>CM026206.1:10277884-10775384 GCA_014839995.1 Xenentodon cancila
TGCCGCCTTTAAAAGTACGCTTAAGTAATTTGCTAGGCACACACCTCTAATAAATTTCTCACGGGAACTACAGCAGAAGCCAATCTTGTAATATTTCACTCTAATGTCTTGACAAATCTGCAGTTTCTCAGGAGAGCAGGGCCAACTGCATTGCTAATCTATATCAGTTTACAGGAAATACAATCAATTCTGCAGTCGTTTTGTTAGCAAATCAGTGGAGAACAGCTTGATTTTGCATCATTCTAACCAGATACAAAATTAAATTTAGAACCAAGATTCAGCTGCGTTTAACTTTAGCTTGTACTCTGGAGAAGAGTTTAAATATAGCTCAGCCTCTCCACCCACTACTCCTGTTTCTTCATAACCCGTGACAACTTATTCTTTTGTTTACATTTTAAATAATGCGTTTATATTTATGTGATGTTTTAAATGTCTCTGTGAAGCACTTTGAATCACCTTGTTGTGGAATTGTGCTATTCAAATAAACTTGCCTTGCCTTGCCTTGCCTTGCCTTGCCTTCTTCCTTCTCAGCCTTTTGATTGTAAAATCACACTGTTCATTTTTCCTCACTGGCACCCTTCATCCATATTTTTCCTCCTAGCTGATCTTTTTCCCTATTGTGTCTTCTCACCTGCTCCTTCATCTGTTAGTTCCTCACTGCTTCCTTGATTTTCCCTGCTTTGTTCTCTAACATTCTCTTGACTTTCCCGCTCTTGTCCACCACCGTGTGCTCTACTTTCTCTGAGCCTGTCCTCCACCATATTCCCATTTCTCCATTTAGTTTTCACACTTTAACACATCCCACCCTATAGGTTACCTGCGCTTAAAAATTCTGTCCTTTTCATTCACACCTCCCCCACACGCTCCTTTCTTGCCCATTCTCCTCTCCTGAGTCTTTAGTGAGGATCTACTTTCTTCCTGAAGGATAGTGTAGGTGCAACCATGGCAACATTCTTTTTTCTCATGTAAGAGAAAAAAAAAAAGCTTGTTTCTTTTTGTTAACAGATATTTGTGTTTTCTTTCTTTTCGCTCTCATTGTTTTATTTCATTTGCTCAGGGTGTTTCAATTCCGCGACTCTCTATTCAGGACTGCGTTTCCACATTGCCAGACAGAAACTACAAAGCCCCTTTTTTCACATCATGCATGTTTTCTTTTCCCATTTTGCCATGCACCATGATGCTCAGCCATCTGCCTCAGTACGGTGACTAAACTCAATGCCAATATGTTGCAGGGTCATGAGAAAACAAACCCGAGCCGCTTTCCACGTGACTGGACAAATAGCAACCGAACCCACGTCTGGTAATGGGAAAGGACAAGGAAAGACTGACTGAATTTGGTCACCGTGCTTCAACCTCCATGCCATTGTTGAGGACATTAGGAGAGATTTCCGCTTTCTTGCTTGTTGTTTTAGGTTGTGGTTTAGCTTCCATGCAACTTGGCCAACGCTTTGGTCCGGCTGAGGGATGGCAACTTGCCCAGTTAAGGGAGTGTCTCATGCGACGGAGGAAGCGGTAGTGCAACAGCGTGTGTGCGGTAAATAAATGCTGTACATTTAACAAATTCCCAGCACTCATCTTGGCAGCAGGCATGTGGGAGTATTGCAGTATTCACCTTTCATATTTTAATCCTCTTTGTCTCTCTGATGTGCACGTATGCATGCATGCTTGCACATATGCTACACATGCAGGCTGCGTTTAATTTCACAACTTCATTCAACTATAAAAACCTGGTTTCTATTACAAAAATACAGATCCGGTACCTGCTTTCTCCTCTGCTGCAGGAGAGTCTGCTGCAGCACAGCTTGTTAGTTGACACAGATTAGCCTGTGAGGACCGGTCTGACCCTGGTGTCCTGTCAGAATAAAGAATCACGTTGACGTCCAGACGCTGAAGTAATAATGCCCACAGAGGATAGTTTAGGAGGCTGTCTATAGACGGTGCCCAGTTTCACGAGATGGCAGCAGAGGAGGAGAGGAGTCAATAACGTCATCTGAGGATAAAGTGAAACAAGCAAACGTGAACTCTGTGGTGAATCATTTTTGTGTCCCTGTTATAAGATACCTAGTTGTCTTATTCATAACATCTTTGATATGACATCTGAGAGAGCAGGAATGTAATTTCAGAAGTGCTTAATACTTGTAAGTTGCAAGCAAAGTTCACTCACGTTTTTTCTTCTGTCCACTGCACTTTTAAAATGAAAAAGCAGCAAAACCAGTACACTGACATGACGGATCGTTGGTGTCAACCTTTCTTGCCTGTCGGTTAGTGAATGCTGAATCCTTTTCCTCTCGGGAATGTTTTAGAGTGGGAGCGACGTCCGACTAAAGATGGAGTCAGTTAGTTTATGACCAGAGAGTTCTGTAGATTATCGAGCAGGGATCTTGGCTCTAAACTGTATAGTTTACCACTCGGACAAGACACAGAACCCTCAGTGTCCACACTGCATTGATCACGTCCCGTGTGCATTCATATTCATATTGTTGTGTTGAAAGTGACTTAGGACGATGATGAGCTCCACTGACCTTTTCGCTCAAGACGTCAGCTGCTCTGTGGAAGGTCCTCAGGGTGGACTCGTTGCCATCTGCACCTGCAGACCAGACTAGACTGAGTAAAGACTACACAAATATATTTAAAAGCAATATATATATATATATATATATATATATATATATATATATATATATATATGAACAAAACAATATGTCAGTTACCAGTAATCAAACATTTGTGATGGCTTACATTAAACAATAAATGCATTCACATGTGTACACTGTTTTTCCACTGGTGCATGGACTACACTCACTCATGTGCACACCCACACGGATACATTCGCCCACTGCTTCTGACCAGGCTTTGAAGGAGAAAATGATCAAAAAAGAAAAATTAGGAGAAAAAGAAAAGGGAGAGATTTCATGGAGATTCGTACTCTACGGCTCTCAGGCAATCAGCCGCAGGCATCCTCTTCATCCGCGAGCCGCCATCATGTGGTCACAAAGGACAAAGAGGGGAAAGGGAGAGAAACTGCTCAGCATTTGTTGAATTCCCCTACCTACCAATTGAGGAGGGAGTTCATTTAGTAGTCCCTTTCATTAATCTTTCTCTTTTAATTTCCCTCTTCTCCCCCCTCTGTGCTATTTTTCAGTCTTCTTTGAAGGTGCAAGAGAGTGAGTAACAAGAAGAAGCCACTGGAGCAGCTGAAGATATGAGGCTAAAGAGGTTTTAAAACAACACAAAGGTAAGTGGGGCATTTTTTTCTTTCTTTTTTTTTTCTTTTTTAATCACAGTGCACTTCTGTTTTAGAGGGGTAATTTTGTTCTCCAGGGGAACATGCATAAAACAGGTTCCACACTACTGGCCACAAATATATCGCTTCTTCAGGCCTCTTTAAATTTTCTTTTTCTTTGCCCGGGTCTGTTTCTCTTATATTTTGTTCCATCTATACCTGACCTTTCTGTTGCTTTTTTGTTTACCTTTGGCTATATATGCAAGAAAAATACTTTCCCCTCATGGTAAAGCACCACAATTAGCACTTTGACAGTTTTCAGAAGTAGCAACATTTACTGACAATTACGCAAAATTCAACCGAATAGTCGCAGCATCTCATAAACATCTTCGCAAGCAATTCATTCATTTCTTGCAATGATTAATGAAGCAATTAAGCAAATAAAAATCAAATAATACAGTCTTTAATCATCTTACTGAGTGCATTTTTTATTACGGTTTGTCCTTTTGTATGGATCTTTGGAAACAACTTTGGATAAGGACGATCACAAAACAGCGTGGAAGGATATTTTTGTTTTTTTCTAATATGGTTTAGGATCCGGAAGCCTTGCTTTCACTTTCTAAAGATGACCAAAACATGACAAGTAGTAAACTGTCATCTTCCTTCACGTATTTGGAGCTTTGTGTGCTATGCCCATCCATCCAAAGTGACAGCTGAGCTGAGGCTGCGAGAGAGCCATCATCCACCTGTCACAGCAGGCTGGGGCCGAGGAGCTCCTGCTGCAGTTCTTTCATTCAACAAACAGCATTGGCGACTTTCAGATCTGGAAGCCGTCACGCGTCAGCCGAGACGCGTAATGCGCAGAGATATCTGGATTCCTCCACGCTCATCCACATTCTCTGCTCGAGCCTGGCACACGGCACCTTGGAACGTCATTATTGTTCTCGCCGTTTGCAGTGTTTGAAGTCCTCTTGGGATTAGAAACCTTCTCACTTTTGGTCAAATGAAGATTTACTGCTGTTTTTTTTTACCATAAGAGTAGTATTTATTTAACGACATAAAGATTATAATCTCACACAGGAAAACTTTTGAATGATGTGACAGCATGTTTAATTCACACAGCGTCAGAGAGGACTAAAATAACATTTAAGTTGCAAATTTATTGACAGAAACCAAAACTTTGCTTCTTTTTTTTGTGTTTTTTATGAGGAGCTCACTAATCGTCTCAAACCCTGTCTTCTACATTTCTGACGAGCTCTTAAATTACAAGGTACATAATTAAATTAAGCTTACTAACATTTCTTGCTCCTCACCAAAAGTCAATGCTGGTCAGACATTAATGTTCAATTGCTTTAATATTGTTCTTTATATTATCATTTCTTGCCAAAATCGCTGCTATTTCACCCCATAAATGCCCGACTTCTCTTGCAGTACTGTTTCAAGTTGGCAAAATTATACAAGATCACAGAACGATGAGCAGTAAAATGCCTGGAACCTCCTTCCAGTCAGTACACGGCGAGCCTCATCCCACAGCTCCTGGAAATTTCAAAAACGGCCTACTGCCGTTACCATGGTAGTTTGAGGTTCAAACATTTCCCCCAGATCTTTGATTAGTCCCTGGATTGTTGTGGTGGGAAAGGAAGTTGTCAGGGAAAATACTCCTAATTCCTTCTTAAGCTTCCTGCAGTTCAAATTCATCTTTATAAGTCTAATTAAATACATTTGATTGCTCTGTTCAATTACCCATTCAAGCAACTTTCTGCCATTTTCAGCTAGCGGGGACCCCTATTGGTGTGGAGGAAAGGTTGCTTTTCGGTCTTTTTATTAATGTATCGTAATCTCACCACCACAGATTATTTATACTATTTTCTGGGTACTTTCATATTCTTCATCAGGTATTACAACATTTAGTCTCGTTAAATGTTCTTCCCAGTGTTGTGGAACATCCTCATCTCCATAGTTCCAGTCATGTAGAAGGTTTAAGTTTCATCTGAAATATCTACTGTAGCTGACTACAATGCTTATGCTGCACACCATACTTTTATTTCCACATCATGTCCTTGCTATTAGTGGTGCTGGCAGGGCAGCAGACATGCAGAAACTGTGAATGAATGTGAGCAAATGAGTGTCAGAGCAAATGCAAGCCCAGTCATCCCCTTTCCATGTGCACAGAGCCCCTTGTTTCATATCACTGGAGGCCAACAGCCTCAAATTAACAGCTGTATTCAGTAAATTGAGCCACAGTGATACTGAGACCTTTGTGACCATTCGGGTTCATTTGAGTGCAGAGATGGTGGCCCCATAAATGGGTTTAATAGGCTGGAAACAAGATGCAGAAAGGACCAACTACCGCTGGGTTGTACTTCCAATGTAGGATTAGGATCAAGAAGTGTTTTAAATATTATTTAAAGAATATTATGTGATTGTGCTTAATAAATATATAATTAGAGGGTTAAATTACAAGTTTCCACATACACACAGAGCACCAACTTTCTGCTAGTTGGAGGTGAACGTTCATTGATAACTGTTTTTTTTTTCAAATGCATAAAAACAAACCCAAATATCTTCTTGAAACATAAACAAATTCCAAAAATCCCCCGAAAAAACAACGTACTATCAAGAAAAAAATAACAAGCACCAAGTGACTACAGAGAATTTGACATTTTCTATTTAAATACGGTTAATTTGATCATATTTAATATGAGCAGTCCAGCACTTTTGCAATCCACATGGATTTTTGTGCACATAAACCACAGCCCACTCAAATCTGATTGGTCATCTGCTCAGACCACAGACCTACTACGAAAATGAAAAGAAAAGTTTTTAGGAAAACCTCTCAAGACAACCTCTCAACACAAGATGATATAAGCTTGCTGATAATGGTACAGGTGAGCACACTGACAGGTTTCCTCGGCAGTTGCAACCATCCATATTTGCACTGCTGTCCACAGAAGTGGAGGTACTGTTAATTTAGGCATGTCGACAAAGGATAAACACCCTTTGTTTTAAACGGTGACATGTAAGGTTACTCTGCCAAAAATGAGCCAACGGTATTTGCACATTGTCACTTGCCTTCTGCTGCATCATTATGAAATAAACATTAGGCACAAAGAAGGTGCAGATTTCAAAGTCAATACTGGTTTACAGGTCACAAAGGGAAAGACAGCTGCATAATTATTGGTTCTTATTCCTTCCTTCATCTAGTCATGAAAGCAATTCTAGGATTATCAGTCTGTCTTATTAGTTCAAAATTCTATCACAGCAAAACCACTCTCAACTTGAAAGTGTCTGGGCCAGTGGTGGTTTCTTTAAATGTCTCTTTAAACAGCTGAAGTGATGCAGCCTCATCAGTGGATTGCTTTACTTGGCCTCTTCTCATTCTTGCAAAAAAAAAAAAAAAAAATTCATTCATTCATTTCCCATTTCTATGTAAATCATTTTCAGCATTGGTCGGGGTGGGGGTAAAACCACACCAATCCGAGTCAGGGTTATATCCAGGTTTCCAGAGAAACCTGGGAAGTGCAGCTCATGTCTTTACATTGAAAAATATACACCACAGCACTAATAAACAAGATGCACGTACAAAGGAATTAAATAGTGGACATATTCAAAGCTAAGTACTCCACTTTTGCTCTAATAAAACCCATATTGCTAAAATGTAAACTAATACACATTTGTGTCAAAGGGTTAATATCAAATCTACATGATCGGTGCCCAAATAAGACCAGTCATTGAACTTCCATTTTAATTAAATCAACACACATTATCATGGGAGCATGTTAACGCTCGGAATAAGAATATGAAGCTCTGACGAGTGCTGTTCTTGAAGATCAGCAACACCTTTGTTGATCCTCTTCAGGACCTTTACAGAGAAACCCACCATTAAACCTGCGAGGGCTGCATCAGTGGTGCATTGATAAAAGGTCATCAGTGTTAGATTACCAGCAGATGTAATTTGCGGCTCCTATTGTGCCTCAATATGAGACTTCCGTCTCAAGAGCAAAAAAGGCTCTATTTGGGGGAAATGTCATTAGCATTCGTGAGACAGTTGCTTTCTAAAAGTTGTAATTGGATAGTCACCATTCACCATTTGGTCTTGTTGAATGTGCAATATTGTGAGGAGGCATTAATTCATCCCCTTGCCTAAAGTTTATTTCCTGTTTTTTTTTGGAGGTTTTTTTATTTTTGCAATTTTTGCTTAGACGCTATCCTTTGACATTTGTTTCAGTTCGATGCTTTTCTGTTGGTGTAATTCCTCAGTTAGGACTATGAGAAAAGAGACTTTCTCTGAGTTTACCTGACTTAGATAAATCCTTAAGGCCTTTGCACCACCGGGAGCTTAAAAGACAGTTTCTAAGGAAAAGAGAGCAGTAGCTCTTAAGTGCCTCCTAGGATGTTAGCAGCACAATTAAACAAAGCTCGGCTAATCTTTATAGCTGGCGTCAAGAGGCACTGTGTTCTCTCCGAGCGGTGTTATCTGTAACATAGCACTGGGAGTCAGGCTGGATGATGTACCATGCCTGTAGCCCCCACTCTCACCACAGTGATACCTGTATTACATACAAGCAACAACCTCAACATACATCATAAAGACAGAAGACAAAAAGTGCAGGAATAAATTCAATTATATGCGCTCCATTAAGTTGTAGCAGCGTTTAAAGAAATGTAAATTGACCTCAAGTTTTGGGGTAATGAATTTGATTACGGCTGCACATGTAATTTCACGGTATTTGGGAATAAAGGATGTTTTGCTCTGCAAGATGCTGTAAAGCTATGCGGTGTTATATTAAAGTGTGCATATTAAAGCTGCTTTTTTATATATATATGTATATTTTGTATCATCTGATGTTTTTGTGTCTGTGTTTTAGAAGTCATTGGAACTTTGTTTTCATAGTCTTCACTTCTGGCCACATGTCACACTGAGTTTGACGTCTCCATTATGCAGAAGTTCATACAGGCCACCGAAGTCACTCCACTGGTTTGCAAAACTATGTCATCAACCTAAAGGGAGGCTGATGGATGAAATGAAACAACCTGCTGATGTGGCCTAATGTTTAAAATAAAAAAACAAACTTATATATTTTATGGATGATGGAGAGATACTATCTATTAAAGCAGCCTTTGCTGTGTTGCCCCAGGCCAGAGGGCCTAATCCAGAGGACTGAGAGTGAATGGTGCTGTGGCTCAGGCTTGCCAGACCAACTTAAGTTCTGGTTGAGAGCACAGTGCTGTGTGGGTGAATCTATTCTGTCCTGGGCTGGGCACAGCATAAACATTGCCTAGGGAACACAGGCAGGCATGCAGGCATTCGAGCGGACAAGAGCAAAACTATAAGGATGGTTGCCTTTAATTTCCTTTCTACTGACTCCCCTCAACTGTATACAGTCTGAGAGCAGGAGAGGGGAAAGACGAGACAGAGTGTACATGCGAGTGGAAATTACCTGTGGAATTATATTTTTTATTTCTGCATGTACGGTTGTCCACAATCTCCCTCACAGATACTCAGACACGCAGTCGCACTCCTTAATAGCGAATCTGCCAAGATCCATACAATTCACAGGCATAGCGCAACAGCTCGCTTACTCTGTTGCTTTCTTCAAGTGATCTGTGTTTTCTCCATGGCACTCTGGCGCTCTAACCTCCTGACCCCGCATGTAAACAGAGTACCACTGCTCCCCCATCCCTTACCCTGACACCACCATCCCCCAGCTTTCACTACCAAATAAGGAAGACTGAGCCACTGAGGGCCAGCAAGTCGGTCTGCCAGCCCACTGAGGAGGCCATTAGTGAGCCAGCAAGCCAACGAAGAGGTTGGTAGAAAACCACCTCTGGCATCACTCATCGCTTCTTGCCTCTCTGATCTGACTCGTTTCTCTGTGGTGTGGAAATTCACATGCACTCACTTCATATTCACAAACACTCACTGGAAAGCACACATCCATGCGCATGGCACCATGTGCACAGTGACCTGAATGCATTAAAGGCACACAAATACAGAATACTGCAGTGCAGAATGACAAACACTGGAAGGAAGTTGAACACACATGGTTGACAAAAATATGTGCACACAGAGCACATAAAAAAGCACTCAACACAGCCACAAAGGAATATTCACAGGACACCACACATACACAGCATGTACGCAACGTAATGATATATTACAACACGTTGTAAGAACACCCCTACTCACAACATAAATTATACAGTGTGGTTTCTGCAATGCTTCTAAACAATCAAAGACGCGTTTCCAACTTTTCTGAAAGATTTACTGTACATGATGCTATACTATTACATGGTCCTCTCTGACAGCACAAAGGGTTAGGATAAGCCCAAATACATCAGCGCAAAGACATTTAGCAAAAGAAAGAAGCTTTTAGATGGCCCTCACCAGAACAAACCTTTTTTACAGCAAATTTCACTTTAATCCAAATATAAAAGGTCAGTTTTATTTTAAAATCTTGCGGACTGAACTTTTACCAGTATTCTTAAAGGAGTAGAAGTCATAATGAACATGTTTACTAGTTTGGAGTAAATTACCCCATCTATCCACTCATCCGTCCGTCCGTCCATCCATCCATCCATCCATCAGTTCCTCCATCAGTTTGTCCATCCGTCTGTCCATCCGTCCGTTCATCCGTTTGTCCATCCGTCCGTCCATCAATCTATTCATTCATTCATCCATCCATCAGTTCCTCCATCCGTCTGTCCATCCGTCCGTCCATCCGTTTGTCCATCCGTCCGTCCATCCATCCATCCATCAGTTCCTCCATCCGTCTGTCCATCCGTCTGTCCGTCCATCCATCCGTCCATCCATCAGTTCCTCCATCCGTCTGTCCATCCGTCCGTCCATCCGTTTGTCCATCCATTCATTCATCCATTCATTCATTCATCCATTCATCCATCCATTCATTCATCCATTCATCCATCCATTAATTCATTCATCCATCCATTCATCCATCCATTAATTAATTCATCCATCCATCCATCCATCCATCCATCCATTAATTCATTCATTCATTTCTTAAAAATTAAAACTTAATTGGCAAATCTGATTAAATCGGTCTTCTTTCATATACAGAATGTTTAAGTGAGCAAAGTCCAAATCAAGCTACCACACTGCTATTTGATATGCCATTTGTAATGAAACTAAACACTGATCTAACCCCAAACATAATACTGGCCAGAGCAGAATACGTTAATCCTTCACCACTTCACAGTGTTCATTCTTTTACTGTCTACTGAAGTCAGCCAGTAAATTTTAATTCTGTGTAAGCAGGGACACATTTTGTCAATTTCACAGCATCCACAGGAAACAAAACACACCACCTGTAGCGTGTTTACATCTTTGTCTGTCTCTCTCTCTTTTAGAAATCTTTTGGATTATTTAGTTGTGCTCTTTCACTTGTCTCCAAATGTCAGTTGAGTTCAACAGAGCTGGTGGGAAAACGCTCTCTAATATTGAGAGTGAGATGTTTAAAAGAAGTGCACGATAGAAAAAGAGAAGCAGATAGAGAGAAAATACGTTCTAACAGGAAAACCCTTTTGTGGTGGATATATTGACTGGAGCGTTTCTATCAAATAACACTCTAATTTAACCATTTAACTGATGTCTTCCCCACAAAGGCAGTTAGACTAGTGAAGTGGAAGTCATAATAGAGTCTCACCAGGACGCCTTAAACAGAACATACGAAGTCTCAAAACTAAATGTTACTTACACTTCACCATTCACCAGCCTCCAAGACGGTTTGACTGACTATGAGGGTTGAATAACAAACCACTTAAATTCTGATTCTACTGAAGTAATTGTACTCAATTAATCCAATTCTTTCCAATAGAATTCAGATTAAACATTTATTAAAAATAAATATACAGTGAGAGGAGAACAGAAATAGCAAAACATTTTGCATGCCTTTTGGGCCCACAGATGACATCGCATGAGACATTGCATGATTGCATGGTATCTCAATATACTTCATATACCCTAGTGGGCCCTGTAGTGCCTTGGACAGCTAGTGTCATTCAACACGGACCACTATATCCAGAAACTTCACCGGAAACTGATTATACAAAGAGGAAGCCGTATTTAGTCTTTTCTTAGCATGAGCTCTTCCTGGATTGAAACAAGGCCAGTGGATGTGTGTTCTGGGCTCAAATGAGTCCATGTTCCTGGCTACAATTTTTTGAGGGGGGGGATCAACATTTCATTATGTGTCCCAAAGATAAAAATAAAAAAATTAAAAAAAATACCTAGGGTGTCATCAGTGAATGGTGCAGACGCCAAAGTCGTCATTAGTGCTCACTTGCATGTATTTGATGGTAAAGTCGAATTTTTTAACAGACTTACGGTGCCTTCAAAGTCTTTTCCTGGGACTTCTGCCGTTATTTCAGCAACACAATGCCAGACCTTATTCTGCACGACTTACAACAGCATGGCATCAGAAACAGAGTGTGTACGCTTGACTGCCTCCAGACTGGATTTATATCTTGTTGGTAAAATCTGCAGCACATCATGAAGATGAGATTCAAACAATGATGCCACAAACTGCGGGTAAGTAAAATTAAGTGAATTAAACAAGAACAAAGAGATTCATCTCCTTATACAGTTGTAGTATACAATAAACTGTTGGCAAGTGAAGACGCTAAAAATATCTCCGATGTACTTGTGTCCGTTGAAGGAAGGTCAAAATGAACCAGATTCTTTTCTTTTTTGCATTTTACAAAACTTTTCAATTCTTCTGGAAAGAGTTTTGAAATGACGCCTAGAAAGAAACAATACTTAAGCCATCTCAGTTTAGAAAAAGTGCAAAGCGAGACCAGACAAATATATTCTCCGTCTGCATTTATTCATTGCATTTAAATCCCTGCCCTGCCAGTGGAGCCACCGAGCTCCTATCTCCATTCTCAAAGTCCTGTCTATTGCATGGCCCACTTGTGTATATAGGTAATAAATTCATAATCTCTCCCAAGCTCTTTGTAGATCTCTATCACGGTGGGAGATAAGGGTAAGCATCGTTGCACTCTAATAGCCGTCAGTCTGCTCCTGCTCCTCTGTGCTGCCAGTACCTTCGTGTGTGTACGCTGCGTTCGAATGTGCGTGTTGAGAAAAACCACCCACTGCTACGAACCCCAGCACGCTGTCCTCCATTTTGGCTTCCAGGGAGGAAGAAAAAGATTTTAGCCTGGAGCACTGTCACTTATCAGCAAACTGTTGAGGCTATAAGGCGGCAAATCTCTTTTTAGAGAAAAAGAGCGCTTAACATTGTGCACTGTCCCACGTCGTCTCTTTCGTCCACTGTCTTGTGGGCGCTAAAACAGCGCCACGCTTTCCAGCCCAGCTGACACACACTCAGTCACAGAGAAAGTGAACATCTGAGAGGCTGAGGCAGCTGCAGAGTAACTAAACTTGTGGCGAAGGGGGGTTCCCAAGGGGCAGCTGGCACGTGCGTGTATTTTTAATTGTGTTTTCAGCTGGGTGATGAAATATCCACCATTTGAGCACAAGCTGGCAGTAAGTGGGCTGTCACCTCTGGGGACAGGGTGAGCGATGGCCCACTGCTATCAGAGCTGATTGTCCCTTTACCCCTAAGGGTGACAGAGATGAACGAAAGGGAGCAGGGAGACAACGCAGACAGGAGCAGCGCTCTTTTGTAGTCTTAACATGGGCTTAAACATCCGATGGAGGCATGTACGAGTTGTGGGCATGCATGTAAATATTGACGAGCTCAGCTTCAGCTTGTCTAACACATTTGTTGTGTCGCAGTGGCTCGCTTTTGCTTCTGCGGTCTGCTTTGAGACAAATTGGCTTACTTTTTAAGTATAGCATTAATCTTTATAAAGCATCTTTTCAATTACTGTTTTGAGCGTTTGCCATTTGACGCAGCTGACGTCTGGGTAAACAGCTCCTCCACTTGGAATAAGTGACAGAGAGAAGCTTGTTGTTTCAATCAGGTTCACTAGTCTGGGGCATCCTCAAAACCTACACGCCGTTTCCAGATTTGGTAACGAGACACAAACGATTACAATGTCTCCCTGGATTACTTGCCACATCTTCTGCTCAGTGAATTTACATGGTGTTTGTGAACACTCACAAGGAAAACAAAAAGTGGACGGGGGGGAGAGCAGAGGAAGAGAGCTCCTAGAGTGGGGGAGTCTCATTATTCTGTTATAGATCGCACATGTCAGGCAGTAAGTGCTCTTTTTATCCCTCCAAAGCACTATTCTTGGCCACTGAGCACATTTCCCTACACGAGTGAAATTTACCATGTTAAGGCTGGTGCCACCAGGGGAATGGTGGTGAGAGCTCTGGGGCTGCTGCTAAGATTTACCGGTTTGATTAAATAAAGGACTGTAGTGTGAATAAGAGGCCAAGGGAGAAATCCATGCTACATAAACACAGGCTCTTTTCTTTTTTTTTTTTTTTACTCACCAGTAACTTGATTAGAGCCCACCCTACCACCCACACCTTGTACATGTCTTTATGGTGTGCGACATGTCACAGTGGGTTTTAAATAAAGAACAGAAAGGGGGCAGTGGAGGATTGCTTGTGGCTCGCGATGGCTTTCTGCCAAAATCTAGCAGGATGGGTCTTTTTAATGGGCTTGTCCCAATCTATTAATGTCTGCAGAACTTGAAAAGTTCACACAAAATATATTGCTACTCCCCCTTTCAATTGGGCGGAATAAAATGGGTCTTTTGTTTGATGCAGTGTGTCTCAAAAATTGCCGTACCCTCCAAAGGTTGCTGAAACCTATCATCTGCTCCAGGTTTCCATCAAGCAACCTTGTCCTTAACACCTTGAAGGTGCTTTGATTCAGTCAGCTGCCAGCATTTTTTTTTTTTTAGCTCAACAGTTGTAACTGTGCAAAAGTGACATGCTGTGTTTCTACTCTGAGGCCGGTGTAAATCCCATAAAAAGCCAGTCACTTTTACAGTCTTCAGACCAAGGGTGCATTTTGAACTAACCTATGATCTGGCAAAAAGAAACTCGCCGCTGTTTGCTGTAGAAACATTTTGTCGCATGCTGACAGGTGGCAACTGTGAGTCAGCTCATTGAGACGTCTCCAGCGGGTGTCCGGCCTTCCTGCTTGACATGCTGGGCATGAGCTGTCACCATTTAAATTCAGTTTCCGTCAGACAATCAGAATTACTTTTTCAGTCCAAAGCCAAGATGATTGGGTGAGAGCCAGTTCCAATTCATCCTCAGTTAAAGCAAACGGTTCGAAGGTGGCAAGACTGGACCGAAGGTGAAAGTAGTGCACTATTCATAATCCGTGTGGGATATATAAATAAAATAAAACTTTTGTATAATTTGCTGTGGTTATACTGGGGCTCATTTTAAATTAGAAGAAAGTTAAGGAAAAAAATTGCTTTTAAAAGATTACTTTATTGCCACTTAAAAATAAATATAATAGCTTTAATAGAACACAGACCACAGAGGTATGTTTGAGCTGTTTCATTTTTCTGTATAATTAGTCAGTTTCATACAGTGATGGCGGAACAAAGACGCTCTGTTTGCACCTTGCAGCTGTGCATTATAACAATCCCACAAATCCCTCAATCCCAGAGTCTGCTTCCACAAAGCATTATGGGGTTCCAGCATCTGAAGATTGTCCCTTTCCTGCACTTCGGGGTTCGTGGATAGCAACAGGTCCCTAATGTCTCTGGTGACTGATTGCTTTATTCAGCTTGTTCTGAATAAACACCAGCTAAAAATATTTTCTTTGTTAGTGTTGCATTTTGTCGTACAGCCAATTCATACAACGCTCATTTCCCCTTGTTACGCCCCGATACTACCTCTGAAGGCAGAGCAGAGGCACAACAGCTTCCATGCAATTCAGACAACGATGCAGGGCAGAATTCAGGTGCTGGAGAGGTGCAACAAACCTGGAAAACGGGTGACAATGCCAGCCACCAATCAAAAGACCATGCCTGTACTTATAGATGAATTCGTTGCTTTATGTAATTTAACCTGATTCTGTACAAAGAATCCCCACCCCCATACAGATGTTACAAATGTGAAATCTAACTATGGAATTTATTTTTTTTTGAACCAGAGTGTAATTTTGTATATTCCTGCACAGCTTAAACATTGTAGCACAAGGGTCCAAGGGTCAGTGAAGACTAAATAAGTGGTCGCCCCCAGTGGTCAGTCAAAGAACCACAACTTTTAAAAAACATTTATATATATATATATATATATATATATATATATATATATATATATATATATATATATATATATATATATGTGTGTGTGTGTGTGTATATATATATATATATATATATATATGTGTGTGTGTGTATATATATATATATATATATATATATATATATATATATGTGTGTGTGTATATATATATATATATATATATATATTTATATATATATATATATAAAACTTGATTGTAGAAAACAAATCTTACAAGCATACCAGTTTCTTTTACAATACATCTTAAATGTTGAGCAGCCCTCAAGTAGTAGTAAATGAGAGTTCATGCAATTCTTTCCTTACTTTGATTATGACGAATATCATGTTTTGTGAATGCTTATTAGACTAACAGCTTCTCCTCAGATGTTAGGGAACCTAAAATGTTGCTTTTGCTAAAACAACATTTTACACTACTGACTTTTACACTTAAAGTGAGCTAATTAACAAACATGGGCTATATATATATATATATATATATATATATATATATATATATATATATATATATATATATATATATATATAACTTTACAATTTAGTTGTTCATAGCTTGTATCGAAGTATGTAGGCTACAGCCACACAAACTGCGATCCACTTTAAACGCCTCTTTTCATGATATGATCCCTTTATATATTCGTGTCATTATCTTTCTGCAACCGTAGCACCGGTTTATTAAATAAAATATCAGCCGCAGCAAGTCCTTTCGTTACAAGCCTCATTGTGCTTTGACTTGAACGCACCAAGTGGCAGAATTTACGATCGAGTACAAGTCATGAGACGAAGTTTATGAGGTGGCATTGAACGCAGCAGAGGGTTCCGTTTTTTTCTTTCCTCCCGTTTCAGAGGGGAGGGAGAAGGGGGGTATTTGACTCCTGTCTCCCCACCCCCAGGCCGTATGAGGTGGATTTAGGAAGAAAGGAATCCAAACCTGGTACGCGGAGATAACGAGAGACACAAATAAAGAGATCCACGTTTGGAGATCCGCGCGCGGCGGTGTCGCGCATGGATTATTATATTGTATTTTATTTTTCTTTCTCGGAGGAGATTTTGGTTTGGAGCGTCTGATATCGGCGCAGGAGGGAATACAAACGCACGGAGAATAAAAGGGGTATTCTGAAGTCGTTCCGTCCGTTAACAAGTGACTCTCTGCTGCTGGAGAAAGTGGAATATAGCGGGTTTTTTGTTTGTTTGTTTGTTTTCCTCCTGGCTGGGATGCAACACAGCTGCTTCTTCCCCTTTTCCGTTTCTCTTGGAATTGAAGCGCTCAGCTAAAGAGAATACGGATTTTAAAACTGCCCCCCCCTCCAAACACCTACCAGGGGGTAGTCGTGGAAACACTTTTCTCATGCGGCAAACGTAAGTGGTTGCAACTCTTTACTTTCCCCCCCCCATCTGTCCTCCTCAGTGCTCGGTAACAGTTTGTAGAAGAGATAAAAGATGACATTTAGTCACTGTTCGCGCCAAGAGTCGTTGTAAGATATAAAAGTCGCTCTTACTCTCATTTTGCAGGCAGCAGAAAAAAAAGATTGCATTTCTGCCCTGTGATTAGTGTACTTCAGTGCGAAGCTGGATTGCCTTGATGTCTCCAGGTGTTGCATCTTTTTTTAATATGTTTTGCATTTGCAATAACACCACAAATTGCAATGAAATATTCTTTGCATTGTTGCAGCTTAATAGACTACAAATCCAACACTCTCGTTCTGGACCCCCACGACCCAGATCAAACTGGAACTTTTGTTCTGCTGAGATTTTTGTATGTATTGCTAATTACTTTGATTTCTTATTCTGTCATTGTGCAATTTTCTTTGAATCCATTTATCAGGTTTCCAGAAGCAGCCCTTTTCTTTTTATTTTTTTTTTTTTTTCTTAGGGGTGATGATTTGCCTTGAGGACTAACTTTTGTCTGGTTTTGTAGGAAAGATTAGACGCAGCTCCAGGCTAAAGATCTGTTGCTTTTATTCACAGTTCAGACAGAAAGTCAATGTAGCTGCAATAGATCTTGATTTCAAATGAACAGAGGAGCTCTAAATAGCTTGAAATTTAGGGAGTTTAGATGTCGGGGCCAGCCTCAGAGAAGGAAGATGGGAACTTCATTACTGACTTGAGAAGGAATATCCGAAATACATATTTGTTTCGTCTATTTACTCCTTTTTTTTTCTTCTTTTTCTAATACATCCAGCATATATTCTGTTCTTTGATGCCGCTCTGGAGTAAACGGCACAAACTCTTCCGTGATTCATACATTTCCATCTCCGGTGAAAGTTCAAGTTTTTTTTTATATTTTTCATCAGTCTTGCGCGTCAGTATTCGCTCAACGTGCTACCTTGTATAAATAAACCCATTTGTCTTATGATGAGAGTCACATGTTGATTGTCAGGAGCTAGAAGGAGTCGTGTCCTTCAGAGTAATTGGACAACACCTAAACCAAGAGGCTGCACGTCAATGTGCTCTGGGTTCTTAACGTGCCCTTAATTGAACAATTTATCACCACTGATCACTGTCAAATAACTGGGTAAGGAAGACAAAAGGCTGTGGAAATGCCAGGGATGAGCTGGCAGGTGCGTGGAGCTGAGCTGTTGCAGCAGGACCAGGAAGATGTGTTCTTAACTAATGTCATCTATTTATTAAATTACTCCGTTTATCGTCTGCTTACGTCATGGATCGATGCACGTGTGATCTGTAAACGAGAGAGAGGGCAGTGAGATTGGTACATGCCTGAAAAATAAACTTTTAAATTCTCCCAGGAACTCCCGTTCCCAATGTTGGAGAAAAAGCTCCATGGATCGTGTGTCTCTCTCTCTCTCTCGCACACAAGTTTCCAAAATAGTGTAAAGGTGGAAAAACTATACTCCTCTAGGTTTTGAAATTAGTTTCCTTTGCAAGTATGACTCTCTGAGCTGTTTTCTTTCACCCCCCCTTAACAGTTGGGTGTATGCTCTGGATTTCTGTGACAGCGGCACAGTGGGAAAGACGGGGTGGGAGCTAGAGGCCTTACTGGATGGCTGGAAGCTATTCTATTATGTATTTTCTGGCTGTTTTTAATGTAGTTTTCATGCATTTTGGTACTTAGACTTTCAACCAGCTTAGACTGTTGCATGTAAATAGTTTATTTTATACAGGAGCACAAGCAAAACTGTCATTACTGGAAGAGGCTTTAATCATTCAGGTTTTCCCAGATGGTTCACCAAAACTGAAATCAACAAGCAGCAAAACATTGTCAGCATCCGATCTCTGCTATTCACAAATGTTGCTTATAGTATTAATTAACTCGGTCCAGCTTTATTGACGTGCTCGAGCAACGAATTGTGAATTCATCCTTGGAAAAATAATCCCTTAATCATGACTTTTTTTTTTACTTTAAATAGCAAAGCTCCTTGTTGTAATGTATATGTTGGTTATGAGCAAAGATCCCAAAACTGTCCAAATTAGTTATCGGCATATGATCCTGTCCTCGTTCCGGGCTTTTGTGCGCGTTTCCTAATCACCTTGTGCCCTGTTTATTATGTTCTGTGTCAGATTAGCAGCATTTCGGAGGCATCAAGTGCTTTGCAATTAGTCATATTGTACTTGACAAAACAACAGTTAATAACAGCTGTGCTGAAGTGACTGTCATGGTAAAAGGATAGAGAGAAATGTGCTCCATGCAGGAGCATTGTTGCACTCACAGCTAATTGTGTTTATTCATTTTAATTTGCTCCAAGTGCTAAATCAGTGCTCTTCCAGCGACACGAGGCGCTATTAGCCTGGCTGTGAGAACGCGAGGCGGTCCGCCTCGTAAAAACGTCCCCTCCCCTCCTCGTTGATTTGTGTATTAACGATTCCTTGGCATTCACGTTTCATATAATCCGACTGGTGGAACAATCATTAAGGACAGTATCTTAACAGCATGAAAGCATGCAGTTTATTTCAACATTTTGGCAATGTAGAATAATAATAATTACATTACAGATTTTCTATGGTGGGAATAATAAGTACATATGTGGCCTTGGTTATCTCCATAAATGTCGTACGCTGAGCATCTCATGTAAATGTGTACCAGTGTACCACTACAGAGACACGACGAATGCATTCATACACCTTTTTTTTTTTTTTTAATCGAGCAGCAGTTTTTGGGACCAGTAAGAACCAGAGTTCAAGTCCTCAGGCTTGAATATGCACACCCATTTTCAAGTGTGTAATGGGAATGGGGCCCTTTGTTCATCTGGGATGTAGCGTGTTGATTTGAACCATGTGCAGCGCTGGCAAGGAGACCCCACTGGATGTCTTTGCACTGAATCACGTTAGCTCTACTGTTTGGTGGCAAGAGTTAGGGATGTTAATGATTAACAGTTTCGTGTTGTTTTACAGTTGGAGGACAAGTAATGCAAGAAATAACATTTGAATGTGTTTCAGAGCATAAATTTGGTTGTTCGAGGCGTTAACGCCATCCTATAACTGGTAAATGATGATGGTAAGTAACGATGGATTTCTTAAACTAATAAAGTTGGTATGGCAGGTTTTGTAGACGTCAGTTCCAGATAAGCAGAGGTTTTCTGTGGTATTAATTACAGAGATGATACTTCAACGTGTATTAGGTGTAGTATTCATGCAAACCAGTGTCTTCTTTTTCAGAAGCTCTGCTCAGAATAGTTTTTCATCTAAATTCTTCTTTTTGGCCACTACCTTTGTTTATTTAGACACACAAACCCACTGAATATTGCATATGTGCTTTACGAACACAACACCCTCTGCTAAAGATAACATGTACTAGGGCAAGGGATATTTTCAAACCTCAAGAGCCTCCCATTTTGAACTTCCGCCATCAGTAATCTGATGCTGACTGGATCAAAACGTCTGAACTTTTCCATCTGGAATAGTTTTAAGTATGTCAAGAGCTCTTAAAGACACACTATGTAACAATACTATCCCAGACTAAATGGGGGTAGCACATCATAAGGACGGTTATGTGCCAGCCCATGGCTTGCATTTCCCCCAACTTAACATCGTAAAGGTGAAAGTTCTTGATGCCGGTGCTTCATTTCAGCTCTGTAGATCTAGATACTTTGTCAAGTTGCAGATTAATTTGGACTTCCATAACCATTCTGTCTTTAGCGATCTGAATCAGAAAACATTGCATTCATGTATTGTGAAGAGAGGTTTGTTGTCCGTGTCAGACTGTCTGGTAAATCTTTTGGGAATACATCCACATGCTGAAACCCCTGTTCCCCTCTGGCCATTGCCTTGGCGCGTCTCAAGTTTCACAGAAGTTTGCTTCAGCTCCTCTGATGAAGTGACGGTATTTTACTTTTGTGAATTAATGGAAGGAAACCCTTAATTCCCTTCAGTTTCCTCAGTGTATGTAACTTTTTAAAACGACGGTGCATGATTTTGTTGGAAGACAGCAAGTGAAAACTACCAAGCCTGGATTCATATTCATACATATGTCAATTCACTCCCGTTTCCGTCTTGCCCCAATGCCATCCTCTTTATGATTATGGAGGTAATGCGAACTGGTGTGTCATGGTGAGAAGTAATCAACACCCAGTCTAGGATTGACATCCAATGGGTGTGTCTGGTCCTGTCTGTCTGCACCTCCTCTGGGCGTCTTCTGATGCTTGCCGTTGGGCTGTACTTATGTTAAGTGTGATTACCAGCTGGCTTCCCACAGATTGATGCACAGAGGTTCCCCTTGGGGTACATCCTTCTAATCTTTTTCAAACTAAACGTGGCAAGAAAGGCTGCCCTGTGTGTCGGCAGTTTGACCTCTGAGAGGTTTAAATGAACTAAATACACCCACATGGTTGTAGGGGTGGGGGGGAAAAAAGGCGGGCATGAAGCTCATATTCCTTTTCTCTGGAGGCATCAAACAGGTTACATTCAGCTCATTTTAACCCTGCTCTTGGAGGTCTTCAGATGTTGTATATCGGACTGTTAAGTTCTTGCAGAAAACTGTGGTGGTGAAATGTTTTGGGTTGTACACGTACAGGAAATGGGATAGATTTTAAAATTCCGACTGATCAGCTGCCCATTTGTCTAGTGCCTTCGTGAGTAGGGGTTCTGCATTGACTTTTTGTGTCTGTACACACACTACACTTAAACGCGAGTCCCTGGCTGCTTCTGATAAACCTTTTGAGGACATTGCCAAGACTTAAGTGCAAGACAACAGACTGGTAACGATGTCAACCTGTCTTTTCTTGTCTACAGCAGGAGCGTGTTCTGGTTTATTTTTCACGGGCAACACCCTTTGCACACTCCCATTGTTGTATAATTTTAAACATGAGGGCTTAGAAGGTTGACGGCACTAAAGGGCACAACCATCTGGACCCGGGCCAAATGATTACATTTAGTGACTCTTAATAAACCACAAGCCATTTTATAATCTAACAATTCAAAGAAACGCACGTTTCCATAATAAACTTTTCACTTTTCTAAACAATATTACAAAGTGGCTTACATAACAGTAGATCGTTTAATTCAATTCAATATAATTCAGCTGTTAAGGCACGCCAAAAATAGACTTAAACTCCAATCAGTCCAATTAACATAAAGCCAAATATAACATTTGCCTGACTAAGGAAAAAAA
This sequence comes from Xenentodon cancila, assembly GCA_014839995.1. NCBI lineage: Eukaryota > Metazoa > Chordata > Actinopteri > Beloniformes > Belonidae > Xenentodon > Xenentodon cancila. Next base: position 10,299,878 of record CM026206.1, read on the forward strand.
ACAACAGATTGCATTAAAACAAAGGTACAAGGAGGTTGGACTCCAATTATAATGCCAAGCACAGGTGATTTCAAGACAGTCGACTCTTGATGGCTGACTTTAGCATCTAAAAAAGGACAATTGTCAAGAAGAACCACACTCTTTGGAAAAGATGGCAACGGAGACAGAAAGTAATTTTTAAACTTTTATAAAAGACAATAGAAAGCACCACATGGATGGTGACTATTTTTAGAGAAGGACTTTGTGCTACTGTAGACTTGCTTGCGTGACTTGCTACAGTCTACATTATGCTGCTTTTGAAAACATCTGATTCACAGCATTGTCTCCAGCATCTTTCTCACTGCCAGTCATGCCTCGTTCTGTTTGTAAGCTCCCGAAACTGAATGAAGAGACAAAATTTATGCCCCCCTCCTCCCGATTTGGCAGCAGAGGTAGTAACAGCCGACATCTGTTTGCAAGGCTGAGCAGAAAATGCAGAGTATGTTGCTCTGAACACCATCTCCGTTGCGACGCCTCTGTATTGTGACATAAATTGACAAAGGGGCATCACAAGGGAGTCTTCTGTTGTTGTGATTCGTCAGCGACCTCAAACCACGTCAGCCAGACATTTTTTGATACCTGGTTCAGCCCTTCTTGTTGACATCAGTAACGCGTGATAATGTTTGCTTTTTTTCCCTGGTTGCTTCACTGTGAAATTGTTATTGGAGAGATGATTTGGTTGGCGTGTGCACACATGCTAAATTCTGATAATCCGATGGTGCTTATTGCCCACACACAGAAAGCTCAGGGCAAGAAGGCTGTGCACCATTCAGATGACCCCCTTCTACGACTCCTGCCACCCATCTGTGTCCAATCCCCCCCACCACCCTGTCCTTTTGTTCCTGCTCTCCGCACATGCACATGCTCACCCAAACTTTAGGGACATCTGGTGTGAGGGTGGCCTATAGGGGAGTTTTGAGGGAAGAAAAAAAAAGGGATGGGGTGTGTGTGTGTGTGTGTGTGGGGGGGGGGGGGGGGGGGGGGGGGGGGCACACTCAGCTGCCACATGGGTTTGGGGTGGGGGAGGCAAGATGAGGGTCAAAGAGAAACATGTAATCAGGATCGCAGGGGTTATTGCCATAGAGTAGAGAGAGAGAGATGGGGTAGCTAAAGAGGAGTAGGCAGATAATTGATGGATGGAAGTAATTGCATGTAATGCAAGCATGGAAACATGTTGCCTCTGGAAAAGAGATTGGGAATATGAGAACCAGTGAAGAGTAGTTATGAAAGCAGGGAGATAAAGAGAGGAATGAAAATAATAAAAATGAGGTAGCGTTCTGGGCAGGTTTGGGAAAATTAGAAGGAGAAAGGTGGGGGAGATGATGAGGAAACTGGGAGTGAGGGAAGAAGCAGCAGCAGCAGCAGAAGGAGGAGGAGGAGGAAAGGGATGGGGCCCTGCTGTTCTGTTGCATCACACGGCGCAGACTGGGGTTAAGAAGAAGTGCTTACCTGCCTGTCATGCTGATTGTTCATCCCTATGCATCAGGGGATACACGTCCTGGTTTATGAGAAATGGCGCGGAAACACTATGTGGGCCACTTAACCGTAGAAAACGACTCCCCGTGCATCTCTGCAAATAGGAGTACTGCCAGGTTGGGGTTTTTGAGATGGTGATTTCTATGTATGCGCGTGATGTTGTAATCTCCCCTAATGCAAGATGGTGCTCATTACAGTCTTTACCCAGTCTTAGTAGGCAGGCTCATTCAAATATATTTTGTATCAATGATTCCCATATGAAAAAAACAAAAAACAAAACTCTTTTTCAAAAAGCTTGATAATAAGGCTTCCTCAGTAATTACAACCTCAGCAGCCCGGGTGCCTTTTCAAACAGCAGGCTGCCTCATCTTTCAGTTAAATGGAAACAAAGCCTATGTACTCCAGTCTAGATGCACAAATTACAGTGTACCAGTGGCGCGTAAAAGACAGCAAAGACGGAGAGAAGGCACCACAGGCAAAATGCATTGAGTTTCCTCTCACTTTCTCACTGTGCAACACAAGCTTGTCTCCCAGACGGGGAAGAAAGGTTTGTCAAGCGCATCGCTGTGAAGAGAGTAAAACCACCCCAGCCCCTGGGATGATAGAAGGTGAGATTTGTATGTAAATGGAGACAGGCGCACTCCACTGTACTCTGGCTGACAGGAACCCGGGTGGGCACTTTCTTTTTTTTTTTCTTCCTCCCCACAGGCTGATTTTGTTGTTTTTCTGATATTGGTTTGGTGGTAAGCAAGTGAATGTAAAAACACAAGTGGCTTTGTAATTATAAACAAATGCTTCTGTGCACGCATCTATGTTGCAAACCCAAAATCAACTTCTGTAATTGTCTCCAAAGAGCCACAGCTCCCTGCACTGAGCTATGACCCAATCGGTGCTGTACAGGCAAGTTTTCTTCCTAATCAAAATTCTTGGTGGTTTTATGGCTTTAGCAAATATGCTTTTGTTGCAGTGTAGCCCGTCTGCCTGCGCGAAGATTTATAGATTGCCAGATGAAGATGATTTAGGACAGTCGGAGAATAAACGGTAATCCGAGCAGTGCTAATAAAGCTCCAGAACCTGCTCCGGCTCCTCATCTATCAATCCATCCATTTTCCATACCCGTTTTAATCCTTTGCAGGGTCACGGGGATCCTCATCTAACTAACACCCAAATCTTCAGTGTCACAAAAGATAATCCTGATTTAAAGAGAGTGATTGAGATTGGGAGAAGAATGACAACATGGCAGTCGGGGAAGCCAGCCATGTTTGTGGAGATTAGCACCGTTTGAAGGGTTTGGGGTAGTTAGTGGGTCATCCTTTTGTTTATGGATCAAATCTGTGCTAGCAGGGGCTTTTTAGAGATTTAAAGATTTTTCTCTTTTTACACATTAAACAAAAACCATTGGAAAGATGGTCTCATTATTCTATTTTATTTGTGTGTGTGTGTGTGTGTGTGTGTGTGTGTGTGTGTGTGTGTGTGTGTGTGTGTGTAGTGGCTTTAAGTCTTTCATAAAATGGGAGACAGATTTGCTGATTATGAAGCATAGAATTTCTTATTTTCAGCATTTTCAATGCACAAATGTTAATAATCTGTAGTTTTGCAGGGTAATTAAAATTCAAAACGTGGCAGAGTTGAGCCATGCTCCTGAACTCAACTGGGGTGCATTAGTTTCTATAAAGCACGTTGAACCTTCTGACATGTGCAGAGCAAGCTGTTTAACGTCTCCGGAACTAACCAATGCTCAGAAGCAGCTTAATACATTATCTTTATAAAACGAGGTCTAGCGGTCAAACGTCCTGCGGCAGCAGCTACTGCTCAACACTGGGCCCAAAGCTTGAGAAAGATATGCTACGAAGTCGTGTTTTAAATCCTTCAGGTGTATAATCTGAGCAAACATCTTTTATGTCGGATGAAAGAGGGAAATCAGAGTAGGAAGAGTGTGGGTGGACTTTTTGTTTTCTATAAATGGAGATAAACAAGTCGATTTGTTTTTGCTATGGCGTGGTAGCGCTCAGGCAGAGCACGCAGGGAGCCCGGACTGATTAAGCTTGCAACCTGATGCCACCAAGCAGGAACTTCAAAGACAGAAAAAAGAAAAACCTCAGAGATGGAAAGGGATTGTGTATGCCTAGATTAAGACATCAAGAATGGTTCAGGCAACTGAAAGAACCGTGTAGCATGTACAAGCTTTTTTTTTTTTTTTTTTTTTTTTTACAGTAACTTATAAATATTAATATTGCAAGGCACAGAGCAAAGATGTGAGCGCAAAGTTAAAAACTTGGAAGCCTGGCAATGATATTCCCCACCAACAGCTGTGATTTCCCTCTCGCGGCCCATGGGATGGGTGGAAGCTACTTGAATATAAATCCTACCCCAGTTGCCACCCCTCAAGACAAGCCCTAAGACATTTGTCATTGTGCCCCAATCTGTAATCCCAATAGGGTGGAGGTAAGGCTAACGACCTCAAAGGAAGGACAAAGGCAGGTTTGGCATCGAAATGGACGTTGCTGCTCGCAGCCCAACTGTACTTGCCTTTAGGTTATTCAAGTGGAAAATGAGGGTGAGACGGAGACAATGACAACAGAAATGATGATGAGAGATGGACTGTGTGTATGTGTGTGTGTGTGTGTGTGTGTGTGTGTGTGTGTGTGTGTGTGTGTGTGTGTGTGTGTGTGTGTGTCCATGAGTGGGAAAGAGGGGCAGAGGGAACGACTGCAAGTGCAGGCAGGAGGGAAATGGAAAGAGCTGATTTGAAACAGGAGGTAGATGGGGCGCAGAGGGTCTCCCATTTTCATGGAGATAAAGTACCGCTAATGAATTTGAACCAATTCCCTCAGGGGATATACCACAAAGAGGAAAAAAAAAAAAACCCCAAAGGACCAGGTTGGGTGTTAGATATTTTTTTTTTTTTTTTTTGGTAACTTCAGCCAAACTGTCCTGCAGCCAGCGACACAAAGGTGCTCCGAGTTCTGCTTGTGCTAAGATGCCCCTTCTGTCAACCGCTACAGCAGAGGCCTTCGCCAGGGGCGAAATGCCGAAATGGCTTGGCTAAAGCCACTTCCTGCCCATCTAACTTTATTTGACTCATTTGGGTGGGATTTTTTTGTGCAGAAAGCATTGTGTGTGTGTTTTTTTGTTTTTTTTTGGTTATTTAACAAATCAAAGGTTGGTATCTGCAGCCCGGATACTGGCATTTTTGGGCAAGGCACTGAAGTCCACATTTACCCCAATGCATTAATGAAGTCTTTGTGTATTTGTGTGCATTGTTGTCTGTGACACCTAGAGTAAAAATGATCCACCAAGTGGTGCACATGTGTGCACGAATTACTACATTTAATGCTGCCGCCCCCCCCCCCCCCCCCCCCCCCCCGAGTCAGGCTACTTTTATCTCAAAGCTGATTCTTTTTTTTTTTTTCTTTCTTTTTTTTAGTGAGTGTTTTGGTAAACCAGGGTCTGGGAGTTTACTGGGGCCCATGCTTTAGTTGTAATTTTTACAACTCTTTATTTTACTACACGACGAGACAGACTGCTGCCTGTGGCATCCCCACCCATGTGGAGGTAATGGTCTGACCCACAGGCTTTGAGCTTTGCCAGTAAATAATGAAGTGGCCCCTTCTATTGTAAATCACAGAGGGATCTTGTTTGCCTGACGCCTTCTGGGAGTTCGGCTTGGGAGAAATTTGTTAGGAAAAGCAGTCTAGCTTTAGTGTGGCCCAGGCAATCATAGAAAGATGGAAGATAGTGCTGAAAATGATGCATGGTGGCATTTTCCTTTTGTTTGTGTCATGTGACCCCAATACTAAAGCAGAATCAAGGGGATAGAAAATGAGCTAGTATATGATATTTATGTTTTGATAAAAGGCCATTTGTACTATTTTATCCTTCGAAGATATTGGCCTTTTATTCAGACGCACGCTTGTTTGATGCACAACTGTTTAAAACATTTGTGATATGCATCGCATCCATATTTAGCTGACATGGAAGGAAAACCAGGATGTGCCGAATGAAATCTCAAAGATAATTCCATTTTTTTTTCCCCCCTCTGAAAATGACCCATTTCATTTTCTCTACCTACCCCATACTGCAGCAGAGCCGTGCAGCCCATGTCCACTGTATGTGGTTGGTAGGCAACCGTCGACCCACAGAGCCATGGCCAACATTTTGCATGCTGATGGCCAACCATAAGCTTCTCAGGTGGATTGGAACAGATTTTTTTTTTTTTAAGTACCTTGAAGGACCTGGTCTGCTCCTCCTTTGAAGTCGAGTAATTTCCGTCACCTCAAGTGTGTCACTCGCTCCAAAGTGGGCATTTAATGCAAAAATGTTCCATTTTATTTACAGCACATAAAATGGCTCTCGGGAGACTTTATCATGATGTATCTATGACCTACGATGACTGCATCTGTGCATCTCTGTGCACGTTTCTGTGCCACTGACGCTGCATGTGTGATCTTGTGCGTGTCTAAAGAGGCCTGCAGATGCTCAGAGGTGGTCTGAGGGAGGTTCTGCTTTTGTTTAAAGGATGGAGTCCAGAGACCGCGTCAGCCACATGTGGAGTCATGATTAGATAGGTTTGACCCTTGTGGTCTGTTTTTTAAAAAGAAAATAAAAGGGGGAGATTTAATGTGGTTGATGATTGATACTTTGCTGGTTGAGCTCTAACGTTTTGCTAAAAAAAGTAACAGAAAAATAACATTCCACGTCTGTTTAAACCAAGAATACTCTAATCGATAAGGGACATGCACAAAATAAAACGACTAAACGTTTCACTTCCGTTTACTGACTGAAATGTTGTTTGTCAAAATAGGTTTTAGTGCTCCTAAACCCAATTTAATCACCTGTATTTTTTTTTTTTTTTTTTTTTTTCTGCTCTCAATTTGACTGAACTTTCTACCTGATGCTTTTGGTTTTAATGGCTGAATCCAGCACTTGCAAGCTTGTAAAGAAGGTGTCCTCCCCACTAACTGGAGTAGAATTGCATCTGCATATGTGCATCCTCGTGCACATTGTGCTTACTCAGCTGTCTCTATGTGTCTTTATTAGTTGGTGTTCATCACATAATTTGTACCAGCAGCCATCTGTGCATGTGTAGGTGTATTCTCAATTTACAGCTGCAGTGTTTGTTTGTGAGGGGCCTCGTCTCCAGCCGTCATAAAAAGAACCGTTTTAGGGAAAGCAATCCTGAACAGTTTATCATTTGATTTCCTCCAAGCCCGTCGCCTCCCCCACGTTTTCACCTGTCGCCAGTAAGCACTCACAACTGCACTTCCCCCGCTTGCATTTTTTTTGGCAGGTGACTTTGGTTTTCCTTCCTCCAGACTTCAATTTATCTGCCAAACAGCACTGCAGCTGACTCGCAAATAACAAACAGGACCACGCTTGTACCTTTTAATGACCACAGAGGACTCGCTTTCATTTCAAATCTTCCTTTGTGCATTTGTTTTAACTGCACAGATAGAATATGGTGTTCAAATCTTTGCTGAGTTGCACCAAACGACCCCCACCACCGCCTCCTCCAAAGGCATCAGTGTGCACCATGGCTCCAACAGCAGCCATATGTTGAAAATATTTTTAACCTGGACTTCACGATCTCACTTGATCTGAGTTGGTGCAGGTCGTTAGTTGAGCCGATTGCACGCTTTTGACCCGTCAGTGCCGGCAGCGTAGGCGCGCAACACTCGACCCTGAAACGAGAGGGAGAAATGAAGAGAGAAGGATGCTGATGTGTGCACATACTTTATAAGCAAGATATATTTATATTGTAATTTGTTGATTTCATCTATCAAGAAGGAACAGAGATGAGGCAGGCAGTAGGAGGACTAGGCAGCTGAGGAGGAGGAGGGGAGGTAGTTGCAAGGATTCCTCTGAGACCGACGCTGCCAGCCTTGTCAAGGAGAAGACTAGCGAGGGAAGAAGAGAGCATCAAAACAAGAGGGAAGGAAGCGTCTGAATGAGAGAGGGGAGGGGCTAATTAGAAATGGAGCAGGTGAGAGAGGGAAAATGAAAAGGAAACATTATTACTTTTTTTTTTTTTTTGTCTTTGGTTTGTCATGGGCCTCATCAAACTTTAACCAAAGTGGGTCCACTTTACGGTACTGACAATGAGATGGAAGCTGGGAATGATGTCAGCTGATAAAGCAGCAGATGATGTGGACTGTTATGTGGAGTTGCAGCAATATTCTTTTCTTCTTGCCTGAAAACCAGTTTCAGTGGTTTGCATTCGAACTGCAACAGAATTCTGTTTCAACTTTCGTCACAAGTAAACATGGCAGCACGATGCCTTACAGTTCACCTTGTCAGGGTATTTTTTTTTTTTTTAATATTTGAATGCTCTCTGGTTTGATGCTATGCTGGATTGTAGTGCTGTTGACACAAGGTGAGTTATGCTCCAACTCTCGCTTTCATCTTTTAGCAGCGGCCTCGTCATCCGACTAGAAATCGGATGACGCCTCTTGATGTTGGCTTTGGTTTCCACACTCGCACGAGTGACTATCAGTCTTTTGCCTCCAGTCAACATGATGCACTGCCACCAAGTTCCTTCTCACACTCCCTGCCCTCTCTAACTGGATTGTATAATGTAAAGCACAATGAGTAACACTGAAGGTGAGCCTCACCTGATGCTGTCAGATTGTTTGTGATGCGCCCGCTCAAATTTCAAAGCAGGCCACAGTTTTGGCAAACGGGGACTTCTCTTTTAAAGAGACTGATTTGTTTGACAGTGTCAACTGTTGATAAGTGTCAGAACATAGCTGGGATATCTTTAGAAACGAGATGCAACTCTTCTGGGGAAAAAAAAAATGGATTTGCTGTTGAAAGATTTGCGTTTACTTGTGACATGGATGTTATGCCAGTTTGTTTTTTTTTTTTTCTGAAGCAAACTTTGCTGCATTCACACCATCATCCCCTTTAATTTTCTGCATTTCAAAAGACTTGCGGTGACCCACAACAATGCAGCTTAAAAAAAACCCTCACCCATTGCCCGCAAGAGCCGTTCATGTGGATACGGTGGTGTTGGTTGAAGCACCACCTACTGTCACGTGGTCTTCAGATGCATGTCTAACAGAGCACAGGCCTCCAGAACTACATCTATAACTAGAGGAGTTTTTTTTTTTTTTTTAGTTTCTGTGTGTTTTTCTGAGTTGTGGGTGCCTCAAACTGAGCATCTTCAAAATCTAAACAATGCAAAAATCATATATTCATAGACTGTATTGTATGTTCATATAGTTGTTTCACAACTGCATAAAGTGTGGTGGTTCTTGCTCTACTCCCCTGCGACGGGGCTACTTTTCAATGGATTGTAAATAGATCCCGTCTCCATTTCTTCTATTTATCCCGGAAGTTTGGAGGTTATGAAATTCTTATGAACACTCTCTCTACATCCCTCCAGTTTCACACAGTGACTCAGTGGAGAAGACGGTTACATTGGTAAACAAAAGTAAAGAGATACCCTGGACCTTAATGGATCAGACTAATCTAATACAACTCGGAGCATCCATGGGCTTGTTGCCTTTCCTCTGTGGCATGTGGATTGTATTGGTGGTACAACGTCAAGTCATATCTGTTAGTTTCTTCCCAGGAAGTTGATCAGAAAGGGTTTCCTGCTCATGTTATCTGAACCTATAGCACTTCATTAAGTCACACACATCGTGCAAACCTGCACATTGTCGGAGATGTGAGGGAGGGACTTTTTATCAGAGGATCCTGTAATGCCAAAGGTGGCTGATGTATGATGCATGTCCCGGCCGCTCTCACGGGAATCTAGTCATCTGCGTAAGGAAACGTATCTAGCTCATCGCATTGTTCAACTGAGGCAGACGTGACTTTGAGGTTCACATCAGTTTGAGCTGTGCGGTGACGGAGTGCTGACAGATCTCTGAGGCGGTGTTTTAAACTGGCATGGAAGCAGATGTCCAGAATAAGGTTACAGAGGAAAATGAGCGTTTGGTAATGACTACTACTCTGACCGGAGCCGTTAATGAAATATTTGTCATGAAAACTTGTGTTTAGTAGAAGGCGGGGGGGATAAAAACCTTGATTGTAGGTAAGGTTACATTTTTTTTTATTTTAATTCATACTGGCAGATTTAATCGTTGGTCCTGTGATAGACTGGCGACCTGTCCAGGGTGCACCCCTGCCTCTCACCTGTAATGAGCTGGGATAGGCTCCGGCAGGCCCCTGTGACCCTGCAAAAGGAAAAAATGGGTATAGAGAATAGATGGATGGATAGATTTGATCGTTGATTTAAGGTAACACTGTTGAGATTAAAGTCATGCTCTGTTTTGCATCGTAACTTTAACTTCTTGCCCCAAAATAATCACTGGCTTAAGAGACAGACTTTAATACCATCTATGAGACAACGTCTAGATACAAATGTAATAAAATAAAAATTCTCGCACTATAACATTGGCACAAGTTTCTTGTGGTGTGTCAGGAGGAAATTGCAATTTAGATCAAAGTAGGTACTTCTAAAGACAAAAATGTTTGGGCCAGAAAACAACAAAAAAGGGTCAGAAGGGGAAAAAAAAAAAACTTGTCTCATGCATAAAGACCTTTGTTTTTCCCTTAACGCCAGCCTTCACTCTTACAAAAATTCCAAAAATATGAGATGGTATAGCCAATTCTGGATTAATTAGTTTGGAGTTATTATAACCCGGGGTCATAATGTTTTAATTTAGCTCCAGCCATCCAGTTGGGAAATTTCTGTGGTGTGCTGCTGCGTAAACAAAATACATTTAGCATAATTGCACCTTTGGTGTAGGCCTCTCTTCAAGGCAAGGTATTGATTTTCTCTCTGCCTCTGTCTCTTTCTTGCTCTACTCTTTGTTTTTCTTCACTTCAGCTTTATTTTCCCTTTTGCATTCCTCAGCCAATGTGCTCTATTGCTCGGTCTCGCTGCTCCCTCTCCATCTCCCCTGCCCTGGATGGCCCTCAAGTGGAAAAATAGTAACAAGAATGAAATTCAATTACAGTAACTGAAATAATGCTCAGCGTATTGACTCAAAAAGCCTGGTTGTCAACTTGCTGATCTCTTAGTGCTATGCAGACGTTTTAGTCTCTGACGTTCCATTTTTCAAAACAGGAGTTTAAAACAAGACGGTGCCAAGCAGAAAATATATACAAGTCGAGTTAAAAAAGTCTGTAAAAGTCTGCAGAGCACCAGTTGGCATCGGGACGACAAACTGTTTTCAGACAGAATATTTTTACATGGCGTATATGTGCATTTTCTATTAATAGTTTCATTATAAAGTGACCATAAAACTAGAAAACTAGTCTTTTTTTCCATTTTTTTTCCCTGTTTATCAGACAGCACAGTGATTCAGAAATGGCAGTAGAAGTCATACTTGTTCAAGCAGCCACTGATTTAACAAATCCAGTGGTGCGTTTTTAAAATAATTGGCACTGCTGACACTAGTTACATGTAATAAAAGTCCAAAGATATTTGTTGACATGCGGAGCTCACGGTCAGGCTGCTGCTCCGATGGAGGAGAGAGATCTTGTAAGGCTGTTGTGGGGACGCTCCAGCAGCTACCGATGTAAAAGATGGCAAACTTCTCAGCCCTACTCTGCATGTTTCATATTTGTTGTAAAATTTAGCAAATTACAGGTATTTTCACCTACTCACCTACTACCTAATATGAAGTTAGTTTGTCTATTTTTAAAACAGAAATATTATAACGTGCGTGTGTGTGTGTGTGTGTGTGTGTGTGTGTGTGTGTGCGCACGTGTGTGTGTGTTTTGTGTTGCCTTCATGGCATCTAGTCTGCTGCTTTAAGATCTCCTGTCTGGATTAACCTTCAAAAAACATAACATAGACGCTGTAGAGGGTGCCACACACACACACACACACACACACACACACACACACACACACACACACACACATGCGCGCACGCACACACATGCATATGGCCAATTATCCCCAGTCCATTACAGCAAATTATGTTCCTCCTGTCTGTATATAATACCCCTTTTATGCATGCTGCAGGTCTGCTGAATGTGTGCTCAGTCCACATTTGACCTATTCTTTTCAGACTGGTGTCGCAGGTTGTGATTTGGTGGTGTTGCTAAAAAAAAATTGTCTGTGTTTTAAAAGGCATAGCCTCAGACATTATTATTGTTTTAATCATAGATCCTCACATAGTTACAATGCACACTGTCAAAACGCCAACATTTCAACAGGTTGATGAAAACAAACAGCATTCACAGAGACACAAAGCCCATTTGCTGATTCGGCATTCGGTACCACATAAAGTTCATATCGTGAGTTTTTAAATTACCACTAGAATTGCAAAAAAACCTAAATATCTCAAAGAAAAGCCTGATAAAAAATAATACATAAACAACAAAATAACTATCAAATGTCACAAAAGCCTTTTTTTTATGCTTTCATGAGGTAGTTTTTCCAGGCGTGTCGATAGTCCAGTTTAGCGCAAAAGTGTTGCGTAAACATCTTTTCTGCATTTGCACGTCTCTGCATTACTGGATGCGACCCAGTGGGTTGTATGACCAGAGCATATGACCATTTCAATGGCCAGCCACTGCCTTTGCCTTCTGTTGAGTTGTCTGCAAAAAGTGCAGTGGAAATCAACCCTCATTCTTTCAGATGGAGGGTTGTACATTTTCAGATTTCAGATTCTGAACAAGAGCTGCGCATTTTATTGGGAGCGCTGTATAGATGACTGAAGTCAACTAAGTTTAGGTAGATGTTATACCTATTAACCCAAGTTAGGTGTAACACAATAAACTACTATGCAGCTACATGTCTGGACACATGTGTTATACAGTGTAGCGCTTGTCTGGGGTGATTAAAACAGAAATTCACATGAGTACATGGCGTGCATTCACCTCCTTCTAAATACTCAAGTGTCCAGTTGCCCGCTGCGCCTTACTGTAAATTCTCAAATTTACACACATCAGTTTGACATGTGTGCATAAGTGGCACGTCTCAGCGAGACAGAAGCAGTCAGAAAGTCACAGAGGCCCACTCAACTGGAATGCAGAGGGGGGTGGGGGGTGCAAATGCAGCTGGATAGTGGAGAGTGAAACTCTTGAGAGTGGGGTGTGGTTTTGTTTTTTCTCCCCCAGATTCACAAATACACACATGCACCTTTTGCAGCTTACTATGTTTTTAGAGTATGAACAGGCTCACACAGATGTTCACTGTTTATATGGCCTTCATCTGCTTCTATTCAACACTCCCACTGCCCTCCGAGCAGCTGTATTCAACGCACGCACGCACGCACGCACGCACGCACGCACGCACGCACGCACGCACGCGCTACAACATTGGAACACACTATTTTTAGTCAAAGTAGACTGAGGAGGCAAAAGTAGTAGCAGAATAAAGTCTTTTTTTAATTAAGGGAGGAAAAACACTAATTTGCAGAGTTCTTTGTCATCTAACATCTTTCTTTCCAACCTTCATCCTGCCTGAATTGATATAATGCTCAGACCCTAATAATCATCCCATGCAAGTGTTGGGTAGGAACAAGACGCATAAAAAGACTTAATTTGACTTAATCCAACCTGTCCCTCAGAGGAAATGCAAAAAGTCCAGGTCTGTAAAGGTCTGGGTGCTGGTGCTGGTCCAGTTTTGGTCGAAGCAGGCGTTAAGTCACAATTCGACGTCCGCCTTCATGTGCATGCGGTGCAGTTGTCTTTGTGGCGATGCTCTGTTGGCTTTTTTTTTGGAGTATTACAAGCAAATCTGTGTTCTGTACCGCCATGTTGGTTTAATTTGCCATCATCGTCACATCTGCTTCCAATAAGAGCTACCAAACTGCCTAATATATGCCTGAACAGGAATGTTTTTGCACAGAATTGCACCTATTTGCAGCCCATACAGTTGAGTTGACATGCTGCTGGTGCTTCAATTTTTCCAGGTGCAGGTTTTTTCTGTTTTTTTTTTTTTTTTTCTCTTCTCGTTGGACGTTCGGAGCTCAGCAACACTAAACTAATATAGAGATGTGTGTTTTGAGTGTTTTGAATTTCAATGAGCCTCAGATGCGTGCAGAATAGTGGGGGTAGGTAAAATCGATTTTCAGCTGAGCAAAAACAGATGCTTGGAAGCCAATGAGCAGGCACACGCACGCACATACGCACGCACGCGAGGGAGAATGTGCCGGCACATCACAATCACAACCACTCAGTCTTACCCAGACCACTCATACAGTCCTGTATTCAGGAGGAAGGTTAATTGAAGGTTATAATTGGGGAGCTGGAGATGAGAGGCTCTCAACAGCACCATGTGCATGTGTACGTTGTTCACCTCCTTTTGCTTGCCCCGACCTCTCCTCTGCCCATTTCTCTCCCTTACTCTCTCTCTCTTTCCCTCTCTCTCCTCAGTCCACATCCAGAGCCCAGTCAAAATGTGCAGCCATGCAGATACCTACAATCTCATTAATTCAACCCATCGGTTATACTGCAGCGCTAGCTCTCTCCCAATCTCTTTCTTCTCTTTCAATATGCAAACAGTTCCTCTAAAAGGTTAATATAATCTGCCACTGCTGAGGTTAACTACATGTGAATATGCCATCTATTTAAAAAAAAAAAAAAAAAAAAATTGACGCCAGCACATTTCTCATTCACAGTTTTAACTCTGTATTTAATTATCTAATATCTATGTTGAAAAGTATGCCATGTGGTTTGTGTTCTCGGAATCTAAAACACAGCGGATATCACATGAAAGTCGGGTACTGAAAGGTGGATGGCGATTGAGGATGTAATGGCAAAGGCTTGAAAAGTATTGCCATCAAAAAGGGAGGTAAGAGACTATTTGTCGAGGGGAAATCTAGCCAGCGAGTACGTTTTTTTTAGAAGGTCCGATCTGTTGCCGGCCTTGACCTCTGACTTCTGTGTGAAATGTCAAGGCTTCTGCACAAACAGACCAACTACCTGCTCGCAGCAGCGGAAATCTACCGCGCGCGTCAAAACGTGCAATTTCCTCTCGGCGGTAGCTTTAAACGTTGGGTTAGTACTTTTGGAGATTTTTCGTCAGCGGACATTAAATTAGAAGAATATGTTGAGCAACAATGACATTTAGAAAAAAAGGGTTCTAGTAAGTGTCGAGGATTTGGATTTGCAGGATGGGGGGGGGGGGGGGGTTGGAGTGGGGGCGGAAGTTGGCATGTTGGCGCGTCATGGGGCTCGTACTCATGTGCACTTGTGTCTGTTTTCATTCATGTTGTGCTCGGCAGGGCTTTGTGTCTGCGCGTAGTGGCCTGTGCATGTGTGCGCCCTTCTCTCGGCACCCTCTTGGAGCCTCTCCTCCACACGCACTCATTAAAATGTCATCCTAAGCAAGGCCATCTATTCTATTTGTGGAATGCAGGAGGCTTGGGAGGGAGCGAGGCGGCGGCCTTATTGAGTTTCTCAAAAACAGAGGGGCTGAGAGGGTCCGAGACATAATGTACTTCTGTGAGTGCGCGCACGCGCACGCGCCCGTGCGTCTCCGAGTTTAGTTCTGTTAACCGACTGGGCCGGCTCCAAACGACACCTGTGTTGTGGTTCTGATATAGTTACAAACCTACACAGACATAATGGTTTATATTAATTTGTGATTCAGGGTTGTGACAAAAAAAAAAAAATAATGAAATAAATAAATGAACAACTAAAAACTCATTATTTTACCAATTAATTGAGTCACTTATCAAGTAAAAAATGAGGGATTAGTTTCAGCTCGTGATGTGCGCAGCTTTTGTTGGTACATTTTATGCATCTGGCTGGTTTGAAGGGTTTTTCCTTTCTTTTTTTTTTGTTTCTGTTATTAGTTTCATGGTTGTCCGAGGCCCACACATGTTGTCACTTTAGTTGGTCCCGCATCGTAAAGGCTCGACCAGCTCTTCATCGGACTGGGCTGTTTTTCCTACAACTTTCTCATGTCAGTTAACTGATGAAGAACATTGAGCAACTTGACAGAGTAACTTTTGTAACTTAGAAAAAGCCATTTCTGCTCTAAATCAAGTCTGCCCATAGTGTCACTCTCAAGCAAAGTGAAGGAAAAGACTGTGACAGAAATATTACAGTACAAGTATCGCAACAAAAGAGAGCACGGCCTTGGGTTGGGGATGTCAGTGATGTCACATGCTTTTTTTTTTTTTTTTCCCCAAGTGTCCAACGATGACTGAAACTCCATCGACTGATGGAAATGCCCTGCATGCTTCAGTATCATTCTGCGTAGCCCTGGTGACGTCGACCACATTTTAGCACGTTACAATCAGCCGTGAGCAGCAGTAGTCTAAGTCAATTGTAAGTCGCAGCTAAAACCAAAGAGCTTAGGGAGGACCTCCGATTACATGTGGTGAAGCGGAGTGGTTCGAAATCTGAGCGGAGACATGTGAAAAGCTTGTTTGCAACAGCCTGGTAATTGTTGTTTGTGGCAAATAAATATGCAGCCTTCGAGTACTGAGGAAGGGTATAAATATTTCCTGGTACAGCTCTGGCATTTAACATCGTTAGTCACATGCTCATTTCATTTTTAGCCAGAGGGAAGAGAGAGCGGAAAAAAAAAACAAAAACAACCCAAAAAACACCCTACTGGGGACTTGAGGATTCATTATAAATCAAAATTTGGCATCGGCATGAGGAATGTTAAGCTTAACTCTATAAAATAAGGTTTTCTCTGACCCAAAAGTGTCTTTTAAAAGGTTTTTTGATGTCTTCGGATTTAAATACCCCTAGGGTATACCCTAAGGGATAAGAAGTGCAACAAAGAAGGTAGCTGTTACCGTCTCTCTTTATTTTACTGAATACCACTAAAAGACTTTCGTGGGAATATAATACGGATACTGTTAAAGAACCACGGCGGATAATGTCTAAAATAGCTACAGCTGCCACTATCTTTACTCATCATTGTTTTACAATTCTTATAAATATGAGTGCATCAGGTTCAGATTTCTGACCCATCATCGGCTTCCGACGGCTCCCCCCCCCCCCCCGTTCTTCCCGTTTCTCTCGTCCACTTCCACAGTGAACAGGATGCACGGTCTACAGACGACTGTATTTGCATATGCTGCGTCAGGTCTTATTGGGTTAGTCATGATCGGTTCTTTTATGTGGGTCTGAAATGTCAGGGTGTCATGTCCACATACGAACACACCCTTCACCCCTCCCCCCTCCAGCTCCTCATTACTCCAAACAGCAGTCTTTCCTCCCTCTTAATGAGGAGGATGCATCTCCGACGCTGTTTATCGAAGGGATCACTTCTTGGTCTAAGCTCTCGTGTGTTTGTTTCACACTGGCTCGCTGTCTCTTGGTGTCTTTGTTGTTTGTGCTTGTGGGTGTTTCTGTTTTGCTTTAATTAAATTTCATGTCTGTGGGGACAGTTTTCACTTTAGCCATAAAATATCGGTGGGTGTGAATGTTTCCCCATTCAGACCATGACACTTCTGACTTTTCTGCGTACGGCTCATGTCACCCTGTTGTTGTTGTTTCTTCCTTGTCCTCTTCTCACAGTAAAGTGAAAGTCAGGCAGAAAGGAAGTTTGACCAAGAGAAAGAAGTAAACAAACAAGGAAAAACAGGAGACAGATGAGTGATGTTGAGATGAAGGATGAGAGAGAAACTCAGCAGGCGAAGTTTGGGGAGGAAAAACTAAAGAAAGGAAGCGATCGTCAAAGGAATCGGGAGGGGGAAGAGTAGGAAAATGAGATGAAAGAGAAGTTTTATGGAAATTAATGACAAAAACAAAAAACTGTGGACATGAAACGGAGGATGCTTGGATTTCTTTGCTTCATTTTTTGCTGCATCAAAAAAACAAGGTTTTTTTTTTCTTTTCGTTAGGGAAAACGAAGTGCGGGTTGTCACCGCCTGATTTAAAGTATAAATGGGGTATAATTTAATAAAATATAAAGTGAATTATTGACTTGCCAACTTCTTTGTGGAGTAAAGTCTTTGTTTGAATCTAAATTCACAGCAAAGCATTTGCAACGTGTTTAGTTTGATATTGATGGTATTAAAAAAAAATATTTTCAGCTGATACGGATGCCTATTTTATTTTTATACCTTTTTAGGCGAGAAGAAGATCGGTCAGCCGGTGTGTGCCTGTCTTAGCTTTGTTTTGACGTGTTCATACATACTCGTACATCTCCTGCTGAGACATTTCTACCTGCCTTTTGCTGCTCTGTTGCAGCATTTGTGGCAGGTCATCACCATCTGTACATAAGTGGACTTGTGTGAACCATATGTAGGCACGTTTTTTTTTTTTTTGGTTTTTTTTTAAATATGTGTGCTGTGCTGTGAAAACGGCCTACTCACAGAAACAGAGCCGCTGTACCTTCTGGAGTGAAAAACGCCTTAGAAAGGCTTTAATTTCAGGCTTCTGGGTGTATTTATGTGGCAAACTAGATGTCAGTCCCTGATGTGAGAAAATGGTAAGATAATGAACAGAGAAGAAAGGGGAAATTGTCATTTGTGTGTTTGGAAGCACAATAACCCCTGTGTTATCTACTGTGGATAATGAGGGAAGAAAGGGAAGCTGGTTCACATTTCCATGGTGCAGAGAGATGGCAGCCAGCTGCACTACTTACATCTCTGATCTTTGCTTTTCACAAACACACGCACACACACACACACTTTCACTGTGGAGGGAAATGCTGTGTACTTCTGTTGTTGCTCAGGATTCATTCATCAGTTGACCCGACTGAGAGCTGCACTGTAATGCCCAGGTGATTGAGACGGTCTCGGCGGTCCTTATTAGACAGATCACGCCTACAGTCGTGTGAACTGAAAGTACATGCTCCTTTCAATTCTCTGGTTCTACATATCACAACATAACCGGAATTCACATTATCCCTAGCAGGTCTTTAAAATGAGGTAAAATCCAATCTCAGATAAACAAATTGACATGACACAACATGTGACACCCCCTAATTTGATTGAGACTTTTCTTTTCAGTCCGGACTGGCATGTTAAAAAGCTTATTTTTAGACACGCTGAGATATTGAGACGTTTTGTAATGATTATAAATAAATTGTGTTACGGACAAATCTTGTTTTCCTAAGCTTACAACAACCCACTGTGGCTTTATGTTGTTGACTCTCCATCCTCTCATTTTGGGTCATTGTTTCTAAATTACCTCAGAGGCTTCTCTGCTATCATGACGGCAAACACGGGCCCGAAATGAGGGATGAAAAGGCAATAGAATTCTGATTAACTTTATAGTGCCTGCTAAGCTGCTTTCGCGTGGGTCTGTGCGTACGTGCGCGGTGATGCAACGCGCACTCGCACGCGCCGAGCCGAGCCATCGCAGACAACAGAGGAGGGACGGTGGGCCAGATGGAGCCGCCCGCTCCTTGCTGAGTTTGAAGACGGCTGACGAGCTTGAGGTGCACCGAAGTGGCAGGCCACAGACGCGATCAGGTAGCATAGATTAAAATTACATTGAAAACACTCTCATGCGCTTGCTTTTCGCGGGACTTGGCGCTCATATGGATCGCCATGCTTACACAAACACACCGGCGCTCACGTTTACAATGAGGTATACTCACACGACACACACCTCATATCTCACGCCGTCTTCCACAGCCTTCGGTTCAGCTGTATTTATGTATAATCAAGAGCAATACTGTCACTTGTAGTTATGGCTTATTGGCTTACTTTCTGTCTAACCCTGTGCCCAAACACATATTGATTGTCATTCCCTTCACTTTACTACTGCATCTTCATTTACACCTCCTCTCTCAGTCCTCCCTTTTCCCCTCCGTTCCTCCCTTGCTTCAATTCGTGACTCTAAAGTCAGCCTATTCCCTTAGCTGTGATTAGGGGCTTTGGATTCCAGCCTGCATGCATTTCAAGGCCGGGAGGCTTTACAGAAACCCAGCAGCCTCCTTTTTTTTTTTTTTTTTTTCTTTCCTTTCAGTCCAATAAAGCGAGACAAGTGAGGGTGATCCAAAAATGCAAAGAGAGCAAGCAAACAAGTTGTAGGCTACTCTTATGGTAAATAACCAAAACAAAAGAAAATATAAAAAGCAAGGAAGAATGGGCCTCCCAGTTGAACTGAGGCCAGCACTCTGCCAGGCGCCAAGAAGATGAGCAGCTTGGTTGTGCAGCAGCCTGGTTTGGATATTCATTTTTTTTTTTTTTTTTTTATTTTTTTTTTTTTTTTTTTTTTTCCTGTTGACACTCCTTAATATCTCCCCATTCCAGCTCTACTTCTGCCCCCCGATATTTTGATTTTGTTCAGCTGAGACGCCTTTAGGGGCACGCAGCCATTTTCGTGCCAGTCTTCTGTTTTGTGCTGCAGAAACCTGAGAGTGCAAGTTTTCTTTCCACCTCTCATACAACTCCAGATGTTCTGATTTCACAGTGTGAAGCGAAGTGGAGAGTGATTTAAAAGATTTTAAGCGCATTTGTCCTCAAATTAGTTTTATAAAAAACCAAACCGAGGCGGAAAGCAGAGTTAAAAGTCTGGCCTGTCAGTTAAAGCGCCGTCTCGCAAGACAAAGGACTTACTCCAAAGTTTGGCTACGTTAGAAATTTTAATGACTCCTTAGCGAAAAACAAAACTGTGGAAAATGTGCACACATTCACAAAAAGGAAGCCCACTGTGACTTTGTATCCCTCCACAGCTCTGCGTTGATTTCTTTACAGTTTTGCAGGAGTGATTGACGGATGAAGAGGCTGGGAAGATTCTTTGAATGCTTGGTTGATCCAGGTGCTTGCACAGTTGGTGTGCTCGTCCACACCGCGAAAGATCTTTGGGCTGCACACGATGGGCCACAGAGTGACCTGGTGGGCCTTTTGTGAACTGTGAACCCCCGACAGAAGTGCAACACAAAAGCAAATCTGCCTTTAGACTTAACTTCAGTCTGAGCCTGATTATGGATCTCTCAGAAGCTTGTCGCAGCCTGTCCTTAGTCGTGCGCCAAGATTCTGTTTTGTTGTGTTTACATAGTGTCGTTTAAGTCGGTGAAAATGCAAATTTTTCAGTTTAGTCCAGAGACAGGAGGAATGTCTGAGCTGTAAGATTTAGGGAAGTACGAATTATAGTGCCTCCTCATCACCGCCAAAGTGCTCCTGAGCTAAACGCTCAATGCCCAAAGAGCCGCACGAAGCTCTGACTCGGCAGTCTGAGCTCGCCCAAAGCTGTCCTGTCTGATCATCTCCCACACTGTTTCTCTGTACGCTGTGCATTGTTCTGCAGGTCGCTGGCAGTGCTTCCACAGCCTTGTCTGAGCCCCATATATAATACATCCATCTGTTTCCAGCAAAACCCCCATCGCAGACCGCAGCACCTCCTACGTTCGTGGCTTGCTTCATCATCCGTCAGTCAGACACAAGTACCCCTCAGTGTCTGTTCGTGTTATTGTGTTTTTTGTTGGGTTTTTTTTGTTTTTTTTTTATAACAGGGGTGTGCCTCCCATTCCACTTTTTCCTCCCTACTTATTGTCATTCTACTAGTAAGCAAACATGCCCTAGCTTTTCTCTGCTATATATATATATATATCACCATCTTTTTAAGTTAAAGCAGGATGGTGGTTCCTTTCTATTCCCTCAATCTTTTTCTTCCCCTCGCTCCAATAACTCCATGTATCTTGGCACATAATACGCAGCATGAGTGTGCAAAGTGGCAAAATAAGAAAACAGTGGGAAAAAGCAGGGGGGGGTGTCTTTTTTTATGCATTAGTTACAAAGCTCCTCGCCCACTCCTCCACCACTTTAGACGGATACTTTAGGCAGGAAAACAAACAACCCCCACCGACCCCATGACTACAGGGTTGATGTGTTTTTTTTTTTTTGTTTTGTTTTTTGTTTTTTTAAACTTGAGAATAAATTATTTTTTGCAGCCCCAGTAAGAATAATTTATGTGCATGCCATAGAGTGAGTCTGAGTCATGCGCACTCATATATGGTTTAAAAGAACTTGAGCACGGCAGAGTTAAATTGAGCTGGGGTGGGTGGCTGGCTGAGGGCGCCCTGCTGTGAAGGAATGTGTGGTGTAAAAAAAGAAAAGGCAAGATTTAAAGAGGTTTACCATCTGTCTGACCCCTCACCTCCGACCTCCACACACAACCCGCCCTCCCCGACGCCGGCCCCTCCCTTGGCTCCATGTGAAATTCATTCTCAAGTCAACGGGACGCAGAACGAAGTGTACGGCGCAGGTTTAAAAAGGTGGTCGGGGTAGGGAGGTCATGTGTTGGAGTGAAAGGGTCAGAGGGTGGACAGGTTCTCAAAGCGGTAACGGATGACTTTGTAGACGGACGACATTGAGTGTGTAAAGGGAGAGAAGCAATATGTAAACACACGCGTGGAAGCAACATGTGGTCACCGTATATGAGTCGGGAAGCAGTCTGCGTGAGCGAGTTTCTTGGAAGCTTGCTGCGTTATCTTCGCTGCCTTTCTTCTGGAGTTTGCCCACATGCATGCCAGTTGTCCACAGTACCCTTCTGTCCGCCTCACAAACAAACTCTTTCTCCAGCGGTTGAGAGGAAATTCATAACACTGGCTCAGTGTTTCAATATGTTACTGTGGTGGGACACATTAATATGGATCATGCAACGTTATCATCTCCCACTGAATTCCCCTCCCTCCCTCCGACCGAACATCACATGTTAGCCTCTGACTGAATGCAGGTCATGATTCTGGGGTGGCTTGAGCTTAGGGACACGGGACTTTATCACACTGGTCTGTCTGATGGGGGTTTCACCAGAACATGGTTCAGTTCACATTTATGATGTACAGTAGCTGAGATTGTTTTCTTTTGTGGGCCAGCTTCAGGCTGAATTATTTTATTTTCATGGATATATGTAGAACATGTGAAGTAACGGCTCCCAGTAACTCACATGACGTGTTGTTTGGGATAAAATTGCATGTTTCAGGTCATGTTTACTTGTCTTTGTCTGTGCCTGTTTATTTTTATCTTTGGTTGTCTGCAGCCCACTGAAAAACCCGCGCATGAGTTTTTAGTAGGAAGTCCCGTGGCGCCGTGTCACGTTTGCTGCCGTCCCGACCGTCTTCAATCTGTTGTAAAGATGCTGTAAAAAGAAAAATAGTTGTCTTCCATAGGCTTTTGTGGCGGTGCTGATATTAGAAGTGCGATGGGTGTGCTGACAGGCAGTATGATAGAGTGTGGAGCAAACGCCATCTGTCTGTGCTTCTTCCAGTGCAGTGTGATTGACTGAGGTGCAGACACGCCCCAAACCTCCAACCAAAGCAGCCTGCTCCTCTCGGGTTTGCACAACACTAATTGCTATGGTAGCAATTCTTTCTTGTACAGTGAGCCGTATAATCAGCTTTAGATTTACTTTTCTCGACCAAGATGAGAATATAGCAGCATCTGAACGTTATTGCTGCGACATACTAACTCTTGCAGCAGTGTGGCAGCAGTGGGAATACGTATCGATCCTGGCGTCTTGTCACTTTCTGTATTAGACCTCGTTGGATTGATGGCAATTGGAAAACCATGTGGATATATACAATTTTCTCTGTTTTCATGTTCACGTTTCATGTTTCAGCTCTCTTGGTAAATAGTGAAATAACAGCATAGACAAGTGCTAATGAAAGCTCTCGTTCCCTAATTACACCTGGAAAAGTTTAATCTCAAGTCTGGCTGAAAACGTTAAAAGGTACCTGACGACATCGCACCCACTGAAGGGATCAGGACCAGTTTAAGAACTAAATTACCATGATCAACTCCATTTTCAATTAATTGAAAAAAGGGAGCCTGAGAAAGATGACCACACTTGCTGAAGAGAGCATCTTTTCTTGTTTTTTTGTTGTTTTTTTTTAATCAACCACCAATTGAATTTGCCTGTGGGCTTCTTTCGTTTTTCTTTATGTCTTTTTGTGTGTCACGGCACCATGTGTGTTATTGTACATGTGAATAGAAGTTTCGTCATCGTTATTTTTCTTGCTCTCAAGATAGTAAAAAGCTGCGAGAACAAAAGGAAGCGTGAATACAAAGTGACTGAAAAAAACCAGCAGCCTCCCTTACAGCACAGGACACAGCCTCATATTGTACTTAACTGAATGGCTGCCATCAAAGTAGGTGAGAATAGCGTTTTTTAAAGCAAATTTAAAAAGGCACATAATGGACCTAATTTACTGCAGATGGATGCAGTGAGCAGAAAACTTTTTTTTTTTTTTTTTTTTTTTTTTTTTTTTTGGTATGAATTAAAATAAATTAAACAAACTGAATTTGAGTTTTCTAAAGTCCAAAGTTGAGCTGTGATCAATCCAGTGAGCTGAGAAGCCCTTTGTCCATTCATTATAATTATACGATTCGGGGCTTTTAAAAGGATCAAAGTGTAAAATCTTTCGCAAAATGTCCACAAAATGTCACGAATCTTAGGAAAATGCAACCATTGATTTCCTTGGGTTTGTGCTGAACTGAAGATGCACAACTGGGTGAATGTCAGTCATTCCAAGTATGTGCATCTCAGTCGGTGGTACATCAGTGTTGAAGATCGCTCCTACCAGGATAGTTATGCAAGTTTACGGCTATTAATGCACCTTGTCCACTGTGATTTTACCTGCCGTTGTTTATGTAATAATTGCTCGGGGGTCATGTTCTGGGTCTCTGGGAAGCCCCTACAGAAAACCTGTGTTGTAATAGATGCTATATGAATAAAATTGAATGGAATTAAACTTCTCAAACTAAACTGAAAGTGTTCCACAGTAACCTAAACTAATTGAAGAGAAGAGCCTTGGAAACATTTTTTGAAGACCCTGGCCAACCAGTTCTTCCCTCTTTAGCCTCCTACTCGGTCACTTAACATAATCTTATTCCCCCATCCTCGTCCCATTTCCAGAATGAATATGAAGTGTGCTTCCACAGCTGTCTCCGCCACCCTTCAAAAACTTCTCTCCCCCTCTAGTGGCAGACCGTAAAGGGCATTCAACCCACTGGCCAGACGGTGCAGTGCTTGTCTGACTGTCGGCACCCGGCCAAAGACTGATGTCACCCCCCCCTCAAAGCCATCATTTCCCCCCGTTCTCTCAACCGTCTCAGTCTTTCTTAAACAGCTGCCCGTTTACGTCCACAACTGTCTCACACTCACATCTCACCTCCTTTCTCCATCCAACTGTGAATTATGATTAAATGCCTCCCTTATAGAGTCTGTCAGATTTAGTGATGCCCTTTTTTTCCCCCCAGATTCTTCCTGCGCAAGGCGGTAACCCTTGGCGTTTATAATCGTTGACAGCTCTGGTGACGGACCAGGAGTGGCAGAAAACCGCAAATGTGCGTGCGTGTGTGTGTGTGTGTGTGTGTGTGTGTGTGTGTGTGTGTTTGAATTTGTCTGCCATCACAGAAAGGTGAGGTTACACAGGTGCCAGATAGCGTGCCACCCCTCACCGGCAAACAAAATGACCTCACCGTGAAGTTTGCATGTAGGTGGTCAGTTTACCACCCAAGTGTCGCAGCTGCCAATCTATTCGACTCTGCTGCACATCCTCAGTGCTCGCTGCTGCGCACTCAACCTCAGCAGAGGGGGATTTAAACTAAAAGCGTCAGCCCCAGGTGTTTATTGGAAGGGCTGTACCACCTCATAATGTTCAGATCAAACTCATTTCCTCCTGACTGGACCCACGACAATGCTGGGGAGAAAAACAGGAGGCCGAAGATTTGGTCGTGGCTTGTGGTAATTTGGTTGCGAGCCTTTATGTGAATATCTAGTTATCTTTGGAAGTATTGAAATAAAATATATTCTTGTTTAAAATGCAACGAAGGCTGTCTGACCACATGACGAGGGAACACGTTTCAGATATTAAACTAGGTCAGGTGTATAATTTTAGTGTCCATTGATGTCCCAATTCTGCAGAGTAACAAAATAAAGAAATATTTTAGCAAAATCATCTAAGCACAGAAAACAAGGGTTCAAAGGGTTATATTGTTGGGGGGGGTGCGGCAACAGATGGTTGATATAAGGAGTCTCTGAGGTGCCGGAAACCATTCCTGGATCTGGTAGGCTTGGTAGCAGTTGAGGGCAAAGGCACATGGGAATGCTACTCCAAGGAAAAGGTTGCCAGGGTAGGGAACTCTGCAATCTCTTAATGAGGTCACGGCAGTGCAGTTCTCCCTACATATACAAACAGCTCTGACTTTAGACCAAAAAAAGATAAATGGAAGATGGGGTATGGGGCACTGTAGAGAATTCCCACGTAATAAGCTCCTTTTGCACCACTGCCCTTATTTCGGAGCTTCCTAGCATCCCGCCTGGCAGTGTTTTTTTTTTTTTTTTTGTACCTGTTGAATCATGACCCTGCTTGACATGAAGAGTTAGTTGTCAAATTCATCGCCACTAGTTGCATCACAGTCTCTATCGCACTTTTAACTGCAGCTGCATTTCATGCAAGTCAAATCTTGAAACGCAACGCTACAAACCTTTTTATAAATAGCTTACATATTTTTCCAATATGTAAGATTTTCTTCCCAACATGATATTAATAGCATGTGTGCTGTATTTCAAATTGCGTAGACACTGATCTCACAGGGTGCAGAGAAAACTGCAGCGAAAAGATAGACGCTGGGAGATAAAAAAAAAAAACAAAAAAAAAAAGCAGCACTGGTACATTTACATAATAGGCCTGCAATTCCATGTAAATTCATGTGATTCCCTACCAAGCATCTGCAATGCTAGCATAGTTTAGTATGCATGAGTCAAAGAGGGTAAGGAGAGGAGGGGAAGGGGGAAGATAAATAAAGTAGAAATAGAGGACAGGAAGGGGCTGACGAGCACGAAGGGGAAATATGTCTGAGCCAAACACACCTATAATAGCGGTATATTTTGCCTTTAGATGTACATTATTCTGAAGCAGGAAACTTTAGAATAATATACATATTCTACACTGATATAATACATCAGGTGTAGGGCGGTGAAGGCGGGTTTAGTGTGTGAGTTAGTGTGTGTGTGTGTGTGTGAGTGTCATTGCTTTCTAATGAGACACAAAATCAGTTCTGTAAATATTTTAACATGGTAAAAAAAAAGAAATGGTTGTTATAGAGTGGTTTTATTGCTTTGTGTGCAGTGTTGCTCCGGGTCCTATAATAGCAGGGGCATACATTTACTCACAGATGCAGAAACAAATGAATTATTTGAGGACCCATAAATTAGCTTATTCTTTATGCATATGACAAAAAAAAAAACAAAACAAAAAAGAAACGGGACTATAAAACCACCCACACATATACAAGAACGCATAGCCGAACTAGAACAACTTTAAAGCGCTATGAAAATCTGATCTACAGCCAGAAATAAATGTATAAAAAAAAAAATATGTATATACACATGAACAGCATTGTTCATAAAATGCAACACCTGCACATTGACTTGTAATTATGTAGATGCGTATAGGGCTTATATGGGCGTAGAGATAACCCGAATGAGTCTGCAGCTCACATCTTTGTGCTGGTGCTTCTCTGTAAGGTCTGAATCAATGAAAAGCACTAAACTAGTTGAGGTAAAAGCCTTGTGACTCAGGGCTGACGCATTAAAACTTCATCTAAGGTGAAAGACTGCAGAGGGAGAGGGACGGCAGCTGGAGGCTGAGCATAAACGGCACCTAGCAGAGTTTAGAGAGGGCCGTGAAAAAAAAAAAAAGGCAGTATTTTTCTGGAAAATGAATGTTTGTTCCTGTGGCTCATCTGGTTTTTGTCAGAGGAAAATAAGTTTCACCCTTAAAAGATAATGAAAGTTTCCAGCTTTTACCGTGACCTGAAGTTGTAAAATGAAGCTTTGCATGATGTCGTACAGAGGTTTGGTCCGCTGGCTCGAAAAGTGGATAAATGGATATCATGCCAATAGCGAAGAGACACTGCCACCTTAACAGGAACAGGTAATGGGAAGTTCAACTTTCCTTAATGTAGTTTTGAGCTTTGGTGTCCATTAGTCTCACTTTTCCACGCAGCAGCAGCAGCTCCCTGCGCTCAGCCGCTTAGCCGAAGTCACCAGCCTGTGGCAGCGAGGAGATGAAGAAATAAAGGTCCAACATCTGAGTAGGTCTCGCTCCGATCTAATGTTTCTCATCAGCAACCCATTAATTGGATTCTTCAGTGATCATACTCCAAGGTCAGCGTATTGATCAGAGCAAACACTGTAACTTTAGCTGCTAATTAGCCATGGACGTTGGTTACATCGCGGGATAGAAGTCGATTCCTTCCTTCTGCATGTCTGCAGTGTCTTTACCATCCCAAGTTGTATTCGTATTAGGTTTTGAACAGTTGGACTGGCTTTTGCCGTTGTTTATTGGTCTGAGCTCCTTTTTAGATGATCCAAATGACTTTTTGTGAATATCAATACGCTCAAGACGGCTTCAGAGCTGAAATGAAGTAACGTTTTAATGAATTTTTATTATCAGCAATCATTTGAATAAAAACTAAACTGGCGAACCAATTGGAAATGTGTTTTTGCAGCAGGGCCGACAGTCGCCCAAACTCGGCACTTTGATTGTAACTTCTCAGTAATCCAGTGTTGTAATTGAATTACGTGGGGGGCTTACTGCCATCCGAGGATAACTTGCGATTCCATTTTAAAATGTACTTCATATGGTAAGGAACGTACCACATGGATGGTTGGATGACTTTGTTGTCATTGTGCACAATAAAGGCATCACTGAGTAACTTCAACCAGTTTCCAGGGACTGGATGTAGGTGCAGGAATGGTTTCTTTCAGTAGCCTGTTTTTAAATACCCTATAGTCAGTCTTTCACATGGTCAAAAGCCAAAACACACAAAAAACTTTACTTTTTTGGAATGTCGTGATATCTGACAGCTTGTGTTTTTAATCAAGTATATCAAGTAAGTCTTACTTTTATCTCATAATAGAGATTTGTTCTACATCATTTGGGTTATTTGGTTTATTCATAGTGTTACTTTAGTTTGACATTTTTGTTGCGACTGTGACTGTTTGGAAGAATTCCTGCTTTTTTTAAAAATTACTTTATTTTCTTAAATATTAACTACGACATACCTTCACAAGTTTATGCGGACTGTTGTGTGTGTCGTCGTGGATGTCCGCTGGTTTAATATATGCTGGCCCGGCTCTCATTTCATGCTTATGGCGCAAAATTCCCACCTCGCCTTCCCTTTTGTGCCTTTCTCAGGCTCGGTAATCAAATGCATTAGTATCAATATTGCATGGGGAAACGGGCTGAATTTAAGGCTTGACCATGTCAAAGTGAGAGTCCCTGATAGCCGGTGACTGCTGCTGCTCAGTGGAAAGTGTGCTGCCATTTTGGCTGTGGCTACTGAAGCCTGGCACTGGTTTAATATCTAACCTAATGGCCAGTTTTCACAGGGGATAAAAGTTCTAGATTCAAAATATATTCAATCCCCATGACCGCGAATTGCCTGGAGTTCAAAGAATTAAATCCAAAATAAGTGAGTAGCATTAATGAACAGATTTTAATTTAACAGGGGTTTTCAGTATTTAAGCATTTAGAAATACGATGAAACAAATAAAACTTAATAATATAGTCTGATAAATGTTGGCTTACCTGAACAACTTCGACATATAAGCGCGTGTGCAGCTGATGGATTCAAGTCTGCAGTCATCGCTGGCCTTTTTAAGGATTACCTCAAACGTGCAAAAGCAAACCAACTTCCAATGTGTGTTCAGCTTGTGTGATGCAAGTTTGCAGTCTTAATTTGGTGTGCACGGACAGTTGAGCTGCTCGTCATTTATCTGCTCTATCGTTGGCGGATGTTGCATGTTTCAGTCGTCCAAGAGGCGCTGGGATCTGTAACACTCGGTGACTAGCGGTTTCCCCTCGATCAACGCCTACGGTTCGGAAGCAGCTGAAGGTTTATCAATAGACTGCTCTCTCAGCTACCA
Organism: Xenentodon cancila; assembly: GCA_014839995.1. NCBI lineage: Eukaryota > Metazoa > Chordata > Actinopteri > Beloniformes > Belonidae > Xenentodon > Xenentodon cancila. Next base: position 10,329,158 of record CM026206.1, read on the forward strand.
GTGTCAGAATGCTAAATACTCATTTTAAAATGAGCCTCCAGTCTCTGCATCCTTAGAGGGAAAAGTGATGAATGCTTTTTGCAGGAGCTGACAGGTATTCCCGTGGAAGTGACATGCCATGTTTTGCCTATAATGTATTTTTTTTTATTGTTTTTTTTTTTTGTTACCCAAGTAGTGTTCTAAATGCACTTTTCAAATATATTCATCGTACAAGCGTACAAAAGCTCTAAACATGATTGCTTCTCGTGATTGTCATCCCACGTACTTTATTAATACACTTGATACTTATACTGATACATGAACTTTTATCAAACTACAATTTATGTTAAAGTATGCTTTTTTGTTTTGTTTTGTTTTTTTTTAATTCCCAGATCCCTGAAGATTATGTCAACATCGCTCTCTCTATCTTAAACTCACTGTTTTTTTTTTTTTTTCAGTAAGATTTCAGAAAATAAGATCGCATGAAGCGTTGCAGACCTTATCTCGGGTTAAACTATAGCCCACACATGGCTTCAAGTTATGTATGTTGAGACTGTTCAACGGCAATAGCTGCCGTAATTGTGTTGTGTAGTTTATATAGCAACCAGAGGTGAGGATAACCATGCCCTAAGGGGAGAGCCATAAATCATAACCTCGGCATTTTGTGAGCAAAGATATAGTTACTCCCTACAGGCATGCAAGATTCTTTCTACCTCCACCAATGTTTACGCTTCCAACAATAGGGGCATCATTCATAAGGCCCTTAGACGATTTGATACTCCCCTACTCTCTTTATAAATGTTTCAGTATTTTCCTTAGGTCTCACCAATGACATCACCTGGCCTCCAGGCCAAGTGAAAGGAGTAAAAAAAAAAAAACAAGACAAAACAAAAAGGCCCACACATATTGGTCGTGTGTGCATAGCATTGTGCTGAAAGATGAGCAGCCCTTTTGGATTACACCCACTCTTTGTTGGCACGGCTTTGCATCAAAAGAGCCATTGTTGATCTCTCCCTTTTATGCTTTCGTAAGTGCACCCGTGTCGCGTGTTCTTGAATTTCTCTGCTTTGAATTGCACATGTGAAATGAGTGTGTATCGTCGGAGGTGACTGGAGCTTCTGTCACGTCTCGGTTTTGCTGTGTTGTAGTTCTGCGGTTTCATTTTGGCCTTCAGCTGCATGGGTCTCCCGGTTTAGTGGGGCCTTTGCAGCTGAAGAGCCAGATACAGTAGTTGTGGGACACAACATTCATCAGTGATGCTTCCATATGTTTTAAGATTTTGTGGCTCTAGCTGCCTTTATTGACAGAAGATGGAGAGGGAATATGTGCAGCAAAAGCCACGCATATTGCAAGGATGTAGTTTATGGTGAATGCATACTATCATTTCAATTGTAGCCTCTAAATTGACCATATTTTCATTTATGTCCCTTTTGATCCCGTTACAATTGTTTTTTGGTTGTTTTTTTTTTTTTTTTTTATGTCTGTCATGCTGTCTCAGATTATGTGAATTCTGCAGTTAGGTCACTAGTAAAGATTTTATGATGCGTTGGGGAACTGTTAGGAAGTGACTGCTTCATGTGGGCGTACAGTAATTAATCTCTCTTTTAGGGAATCGTACTTACTCCTTTCATGGTTTCAACTGAGTAGTAGTTTCTCTGGAAGTTGGTGTAGCCGACTGTCTTTCACAGGGAAGCTAAAGCGGTCTAGATCATGTCTGGGGCCGAGCCTTGGCCCTCTGCGCTTTGATCAGGCTCGTCTGGGAACAGAGAGTTTGTGTTTTCATGTTTGCGGTTTGATCGTTGAGACGGACTATGTTGTGTTTCTGTGTCCTTCATTGCACTGCGTCTTTTCAGAGCTGACTTGCTCTTAAGTGTCCCAGTAAAGTATTTGGGAATGTCTGCAAGATGAACTTTATACACAAGGGGAAAAACAAAATACCGTACATGTCTGGTTTTATTTTCTCTTTTTATTCACTTATTTTTTTTAACTAATCTGCGAGGTACAGTGGCTCTGTGCTGGAGTGGGTGGGTGTCGCCCCCCCCCCCCCCCGTGCAGATTAGGGGATTAATGGTAATTTGATTCAAACAAAGAGACAATGCCTGGAATATCACCAGGTGCCCGTGTAATTACACACCAATAAGATAAGTAAATAATGACAAGATCAGGCAATTAGGAAAGAAAAAAGGAAACTGTGACTGCCCTGTTAATGAAGGGATGTGAGCAGATTCTGGTTGCAAAATGTAAAGGTTACAGGTTCGGGAGATGTGACATTTTTGCTTGCAGTAGTGTCACAGACGTCTTTGGACCTTACTCCCAATTATATGTCAGCAGCATTGAAGGGTTGTGAAAGCTGCAGTGCAGGGTTACAGTCCGTATGTTTATTGGAAGGGTTACTTTAGTATTGGTGTCATATACGTAGTCCATTTCATTAGAGTTTAAAAAAAAAAAGCGTAAAAATAATGGTATGTTTGCATATTTCTGTCTTTTTCCAGAGTGTCAACCCATCCTGTGTGAAGACCCCAAACCTCCCTGTGCAGTTGGGGCTTCGGCTCTCCGGCCAGGTCTTCGATCAGCCCCGCCCTGCTGCCCCGCCCTGCTCCCCTCACCTGCTGCCTGCCAAAATGGCCACCAGCGGTGCCCCGCGCCTCTCCCTGCCACTCCTGCTGCCTGTGGCCACTCTGCTGCTATCGCTGCTGCTCACCTGTTCCCATGCCTTATGTAAGTACCCAGATGACCCACTCTGCTACGGACGTCCCACCTTTTTACTGTGTGGTGAAATAAGGTGTATGCTGAGGCATTGCACTTTCCCTTCTCACATAAAACTGATGTTAACTGATCGATAACTCATTAATCGTCTCTCTTATTTAACCCGGAGGAGGCCAGGATATGCAGATGTTAATATACCTCCACTTTTCTGTGACTCTAACTTCAGAAAAAGTGAGCTTCGGCGAAAAAACATTTTCAAAAACATAAGATGTCTGTTGCCATACACTGTTTAGTCCTCTCTATCTCCTCATGTGAGTAAAGGGGGAGCATCAGCAGTGTCTTATCCCACCCTGTCAACTCCTGCTTAGGATTTGTTCCGCACCATTTCCCAGTTAAGATGGGCTTAGAGCAGCGTTAAGGAGACAAAACAAAGAGGAGGCTCCTCAGAGAAATAGAACAAGAGTGATGGCAAGGTGGGAAGGCTCCCCAATGGGTTTCATTGTTTACAAATCCTGCATGAGTGTGTGGGCAAGTGTGCCGCTGTGTAAAAGAATTATACATCAAATGGGTGTGCATCTCGGTGTCCATATCTCTGGCTGTAATTTGCAAGATAATTTACACGTTTAGTCTCGGATGTGTGGATCTGCCTTTTTGTGTGTGCGTGTGTGTGTGTGTGTGTGTGTGTGTGTGTGTGTGTGTGTGTGTGTGTGTGTGTGTGTGTGTGTGTGTGTGTGTGTGTGTGTGTGTGTGTGTGTGTGTGTGTGTCTCATATTTGACATTCAGCATATTCACAGTGGTGGATGATAACGCAACACTTGATTTTCCTCATGTTGAAAACAGAGATGTTTTCCTGTGATTGCCTGGTGGTTTGAGTGTCTTGTAGAATAATTGGAGGTGTTTTTTTTTTCCCAGTCCATCCTGCAAAAAAAAAAAAAAAAAATGTACTTGTAATTACGTGCAGGGAGAGGCCTTTGCATGGTTTGCATCGTACCTTTTTGCCTGATATCACTGACAGGAAAGCTGCACTCACGCAGAGAGAAAGCAGAGGCTGGGACATCACAGCAGCTGCACCTGTTGGGTTCTTTTATAGAGTCCCCAAACCCCACTTCATCCCCACCAAAACCAGCAGCAGGTATCCATGCACCAGCGTTCTGTAGCGTGCCACCCTGAGGCACTCGGTATTGCATTTTCTTCTGCAGGAAAACTGTTTTAAATTTAAAAGAAGTGAAAGAGAGGTTGTGTCTCTTTTGAGGAAGTTCAGGTTTACTCTTACAACGTGGCACCCGACCTTGTTCTATCCGCTGCTGTAAAACTGTACCTGCATTGTTCCTTTTCTCGTAAAATATATCAAATGTTTAAGTATTATAGTTATCTTATGCCGCTTGCAGTCCAAAAACACCTGGTTCGTTTTAAAATAACAGCTCAGCAGGTTGTTCCGCTGCTGTCAAGATATAATATCAGTGATCAAACTATATATTTGACAAGTTATCAATTCAAAGTAAATGGTTTGCGGTTAAAAAGTCATCAATCACAGACCCTGATGTGCGAAGTCTCCGACGTCAGCAGGATGATGCCACGCGTTGGAGATGGGAGTTGCACTGTACGCATCATATGACATGCTGCACTGCATTTTGTGTTCAAGGCTGCAAATGCGTGCTAACGGCCACTCCTCTCAGCATAAAACACACCCATGTAGTCTTGCCATCAGTTCACTTAGCCATTTTAGGATTCAGTTGTCTTTTTCAAAGCTGCTTTTTGAGCACTACTTATATGCCAGGCTTTGCACACTCCGCCTGTAGACATGAAAGCTCCTCACTCTGTCTCATTAACGCGTGTTCACACTTTTTTTTTTTTTCTTGTCCTCCCCCTTCTGGCAACATCGTTCCTCTCTACCTTCTCATCTTTTTTTTGTGGTGTGGGGGGAGGGAGGGAGGGAGGGAGGAGGGGCGAGGGGGGGTTACAGTGCCTCCTCTCACTAGTATCTTTTAAAAAATATATGCACACACGCAAAGGCTACCTTCCTTTCCCAGTTCTTCTCCACCCCCCGCATGCACAGCCCCCACACAGCCGTACACAATAGTGCACTTGTCCAATAGCATTCACTCCCCCTCGGCAGACTGAAAGGATGCCACCGTTGTGCAGAAAAGCCCATGTGAGAGCATGATGTCATCCCTTCCGCTCACATCCCTCCCTCTCTCTCTCTCTCTCCCTGTCTCTCACTGCCCTCCATTCCTTTTATTTATCCTCATAAATCACACTGAGAAGGGGACATTTTTAATCAAAAGAGAAAGAAATATGGCTCAATAAATCCTGGCTCCCCAACTATATTGCGCGGCTCGTGCGCAAGTCTATATTGTCTGCAGGTTTGCATACATTTGTATTCAGGTACACATATGTGTGCGCGTGCAAATGCTGAAAGATACTTATGTGGATTGTCACCTGAGATTTGTCTCGGGTGTCTATGGCATATTGATGGACTTGGAGACCTTTAACATTTGTTCAGGCACGGCTATAAAACGAGACGGCAGTGTCACGCATTCATTTTATGAGTAAAGCTAAGAGTTAATTTGTTTACGTGTGATATGCATACATATATTTTTCCTCTGTGCTTGAGCCTCGCTCACCTCGAACGCTTCTTCCAAGAGTCCATAAAAGATGTTTGAATATAAATGCAAAGAGAAATAAAGGCATTGAAGTTAATATTTTATCAGCTAAACGATGATAGCGACGATACAAAAAGCACATAAACACACCGGAGTATAATTAATGTTACATCAGCTACCTGATAAATGCAAAACAGCAACACTGGATGTTTTTATATTTATTTATATATATATATATATATATATATATAATGAATTAAAGTTATTTGTGACTAAATGTAACGAACTATCCAGCAAGGACGTACAACTGCTTAAAGAAGTTGTAAGTATAAAATTTGTAAACAAGTAAGTCAGACAGAGCTGGTTATAAAAGATTAAATATTTAAGTTATTTTTAATTGTGATTTTTGACACTGCAACAAGCCGTCCTTATTCAATAACTTTCTCATTTATGACACAGTTTATATTTCCTTTACTTAAAATGCAATAACTTTGAATTAATTATTGATATGAGCTGATTTTCTTTTTATTTATATTTATTTATAGCTTTTATTTCTTCTGTATTTGAAATTTTACCTCTTTCTACCCTTTTCCATCTTTCTCTCCTCTTTCTCTCTTTGTTTTGCCCTTTCACCGTTTCTTTTATAGTGGTATTCTTGGCAAAGAGCTTATGATAACGGCCAGAGCTCACAGCAATGGAGTGAGGGCGTTCAATTATTTATCTTTCTTTGAATCTGCCAATTGTAAAAAAAAAAAAAAAAATAAAAAAAAAACGGCCAAAAAAAAAAGCGCCCTCAGCGGGGTCGTTTCTTGCTTCTTACGTTTTGGCTCCTTGTTTGTCTTCACTAATTTCTTATCTTTTCCAGCTAAACAATGTTTGAGCCAACACTGTCAAGTAGATTCAGTTATATGTGCATCCTGATGCTGCAAATTGAGCCCAGTTTTTTTTTTTTATTTTCCTTTGTTTTTTTTCTCAAAGGAGAAGAAAACGAGTACATTTTTAATTGCGTCACAAATACAGTTGCTTGAATTCTCTGACCCTTAGCAACGTCAGAGGGACATAGTTACTTTTGTTTTGTGTGGTTTAATCCACTAAAACCCGGTGTTTGCTGTCTCTGGGAAGTAAACGGTGTCCTTCAGTTGGCACTAATATATTCTAGGCCTGCTGTCCCACGAAAATGGGTGGAATTTGCTCGACAGGGAAGACCCACGCACCAGAATCCGACTCTTGTAATCAGGAAGCGCTTTAAATATAGTTTGTCATAAGTAGACAATTCAGACTGTGGTTGCTTTGGTAACTATCTTGTCCATTTTGTGCCGCTGTGTGTGTGTGTGTGTGTGTGTGTGTGTGTGTGTGTGTGTGTTCGCCAGCTGTAGTATTTTACCAATTATAAGGCGGCTAAACAAGAATACTCCTCTTAAAATGAGCTGAAGGTAGAAAAGAGCAGTTCACAGTGAGCCTTATGCATTATGACTTAAACTTCTGTTGGTTTTTGGATAAACGAACAGGAATTCTTGCCAGCTTCTAAATTTGCTCAGAAGGATGAAGCATTGAAAAATCCTTGTGCATGTTGTTTTAAGCACTTAAAATGCACTTCTAATCAGCTCAGTGGACAAAAGAGCGGTCCTCTAAACGAGATTGAAATGTGTAAATGTTGTTGTCCTTCTAGTAGATGGAAGTTCAGAATGATTAGATATCCTGTCAGATGTTCTCAACAAAGTTCATCGAGACACTGCAATGTTTTCTGGAGCAGCGTTTTCCCGTTGGGTTGCAGGATCCCGCCTGAACCCATCCCAGATGTCAACAGGTGAAAGGTGAGGAGACACCGTGGACCAGTGGCCAGTCCAGTTTCAGATCGCCTGTGAAACCTGCCCTCGTTGACTTGTTGGTACACTAATTAAACCGCAGTCCCTTAATTCTTCACAGATCTGGGCTTTTTGTTGTATAAAACTTAAATTTAAACACAGAAATGGAAGGTTTTGTTTCCAGCGGACCATTAGGTGCTTGTTTTCTTCCGCATTTCTCTCCGTTAGCAGTTGTTTTGGCCAGACCTTTACTGCTGTCGCTAATTTGAGGTGTCCTCTTCATTTAATGAGCCGGCAAGTGTCAATTTCCTCAAGCGAATCTTTAAATGACAAAATAGTTTCACCTCTCTGCCCACTCTGTGACCATTTTGGTATCAGACGCGCACTTAAGCTTCATTTCTGTCTTCGCTCTGAGAAAATGAGCTTATTTATTTCCTGTGGGTTGAAGGATACTGTCATTAGCTGTCGTTAGAATATGGTGTCATTAGTTGTTTTGATTTGTTTTTTCCTTTAGTCTTCAACACTTGTTTCAGTGGGACCAATTTGTGCATATTACTAGTTTGTAGAAAGGCAGCTTGTGGCAGTAGTGCGCTCAGGCAGAGTTTTTCACCTCTAGGTACCAAACACATTAGAACTTCATACTAAATTCCCACCTCCTGCTTCAAGTCCCTTGTGGACCTTTGAGCCTGATCTGCTATTTTTTTTTTGTTTTTTGACTGCAGTAAACTTAGATGGCACCATTTTCCTCCTTGTTCTGTTAATATGTGCACTATCTTTCCTCTTTTTTTTTTTTAAATTTTACCGTATACTTGTTTGTTTTCTGTGAATCAACTGCAAAAAGCAGTTTGTAAATGAATGTTGCTTTTCTTAAAGCGCTTGCTTGTGAATGTAATGCTTCTGTTTTCTCATGCACTAATGGCCTTAAGTCTGATGTAGGATGTAAAGAATACTGAGAACTAGTTGCATAGTCCAGGTAGCAAAAACTTTCACACCGGCTGCACCAAGAGTGAATACCAATTAGTCCTCTTTCCTGATATTCTAAGTGGAAAAATAACTTTCGCATTAAGCCTTAAGCTTGCACATTGAAACTCAGGATTATGTAGGATTAGAAGCTGACCCAAACATGCCCTTTTTTTTTTTATAATTTATTTTAATCTAAACTGACAGAACTTTCAGCCTTTCTTTAAGCACACAATCATTATAACAGCTACAGCTCATAATCAAAGTCACAGTATTTAATTAGACAGTTTCTCAATCACGGAAAAATACTTTTTTGTCATTTCTCTTTTTTGCAAAGTTGCTTTTGCAATTATTGTAAAGCATTTCAATTCAAATAGCAGTTTAAAAAAAACTTGATAGTGCTATTATAACCGCTTATGTCTTTGCCTTTTGACGGTGGCGTTTGCTGATGGCACCATGTTGTCGATCGTTTTCCTGTCAAACTATTTTTCCGTCTGAAATCAGCAACCTCAGTGTCCTCTCCCTGGTCCTCTTTTTTCCTGTCTGTTATTCTTGACTCGTTCAAGTTTTTGTGCCTCAGTCTGCTGGTTGTTGCTGAAAGTGATTCTGTGTGAAAACCTCCAGACAAGACAAAGCAAGACAGGTTTCGAGTAAAGGCTTGGTTTCCATGGTGATGGCGCTTGCCCAGGCAGCCTGTGAGAATTGGTCCTGATTGATGGAGCTTGGTTGTGTAGGCCCAGAGGTTGGTTGTCTCTGTGTGTCTGTCTGACTGTCCCTGTCTGTGTGGCTTCTTATGCATTCAATTGAATGCACATTTGGCTATATAATGGTCTTCTTCTCTTTCTGGCTTTCTGGCTCTCTGGCTCTCTATCCTGTATCCCTCCATCCATACATAATCCCGTATGAGTTTTTTGTGTGTGCAAACTGACAAAGGTTAGGGTTCAGTCAGGTTCAGGACTGAAGAACAGCCCACTCTCGCAGTCCGTTGGCCTAAACAAACTCTAAGCCCTTTATATAAAACCTCTAAACATCGGGAGCCCAAAGGAAGCTGTCCAAAACTGTAGTGCAACATGAAGTGAAGAAGTAACATATGCACACAGCTGTCCAAGTGACGATGCAACAGTAGTTGGTTAACAATATAGATTCTTTTGTCCTCTTTTCTTTGTTGTTTTTACCTCCAAAAAGTCAGAATTGGCTGCTGGCACATGATGGTCATGTGCCTGCTATTTGGGAAATACAATAATTAAGTTTTATCTCAGTTTAGCCCCTCTAAATTGCCTTGTTTAAAACTGTGGCACACAGTGGCTCACATTGGTATCATCTACTTTAAAAACATACCAAACGCGTCCCGCAGGACTTCAGAAGGAACGTGCCACAACATATAGGCAGCACACAGGAGTCCCTGCAGAGACAAAGTCGCACCAAGTTGGATAAAAGTATGTGGAAGAAGTTTTGCACATTTAACTTATTACTTCAAGTAAACACCCAATAAATGAGTAGTGTTAAATAAGATGTTAAAAAGATTTAAAACAAAACAAAAGAACCTCTTTTGCATCTGTATCCCTGAGCTCCTTTTGTCTTTGTGTCACCAAAGCAGCATAGAAAATAGTACATTTTCTAGTTGTAACGCATCATACCAGATAATACGGGATTTTCTTTTCACATGTTGCTGGTAAAAATGTGCTGTGATAACTGCCTATTTTGTAGCAAGATGGATAAAAAGTCCTCTTTACCAATTCTCTTCCTTTCTCTGCAAATCACTGAATGGCTGTGCATCATTTTGTCTCTCCACTCGGCTAATTTAGTGAATGATGGCTGCTATTTATGACCTGAGAAGCTTTTCTCCATCAGTGACGGTATTAGTCATAAAACCATTCCCCTCCCTACGCCCCCCCCCCCCCACCCCCACCCCCACCCCCCTCCAAACGACAACAGGAAAGTACTGTAAATGGAGCCGTCTCATATTCACATTCCCACCTCCCACTCCCCGCCTCTTTATAGTGACAGTGCCGGTGTTTCTGTGTTATCGGGTCCAGCAGAGGTAGTGGCCAGTAGCAGGTGGTGGCTGTATTAGCTAAACAAGCATCTGTGTGCACAGTGTGAGCTTCTTTTTTTTTTTTTTTTTTTTTTTTTTCCTCCTCCTATCCAACCCCTGTTTGTGTGGATCTATTCTATTCCCGGGGCCATGCGAAGATAGCCGGGCCCCCACTGCTGGTTATTTTAGCTGAGGCCATGTCCCCCTGCCAGGCAGATAAAGACTGGTCTTGTGTGCTTATCTGGGCAGTGCTCAGTCTGTCTGAGAGAAGCTTAGAGAATAGAGACAGATTTTGGAAGGGACAAATGCTCTCTGCAGGAGGAATGTCCTTTCAACGTCCTCTCTGGTAATATAACGCAAACCATGTAGTGGAGACTTTTATATCAGACACCTTGCAGCAAATAGAGGTGCATATGTTTATAGAAAAAGGTGACACGAGTGGGAATGGAGCCATGATTGTATGATGCTCTGTGTGACACATGTACGCCCCCCCCCCCCTCCAAATATCACACCTGAGGATGTCGTACAGAACAGAATGTCACGATTTTGAACAGCAGGTGTGAGAGGAAAGAAATAAAACGCAAGTGTTTGCCTACTGGGGTTGAAGTAACTTGATTATTTCACGGAGACAATCAAGAGGACCTGTGGAAATGTAAACCGTATTTTCATAACGCTGGGTGTTCCTCAACTTCTTCATATTTTCTGCAAACTGTACATTCCATGCTCAGGTGATGCAAAACCTGACTGGTTCCCCGTGGCGCAGACCTGTGGGTCTATTTCACATTTCACTGTCACATCAGGTTTGAAGTCAATTTTTCATTCCAATATATATATATATATAGTCATGTAGTGCTACTTTTTCCCCTCGATGGTAGTAATACTGAATCATCAGTGATTAAATCCTGATGTAGTAACTGCAGGTGATGCTGGTTTGAACTACCTGATGTACAGTTTTTTACTCCTTTTTTTTTTTTTGTATATGTTGCAGATTTTTTTTCTTAATCAAACCATGCGAGAAGCTTAAAGGGAAAGAATATTTTACAGTTTGTTACATTGTCCTTTGCATAAAACCCGTCATTATTTAAACTCAAGTCACTAAAACCCTCTAATAAATGTAGTGGAGAACAAAGTAAGATAATTTCCTCTGAGCAGATGCACTAACTCACTTTCCATCACTGTCAGTGTAGAACTTATTTAACAAAAAATAAATGCTTCTACCAGCCATTGATGGAGTGCAGGAAACGCTGTTAGAGAACCCATTAGTTGATATTATGGGCTGTTTTCTGTGCCATTGTCATTACTGCAAATGATTTTGAAACACTTGAAATCTGGACACTATTCAACTTCCTCTACCCTTCAATTACTGATGCTGTAAAGTTGCACTTTTCAATAAATGTGCAACAAATTCAGAGAAAGGAGTGGTTTTCGGTCTGTGATAGCTGAGGGAAGAGACCCCGAGGAACACGACGACCCAAAACAAAACAGAACATTTAAACAGCTTGGTGTAGTACTATTTTAGCACTTATACGGGAGTCTAATACATTTACATGGATGGTTTATCTGGGTGAATAAAAGTTTACATGATTTAAAGCAGAAGGATCTCGAATAACATTAAAAATATGAAAAGTCTAAAAGAAGGTAGGAAGTATGGCTCTAACACATACTTTGCGTATGATGTAATATAATTGTGTCACTTTATGGTGATGCAGTAATGTCTACAGAACTCCCCTTTTAGATGCAGGTCTCTGTTAACGGTGACACACAAGTGACCTATGACAGCAGCAGCATCTAAATGTGTCAAATGTAGGATGAAGAAGTGTTTTGCAGGCTGTCGTCATTAGCACATTATCTCTGTAAGTGGTGGATACACACAAACACGTCTTTTAGCAGAAAGGTTTTCCATTTCCTGACATTACCGCTGCTTATGTCGACCCGCAAGTGTTGTCACAGTTGGGTTGGTGGCCTTGGTGCACACACGTTATTGCATTTTTATTTCCTGTCAAAGAATGGAAGTTTTTTTTCTTTTTTTTTTTTTTTGTTTTATTTCTCCTCCATTGTCGGGACGAATCCAGAATGACTGTCTCACTCATCCTCTCCAGTTTTGAATGGCGCTCCAGGAAGAGTGTAGCTTCTGCCGCCCGTGTTGGAAGTTAGAGGCGCGTGTCGTAAATTTCCACAGCACAGGTGACGCACGCAAAGAGAACTGGTAACTGCAAAATAATATTAAAAAAAAAAAAAAAAGATTAAACAGTTTCTCTTTTTTCTGTCCTTCACTTTTAACTTACACCAATTTTCTAGTCTGTGGAGCCCTTTTCATCTCGCTTCAACACTGACCTCAGCTCCTTCTGCACTGCCATTCTTAGCTGTTTCATTTTCCTTTTTTTTTTCTTTTTTTTCATTCAACTCATTTTTTTTTTTTTTTTCCCTTCCATGGCTTTTTTTATTTAAACCTTTCTCAGGTAATATTGAAAACTTTATATAGTACATCATGAGATCCTGAATCTGTCACGAGTTAAATTAAGTTGGACACTTTGCAGGACGAGAACGACGTACAACAAATGTTACCGGCAAAGTCGGAGATGGAGCAAGTAGAAGGCGACCGGGTGGAAATGTCAAATGGTCCACGGGAAAACTAATCAAAGAATGCCGGCTTTCAGGAGAAACTGAAGCACAAGTCTGGTCTCTGTAAAACCCTCTTCTGTCTCAACAGAGCGTGCATTGTACACAGAGGTCAAATGCAGATTCGCTGTGTTGTGGACGGCTGAACTGTGTAGTTTCAGAATGGAAACTGAAAGTGCCAGAAGGAATCATTGTGTGCAGCAGGAAAATGAAGTAGGCTCACTCCATAAAGACAGAGAAAGGCTAACATGCTCATATCTTACAGCAACCCCTATCATTTATTCATGGTTTTTGTCAAAAAAATAAAATAAAATACTGCAATGGACCAAAGTGCTGTACAGTGGATTTAAAACAATGACAATAAATACACGTCATCGTAGAAAGTAATAAAGATAGACCTCATTCTATTGTACATTTAAACCAACCTCAGTTAACCAAAGTGCTAAAACAAATGACAAAATATCCAAATCAACAACAAAATAAACAAACGTATCTAAGGAAGCAAAAATACATGCATAAAAACAGAGCAAAAAAACATTGTCTACTAAAATTGTAAAGGCAAAAAAACATGAAATAAAATTTAAAAGTCAAGGAGTAAAAGTGGGTTTTAAATGCAGACTTAAAAACAGGCCGTTACAGAGTCTTGTTTTATTTGCAGAAAAAGTTGATTGGGTAAATTTGCTCGTCTGAGCCGCAGCGTTCACCGCAGAACGACTCCATTCAAGCGGTGACCAGATCTGAGCGACTCGGAGGCGCCGCGTGGATGCGAGGGCATGGAGAACGGGCCGCCGCTTTCTTGTTTTTGTCTTGTTTTTATTGAAATTCATGAAGTTCAAAGCCATCCAAACTTTTATTTCTTAGATGGTCAAATAGTGGTTTTAGAGAGGCAGAGTTCATTATAATATCCGAAAACTATTTGACCTTGATTTGCTTTTAAAATGTTCAGATTTATTTTTTCCTCACCATCTCTCTTAAAAATTAAAGGCAAATGCAAAGTAACGTGAAAAAGACCTTTTGGAATTTGGAAACATGTCTTAACAGCACCAATAAGGCTTCCTGCATGTTGGGTATTCAATTTTCATCCATCAGCAAGGTAAAACGAATAAATAAATAATGCCAGCTTATGTGAAATTATCTAAAAATCCCTAATAATTGACTTGTAAATGAGTTTATATATTTATTTTTTCACATTCAACGATGCAATAACTCGAATACTTTATAGACTGTTGCACATCTTCTAAGAATAAAAGATAGAAGGGCAGACAAAAGCACAAGTGAGCTGTTTGTCTTAATAAAAGGAATATCCTTGGAGCGGAGGTACGTTTTAAGTTCATAGCATTTTGGCATCATAAACCCGTATGCGTGCATACGCTTCAGAAATCTTGCATTTGCTGACATTTAAGCGCGCAGAAGGAACTTACTTTTCGTAAGTTGGTTTTTTGGAAAATCGACATGGAAACAGAAGTTTACCAGGTTTGGGGAAATTGTGAAAACTATTTTGAGGCCCCTTAAGCTCTACGGCCGTGATACAGGATCTGGAAGATTACTAACATAAATGACATCTCACAGCGTGTGAGGAGTTATGGGGTCACTTAGCCACCGGCTATTTAGTTTGTGCATCTTTTGATGTAGTATTAGCATCAGAAACGTTTGTGTTAACATTTGGTTGCAGTGAGTTGAACTTTGTGGTATTTCTGCTTTCCCAAGGCAGTGTACTCCTCCTCCTCCTTTTCCTTTGCCATGTTTCAAGCAAACCTCTCTGCCTGATTCTTCTGCTCTGTCTCTCACTTCGCCCAATAATAAATGCAGGAACTTCCCTTCATATGTGTTTAGCAGCGCCTGGAGTGCTGGTGCGGGCCCATCATCCCTTAATTATTAATTTGACGTTATGCGCTGGCCGTTTGATCACCCTCGTATATCTGTATGATTCAGAGTTAACAAGTCTCCCAGGCGACTCCGTTTTCCCTCTCTTTCACTCTCTTTCTATCCAACTTGTTGTCTGAAATTGACTAAAACCCTGACGTGAGTCAAACTTTTGACTGACTGTTAAATCATATGTAAGTGCACACATTTTGGTATTTGCCTCGTTCCTTTTTAATATGTGAAATTACCACAATCTCCATGATTTGAATGCTTTTTTTTTTTTTTTTTTTCCTTTCTTTCTTTGCTTTTGCTCCGGTATCTTTGTCCATAGATTATTTCCCTGTGGAGTGATATCCTTAAGCTTCTAATCATTGACACCTTGGCGCACAATTAACATATAAATTCACACGACTGCAGCACGCTGAAGTTTGGGCAGTTTATGCAACTGTGAAGTGCAAAGTGAAAATGAGATAATGACTGAAACAGGAAGTGTCTGTGTGGATGCATTAACATGCACCGAGTTGGCATTTAGAAGTGTGTCCTTTCAGAAATGTAATTGGAGGAACTGAGTTAGTACCAGCGGTGGAACATTTGTCTTATGGCACGAACTAATACGTCTGTTTTTCTCCCTTCTCTTTCTTTCTCTCTCTCCTTTTTTTTTTTTTTTTTTTTTTTTTTGTTGGTCCTCCTTGCACCCCAGCACCACCGCGGTTCACTAAAGTTCCCGTCGACCAGATCGGTGTCTCAGGGGGCGTGGTCTCATTTGTCTGCCAGGCAACGGGCGACCCCAAACCGAGGGTTAGTTGGAACAAGAAAGGGAAGAAGGTGAATTCACAGAGAATAGAGGTGAGTTTGTGAAATCTCTCATTGCTGCGCTGTGATGGTAACCTCATGTTAGGATATGCTATAGTCATGTTATTTTCATCTCATGCAATCCAAGATTACAAAATCATAACTGTAAGTTTCACATACGGTAAGTCTTTGTTGTTGTGTAAAGTGCTATAAAATATCTTGATAAATACTAAAATGCAAAACAATACTTGTACTACTTGATATACAGTGAAAAGTTTGGCTTTTTGACATTCGGCTGCACTGACCATTTTATAAGCCAGCGCCGGTGTTATCAAGTGTTATGAGGCTTAATAAGGGAAGTCACAGATGGATGACTCTCAAATGGTGTCAGAACCCAAATAACAAACCTTTATTTCCCCCAATTATGCTGTTTCCAGTAGTGCTCCAAGACCACGTTAACATGGCGAGCAGTATTTTTGCAGCTTAGGTCTCTCACAGCCGTCTGGAAAAGGTCAATTTTATTAGCTTTTCCCACAAGCAATTTTTGCAAATTGTTGTGGACACTAGCCCCTAGAAGTCTCACTTGCTGACCTCTCACAATTTTCACGTCCAGCATTAGCGACTCTGTATTGAAATGCAAAGCCCGCCCGTACTTCCAGCCCCGTCCTTTCTGCACTTGACTGACTGCGCCGCTGTCACATTTTTTTTTTTTTTTCCAGTGTGTTTTGTTTTTATTTCTTTTTGTTTACGGGCGCGCAACCATGGCTGAGCGTTATTCATGATGTTTGTTGTTTCCTTCTCGGCAGGCATCCCAGATGGCATCTCTAAAAGTCTTGATTGATGCTCAGTGTCTCTTAATTAAAAAAAACGTGCTTTAGTTAACGATGGCGGCGGCGGCGGCGGCGGCGGCGTGCGCAGATGCACTTACACACTCGTACACCAACAACCGCAACTGTGGGGGAGGGGCATTGAAAAACAAAAACAAAAAAAGACAACAACCTCAACGGGGGGGGATCAGCATCCCCCGCCGAGCACAAACTAGAAAAAGAAAGCCTCTTCTGCGCTGCATGCTAAGTGGGGAAACAAAGCCAAGGGCACGAAGGAGCCCTCTTGAACGGACGCCCTCTCCTCTTCCGTTTAGCATGAAATTAAAAAAAAAAAAAAAAAAAAAAACTGTAAAGGGGTTTTGAAGTGGTTCTGTGTTCTTTTTTTCTTTCTTTTCTTTTTTTAAAAATCTGTTCTACCCTCGAGACAGCTGCTTTGATATTGATCATGATGCCATGCTCTGCAGTGATTTTAGCCTAATTAGCAACTCAGCCCTGAGATGTGCAGCAGTAGAACAGCAGGGCTGCTGAAGACTCGTACTTGTGTCTCAAAGTCATGCTCTGCTGAGAAACTGCAGCAGTAAGTCCTTCACTGAGATGGTGGAAGCATCCCCCGGGGAAGGACGGATACTGGAATATTAGATTTGCTGGGAGACTGACAGGCTGACCATCTTCACTGACACATCCATCCAAATATAGAGCAAAAAGAAATGGGCTTGGGAAATGACGGTCTATATGAAAAGGAAGGAGTTAATTAGTTCAGAACTGCCATCAGTTAAATTCCAGTCTTTAAGGTATGGTTAGCAGGTTGATGCAGGATTAAGGGCTTTTGATGATGTGCTGATTTTTTTAAAGAGATCAAACAAGGGTGGCCAGTGGCTAGGGCTGTGCAATCAGTTGGAGTTCCCTCGCAATTTCAGTTTTGACCCCCAACGATCGCAAAAATAGAGTAATCATTAAAAAATATATACCATATTGGTATTTCTTTTGCCTAAATGTTCTAAATGAAGCAGACATCTCAGTCATAGACTTCACTTATCCATTCATTTCATCATTATTTAGTAATTCAAGTTTACAGTTTTTTATGTAAAGTTTGCTAAATGCTTCCAAAATCAGTGGATAATAGTTTTTGATACTCATGATACAAACGTTGACCAAAATAATTTAGTTTTACTTTTCGTTGAGCAGCCGTACCAGTTGCAAATGGTGTTAAAACTGTTCGTGACTTGTGTAAATATGTGCTGACTGAAAAGTAAGTGTTGTAGTTCCTCTTGGATGTACTTCTTCCATTTTTTTTCCACCATAACCACTATAAGCTTTACTCTGTGAGCTGGATGTTTATCTTCCCCGTTTTGTTTTTAAGAGGCTTTTTGAACAAGGCACAAAAACAAAAAGGGTTCACAGGGAACAAAGGACTTAATTACAGATATAAATCGAATGGAAACACAAAACGCACACTGTGTAGACAGATTGTTTGTTTAACTCTTTTTAAAGAACCTCAGGCTGTAAAAATACAAAAAAAAAAAAAAAAACAAACGTGCACATGCCGGCCGAGCCTCCAATATGATGATGGAACTCATCATGGTTTGTGAGCTGGCTGCGAAATTTAAAACTGGTATTTGGACAGAAATCTCAGACTTGTTTAGCCTGACTCATGTTCCTTGTGTTTCTCTCCACAGACCATTGAGTTTGACGAGGGTGCCGGCGCCGTACTCAGAATCCAGCCTCTCCGAGCCCCACGCGATGAAAACATCTACGAATGTGTAGCAGGGAACAGCGAGGGCGAGATCACCGTCAACGCCAAGCTGTCCATCATCCGGGGTGAGTCAGATGGTGAAATGGTTCTCTTGAGGAGTAACTACAAATGCAATCATTATGTGGACGAAGTGAGCATCCATTTTATTCTTTTTTTTTATTTATTTTTTTTCTCCACCCGGTCAGACAAGTGCAGGACTTTTGCTTGACTAATTTTGACTTCAGCTGTCAAACATGGTTACGTATGTTGGTGGGATTTGTTGCAGAGATTCAATTCCGATTTAGGGGGAAAAAAAACTTAACAAATCAAATGTGTTTCTCAGTTTTTATTTTATTTTATATTTTTTAACGCTAATTATTATAAAGAATTCCTGCATGAATTTAATTTGCAATAAAAATGTCCCTAATTTTATGTTTATACTACAAGCACATACAACTATCTTGTAAACACGGCAAAAACACATTTTTAAGAAACTTACAAAAACACCTTTATTCAAAGAAATGTGTCTAGTTGCAATAATATTTTGCTAGTTTTAAAAATTGTCGTTAGGAATCTTTCTTACCCCACTGGCAGAGTTATACTTCCTTAATATAAGGCAATTTGATTAGATGCAGGAATATTCGGCTTATTTCCAGAGGAGCCTGGTCTTGCAGTGAGTGTCTTGCTGCAGTCTGTAAATCTCTCACTGACTACTAAAGAAACAAAAATCAGACATTCACATCAACCATTTAGAGAAGCCATATTGATATTTGTAAAAATGAGCATGGTGGTTTTGTCGAGCCATTTTTGATGGTTCTTGACGGAGCCGACAGCACTCTCGTTCACAGATGGACATTGATTGCGCATCAGTCTGATGGGCCTAATCAACTGTCATTCATGTATTGGCTGAACCTCCCACTGACGATTCAAAGTGTCCGTGAATGCAGTAGATTGACGAGGCAACCCGAAGACATTCGCGCCACAGCAGCCGACGTTCCGTGAGATGTTTGCACGAAGTAACACGCGCAGAAGAACAGGTGTAACATAACAAAACTGTGTCAGAGCCGCCGTTGGAATCAGACGTAGATGAGCTCAGAAAGCACAGAGGTCATGGAGGACGGTAGCGCAGGCAAGCAGCCGTACTTTCTTCTGTTATTCTACCTTTCGCTGTCTTTTCTCCGCTGTTCTCTCCTGCTGCCATCTGCCTCGTTTCCAGGGCTGGATGACGCTGAGTTACTGCTGGCTGGCTGCCTGGCAGCACACCGGCTAGAGTTTTCTGGCTGTCACATTCACAGGCAGTGGAGTGGGCAGATTTTGTGTGGTGAGGATGCTGAACCACAAACTGGCAGCTTGGCACCACCATCCTGGCTGTTGTTATTGTTAGAGACAGACGCAGGGATCGTTGACAGGGGTGCGAGTGCCTCAGGTGTGCAGTTACTGTTACATTAATCACTTGTGAAAAAGGAGAAACGTAATTGAAACCAAACTGGAGAACAATTTCGGTTCAGGTCAATTATCATGTGAAAGCAAACACGATGTCAAGTCCCGTTAATCAGAATTTTCAGATTTTTCTAACAATAATGAAGCGTGTATTTGGGGTTGTGATTTGTTGATTATTTAGTAATTGTTAACTGGAGCCCGACTTTGGTGCCATTCAAAACTGGCTGCTTCGGTGTGCAGCAGATAACAATTTGGAGCTGAGCTTAAGGAGTTCTGCTACTGATGGACACACAAGATAACGCGGAGCAATTTACTCAAATCCAGAACGCTTTGTACACCTCTGCATGTAGCTTTTTTGCAGCGTTACAGGAAACCAGCTGCAGGCTTTACCTCATTTGATATATATATATACATATTTTTTTTTTTTGGCTATTTGCTTTTGAACATTCATATTGGAAACAAAGGACAAACAATTAAAAAAATATGTGTATTTAAGATATGGTTTTGGTAAAACGGTTGCAGTAAATGATCAGTTGGAACAGAAGCAGTGACAGATTTAAGATGACGGGGTGCCAGAAAGCTCACCAGGTTGTGCCGATGCACAGAGATTACAGTCCTCATGGAGCCGGCCCAGCTTCGAGGTAGCTGGCTTGATTAAATATGGATTGACATGTTCATTTAAATGCTCAAAACGTTAGACCTTTGTGACTACACACAGCGCTGCCAAGCGTGTACACGTTTCGTGGACAAAACAGGATTTCATGAGAATAATATCTGAGTAAAATTATAAGATGCAACCTTCTGGGTAAGCCTCGAAAACAGAAACACCTGGATTAATTGAGCAAAAGCATGGCACATAATGTAAAAACTCACTTTGGTCAGTTTTCCTTTACCTTTGCCTAACAATAGCATTTTGTTTTAAATTTGTTTTATTTTCAGAGAGATTCTTATTTTCAGAGATCTTAGGAAGAAACTTATAGATGAGAATATCAATTGCCGTTTAATCCGGTCAAATCAAGTCCAGTTTATTGTAAAACACATTTAAAACAACTGGCATTGAGCAAAGGGTGGTAATTCACTGTTAAAGAAAACGAGGGCGGTACAAATGTCAATAAAGGAGAGAAAATTTTTAAAAAGTTATTAATGAATAAACACAATAAGAAACTAATAATAAATATATGTTTGAAAAAAGACTCTTATATGGAATAAAAAGCCAATGAATGAAAATGTGCTTTGAGATGAAACTTTAGGTTCGGGATGAGCCCACCTAACATCCAGGGGCACGTGTTTCCATAATTTAGGGGTTATGGTCTCCTCAAACCTCCTCAGATGTGTTTTAAGCAGGTGAAAACTTCTGAGACAAGTAAAACCTGAACGAAAGCCTTTAATGCAAACACGGTGCTCTATGGGAAAGATAAGCACACTGGGGTTAACTGTGTAAAACGCAGTTCTGACGGTGTAGAAGCACAGTCATAGTCTTCCGGGGTTGTCTAGTACAAGGTCATTATAAATCATTTTAGAAGGATTCCTCCTGGTTTAGGATTTATACGTGAACATGCACCTTCATCTCACTGCAGGTGCAAATGCCTTTCACAAGACCATTAAAAGAGAGTCCATCTAAGTTATGGCGCTCCCAAAAAGTCTGGTTTGGAAAGTTCTTTGCATTGAAATGATGGACAAGCACTTTAACCGAACAGGAGGGAACAAGCACACCGGTACTCTGCTATACTGCAAGTTTGAGCATGTGAATGTGCCTTTATAAAGAGCACAGGGCAACTCTAGATCAGTCTACGCAAAGAGGGGAGGAAAACAAAAAAAAAAAAGGAAACGCTTTAGGAATCAGCCCGACAAGGTTTCCTCTGGAGCCTAGAGGATGATAGCAGTTCTCCTGCCCAGGCAAGACCCACCGAAGGAGAGCAGAGTGTGATGATGGGCTTGAATTTAAAGCGCAAGTGTCTGATGACAGCAGAACGTTCCTCTGTTTTCTATCTTTAATGAGGTCAGGGTTAACCCATCGATATTTGGAAGGAAACTGGGACAGCCGCCTAATAAAACCGGAGACGGTGAGAGAAGAAATATGCAAACGTAGTCATGAAAATGGAGAAATCTGAGGATGAAAGAAGAAAAGAGGGGCGAAAGTAGTGAGAAAAACCAATTAGAAATGGAAATGAAAGACATCAGAAGAATGAGAAGTGTAAAGCCAGCTCAGGTTGTCGTAGGTTTATGGGATAGTGCTGTGTAGGGCAATGAACAGAAGGTGAGCAGAGCAGTGGGTGAACATGGGCTCGTGGAACTTGGCGAAGGATTGTGAGATATAGGACAAGGCAAATGGGATACGCTTTCAGTAAACAGAGGGGATAGAAGTCTGGGATTTGGAGAGAGAGAAAATTCGAATGACGGGTGACTTGGCCAGAAAATTATTGCACAACCATGAAAGAAAAGGTAGTTTCATGCACATGGGCCCAAACGCTCCTGCAGAGAGAAATGCAAAAGTAAATTAAAAGATGAATGAATAAATAAAACCCACAGCTATAAATATGTTTCAGTGTTGGAAGTTCCATGTATGAGAAAGGTCCGCATGTAACAGAGAATCAGACATGTGAAGTAAAGGCAAGAATGAATAAATAAAGAACGTAAATGAAATGGGGGGGGGGGGGGGGGGGGGGTTTAACACACGTTAATCATTACTTTGAGCAAACATGCAGGGCTTGGTCATTAATCCAACACTCTGACAGGACAAGAAACGTGAGCGTAACACCATGACGCGGTAATTACACCTGCAGTCTTGATGGGGAGGTGTACGTCTGCCTGTATGGACAAAATGCAGAGCCACCGGTCAGTCCGCCCTCATATGGCGCCGTATAGCTTCTTCTGTGAAAACTCATTTACCATGACAGCATGGGGGATCTGTTTGGTGTTGGAACTGGAATTATTAACAGCGCAGTGTTCACCACATACGCGCACTTATTTGGCTGTTCCTGAACCGTTGAAGACATGCACACAGCAGAGATGCACATATCGACTAACATTCACCAAAATATGTGCGTAAGCCAGGACATTCGTTCATACAAGCACGACGACTATCCATAAACTAGATCACAGTGATCTTTCTGGCTCAGGGCTGCAAATGGATTCTCCTGGAGGAGCCCCAGGATTTGATTAATTCTAGTCTAATGTTCAATTTTCCCTTTTTCATTTAAAAACAACATCAACAAAAAAGCCAAAACTCTGTCCTTGTGTCCGGTGGAGCAGCTTCCGGGGCTGACATTATCGAGGTTATTAAGCACAGACCTCACTGTTACAGCCAGTAAACTCGCTGCTTCAGCCACAAAGCAGTGAAAGCTCACTTTTGTGAACACAGACACACTCGGTGACACTAATCAGCACCTCATTTCCCTCATTTTGTTTGGATATTTCTTAATTCCAGCGCTGACTCCTCCCAAATGTTCTCTTTCTAAGATATGGGGAAAAATAGATAAATGTAATGAATGAATACACATAAAGTTGCAAAACGGCCTTTAGGTGTGCGCAGCTTTTCATTTACGGATTGGAAATGGACCGAAGACGGATTGCTCTGCTGCGGTCAGGCTCGGCGGGGACCCTGCATTTACCGAAACTCAGATGAGCAGGAGTGTCTGTTTTTGATCAGCCTGTCTGCATTTTGACCGGTCTGACGGCGTAAGTTAAGGTGAATTTTAATGACATTCTGAATGATTAAATTGGATTCTGAATCCTCTTGAATGATGCATCAAACTGTGAAATGGCACTAGAATGTGTTGTGACTTGTTTCCATCCTCATGGTTTTTGGTATGAGTCTTTTTTTTTTTTCTCTCTCTCTTTTGCTTAATTTGTTTATTTCACGACCCTTTTTATTGTTTTTGGGACTTACTCAGAAATATAACAATACAGCTGGTCAAAAAGGAAAACGCAGAACTCTTCTTTCCTAATAGTTTATTTTAGGTGTTTCCATTTAGCTTGTGCGTCATTTTATTTTATTTTATTTTTTTTAGATGATTTCAGTTTCTCTCCTCTCTTATGTCTTTGTAGTGCAAATGCAGGGCTCTGTAGAGTCCAAGGGTCGAATGCTTATTCCGCTCTGTAAATTTTAGAGGAGGTGGTGAGTCCAGTGCACAGAATTGATGAAATATTAATAAAACACAGTGAAACAAGAGCAGGTGTGTGAGAGGGAGGGGGAGAGGGAGTAAGAGCGCGTCTTTCCTGAAGTGTGTTCATGGTGGACAGTTGGCTCATGAAAGACTCTTTGGTTTGTGGAGTGTTTATGTCTGATTGGTGTGCGTACGTGCATGTGTGTGCGTGCGGAGCAGAAAGCGGGAGACAAAGAAAGAGAGCGAGCCAGGAGGCAGGCAGTGGCCAAACGGTAATGAGACAGTGAAGAATAAGCTTGGCAGTATCGGCAACAGATCTGCTGCCTCTGAAATGACCTCTGTTCTCAACCACTCGTCTCCAACACCTATAGATGGAGCAGGAATGGGGGGAGGGAAATGAGAAAGCAAAGAGCTTGGAGGGCAAATACAAATGTATTTGATTTAAAAAAAACAAAAAAAAAAAAAACAATGAAAAATAACATGTATAAAATGTGCACCTTTTACTGTACTTTAGGTGTCAGTTCAGGTGTTCACGGCAATGCCGTGCATGGTTTCGGCGTGTAGGCTAAGACCAGCCAAGACGAGATGAAAGCAGGCACAAAATTGCAAGTTAATGAATGCTTGAAACTGACTGAAAAGAAATAACAAATGACTCCCTTAACGGAGAGCGGATTCTGACACTCCTTTTATTGTAAGTCCAAATTGAGCTGCTCTCTCAATAGCATTATCTCTGCCTATTCCCTGACAAACGAGTCGATTCTCATTCACGAGTACTCGCCACCTCCACCTGTAAATAATCCATTAGTTTAATGCTGTTAGGATCTACATCCATCTGCAAAGAGTACCCCCCACCCCCACCAGCCAGCCCATTTTTACACGTCTCCAATTATAAGCAGGTCAGTGAAAGAACTTGTTTTATTTCCAAATGCTAGGGTTTTTTTTTTTTTTGTTTGCACAGCTGTGACAAAGCATATTTGAACTTTTTCTTCTTTTGTGGATGTTAGTTGGCTCTGTGTGAGGAGACTTGCATGAGGAGGGCGTTTCTTGTTTTGTTCAGGGATGGAGTTTATGGGGTACCACTCCATGCTGAGCAGGGACTCTTCATGTTATTGGTTTGTCTTGAAGAGCCGGCATAGCACAAACAACAAATTGATTGGTGGATGCCCTCATGGCCATGATCACTTATTGGAAGCTTAGAAGTTTTGTGTTGTTTCCCTAGAAAGATCCCCTTTTCTGTCCTTCGGTGACTCCAGCACTCTTTCCACACTCAGCAGCTATCTTTCCCCCAACCTTTCACCCTTTCCTTCCCATGCTCCGCTTTTTGCCTCTATGTTGGCATTTCTGTGCTTGCTAGACCTACTATCAGCCTCCTGTCTTTCATATTTCTCTCCTCTATAACGTTCCCTTCAGAGGAAATTCACTTAGATGAGAGTTTGTGGCCACTAAATCCTTTGATCCCCAGAACCTGTAATGCTTTAATCAGATGTGATTGGAGGATGAAGAGTGGAGAGTGATGGCAAGAAAGATAAAGGAGAAAGAGGGGGAAAGAATCGAGGCGGTGTTGATGGAGTTGGATAAGTAGAAGGAGCTTGATTTTAGTCGGAGGTGGCCGACTCTTGAACTTTTGCCAGCAGTTTCATATGATCGCCGCCCGAGAAGAGCAACCCTGGCTCCCCGAGACATCTGGCCAGAGCCAATATGAGACACTGAGGGGGAGAAAAAAAATCGATGAAGATTGCAAGCAAAGGCAGTTAGGGGGAAACATGACGACACATTTTATTTTTTAAAAAATGGTTTTGTAATAATGAGTTGGCCAGGAGATTAAATCTGTGTATCAGATATGTTTGTGCTGGTAATCTGTGGCAGAAGATTTATTTAGTATAGTGTACCCACTATTAGGGTTTTTTCCATATATCTCTGAAAAAAGTCTGCAAAATGTAATATTACCAATCCAAAAACGCATCAGAATACACCCCAGCTTCGGCTGTTTGACTTTGGCTGCATTTTCATCAAATCTTTTACCAGTATTTATTTGTGCACGAGATATTATTGCATTTAAGAAAGAAAGAACGAACCTAATCCAGTTCATTTCTGCCATCACTGCTGTTCAGAGTGTTCATATATGCACATAGTCATCATTTACAGCTGAGCAGCGTGCACCTGCACAGGTGGTATATTTGTTCATAAAATATTCAGTCAAACAAACGACAAGACAGCAAGACGAATCCAACTCGAAATCATGATTTAATGTATAATGGACTATTTTTTTTTTTTTCCTTTTTAGCTGTACATGTGAGGTATTTTACAATTTAAATGGACAGAATAAGGAAGGGACTTTTGCTTAATACCAAATGAGAGCTGGGAGAGAAAAAGGTGGTGGAAACTGATGACTTTTGGAGTGACCCAGCTCATGCATAAAGAAGAGTGAGGAGACGTGGCCTGGACCACCAGCCTCATGCATATTCATCAGCCCACCGCCCAGGTGACTGAAGTCGTACAACACTGGGATCCTGCTGTGGCTACTGCAGGACTGGCATTTGATAAGACTTAAAAGTCCTGCGTGTCTCACAAGTGCCATTACTACCCTTCTTGATGTAAAGGTTGGATGGGACGCTTGACAGTACAATTATGAGCATTTGCACTTCAGCTAAAAAGGAGTAGAGAAGACTTACAAGCCTCTAAATTAGTAATACAGCTCAAACAAGGTAGACAACACAATGTTTAATCAAGGTAAATATTCAAATCTTTTAAAACCGGAGTTGTATTGTATACTATGTAAATCTCAGGAAGACGTGCGCTGATCTGGTAGAAAGATAAATAAGATGGCAGTGTTGAGAGAGAGAGGCGAGTTTGGAAATGCGACGAGTTTGGAAATGCGACGCAGGACTTTTTCAGGACTACGGCGCTTCGGTAATGGAGAGCAGCCGGTATCCTACTGGAATTAATAGCAGCTGTTTATATTTAAAAAAAAACAAACAAACAAGCAAAAAACACTGCAATCTTTGGTCCATAAAGGTAAAAAAAAACACATCCCACTGTTTATTCTTTAAGCCGTCGTTCCCCTTTGCTCACGACCCCACATCCGCATTTTACTGTCAATGCAAATAATACATCCTGTAAAATGAAGTGCATGGAGTTGCATACGGGCATCACATGGGGGGGGGGGGGTAATAATTATGATTTTTTTATTTTTTTTTTTTTTTTTACACAGGCCACCCATCAAAGCTTTCTGTCCACTATTCCTCCCAGTGATCCTGCTTTCCAGTCATCCTTTCAGCATTCTAACCTCAACGTCTGGAGTTTTGTTGTTGTTTTTAAAAAAACAATAACAACCCCCACCACCACCCCCACAAAAACAAAAAAAACACTCCAACTGTTGTTACTGTAGAGGAGGCTCTCATCCTTTCTGACCCTTACTGTCACATCTGCTTGTTTGTTGTTTGTTTTTTTTCCAAGTCTCAAAGTGACTTTAAGGATTCACGCGGCACACTCACTGGACTGGTCCTCTGCTCATTTCAAGCAATTGCATATTCATAATTGTTGTTCTGCTCAACAAAGGTGCCTCCAAACATGTCATTAGTGGCTTGTTTCCACTAATGGCCCACCTAGACAGTAACCTTGTCCCCTCCCACAGGAACACCGGCTCACCTCCATCTAATTGTTATGCAATCCCACTGTCTCAGTATTTGAGGTTAGATTAGCCATTTTGGGTTTTTGCAGTGCTGCAGCCGGCCTGTCTGTTTGTTTGGTCCTACTTGCTTCTGCTTTTACTTTACTTGTCTGATTCTCTGTCACACCCAACCTTTTCTCAGACGTGGAACTTGCAAAACTGTAGTAGTACGTCTGCAGTAGTGGTTTTCAAATCCATGCAGACAATTTTTTATTTATTTATTTTTTTTAATACATCAGTACAGCTTTCCTGATGAAGTCACAATTTTATTCCATATTTGCCACACACCGGGTACTACTGATGAGTAGTGGTAAAGTGAATATATTGACCCACGGGTAGATGAATCTTCCAAGCTGTTTACAACATTTCCAAACTTATTTTTGCAAACATTATTTATGACTCCAACATGGTTGCTGAACTTATGGAGCGCGCTATGCTCCAGCAAGCTGTCAAAGTACCCCATATGCACCTTTTCATCAGTGTCATTATTAATTAAGTATGGCACAAAAATCTTACAAGATTAGTTGAGAAGTTTGGCTCTCTGTTTGTATAAGTGCAGAAGAAAGCCTTTAGAAAAAAACAAGACTTTTTATTTTTCTTTAATGTAAGTGGACATTTTACCTTGTAAAAAGCCTTGTACAGCAGCACTGTCACCAACACTGTGTCATAAACTAAAGTTAGGTTTCAAGGTGCCCACTGCACCTCCAAACACACACACACACACACACACACCACACAGTCCCATCCTTTCACTTATGAACACACACACACACACACACACATGCACACACTCAGAGCCACCCACCACCAAACCAGACCTGACTGCTTGACGTTTCTCTGCAAGGAGGTACTTCCTTTAATGGCCCCGGCCTCATCTCCTGTCTCCCCTGGAGTTCGCCTGTCTTACCCCAGACACCTCAGAAGCCTGACAAGACTGAAAAAGAGACAGAGCGTGTGTGTGTGTGTGTGTGTGCACATGTGTGTGTGTTTGTGTGTGTGCACGCAAGTGTTTGTGTGGGAGATGGGTGTTCAATAAACTCCCTCTTGCTGAGACAGGTAAACAGAATTTTTCTTACTTTTTTTTTCCTCCTACCACTTCTTTTCCTCGTAGTCGAGGGATCGTTGGAGCTGTCCTTTACAATTACTCCTCTCTCATGTCTGTGCTGCGTCCATCATGATGGCTGAGCACATCAGGGAATCTGCCAGGGTTGCGAGTCATTCATTTTCTTTCTTTTTTTCTTTTTTTTTTTTTAAAAGGCTGGACCCTGTTTTCCAGCATTTTTATTTGGAGATATGAAAAACACATATTTAAACACACAAAAACCTTCCAAAAGCATTTAAAACCTGCTAAAAACAAAAATACTCTCAGATACTTTACATCCCAGGTCTTTTAGCATCTAGTTGCCAAAACTGTACTGAGCAACACAAGAATCAAGTGCGCAGCAGATTTCCAACCTGTGACCGCTTTCTTTGCACTGCCGTGCTGCTCTCTACAAAGGAGGGGTGTAGTAGTATTTAACATGCATGCATTACATGCTAAAAATATTTAGCAAGCTCAGTTCAATCATCCAATAATGAACTACTTCAGTGTGTAGTGGCTCACATGCTGCTGGAGCCTGTTCCAGCCGACACGCTGAGCGCACAGACAAGTGGCACTTCGCTTTGTCTCTTAAGTAAACAATTTATGTCCAGAAATGTACCCAAAACATCAGCAAAGAGCGCAGGTTGACCCAGCGAAAAGCAAAAACAGGCTGATTTTGCTCTGAATTA
Organism: Xenentodon cancila; assembly: GCA_014839995.1. NCBI lineage: Eukaryota > Metazoa > Chordata > Actinopteri > Beloniformes > Belonidae > Xenentodon > Xenentodon cancila. The sequence continues at coordinate 10,358,065 of CM026206.1, forward strand.
GTGAAGCCAGAGTCGTCTTGTGAATGTAGAGCGCATGCCTCTTCAGTCTTTCCCTTATCTTTTTAATATTCCTTTCCTCCGCCCCTCCTTCTCTGTCTCATTTAATTTTCCAGTCTGCTCCTCCTGAGTTGAATTTTTTTGGGGGGGGGCAGATATTCGGATGTAAATATTGCCCATGTTTGCTGGATGCGCCAGGTGTGGAGAATACCAATGGGACACCAGACGCCCATCTGGGAGCAGAGGAGGGAGGTTGGAGTTGAGTTCTGGCTGTATAATGACCCTTATTCAGCTGAGATGGCTATCAGGAGAGAGGCCGGAGACGGTGTGATTAGATTTCCACTGTGTTGCTATTCTTCTCTGTCTCCTTTCTGTGCCACCTATCCTTTGCTTTCTTTCGTATAATACCGGAACAGTTCAGCAGGCCTCTTTCTACTAACAGAATTCAAAGAATGCCACAGAGGGTTGAACGAAAGAAACTGAATGTACGGAATTTTGTTTAGCTTCCAGTGGCTTTACGGAGGGTGATAGACCTCACATATTACTGTGGCACATTGTTTTCAATAGCTGGTGGGGCTGAGATACTTTACGTTCAGAAGAGAAACCAGCAAACCTTTTTCCACAACGTTAAAAGTAGCAAATGCTGTCAAGGACCTTTTCATTTTATTTTTTTTTATTTAGTTGTCAGATGTGCATCGTCATTGAGATGAGACGCATTGGGTTGCAAATGTTTGGCGCTCGCTGGGTGTAGAAACCCAACCATTTTTGCAGCCAGTACACTACCTAGGATTGGGGGTTTTTGTTTTGTTTAGTTTTTTTAGAAAATACTCCAGGAGTACCCAGTCGTTACCACATGATAAAAATGGGCATTCCTCCTTGTCCCTGACTGCCTGTTTGACGTGAACACTTCTGGCTGTGGCGGAGCGAAGAGCAAATGAAACTGTATTGTCTCGAGTCTGAGCAGCTGGGTCTGACTATTAGTTAAACTTCTATTTTCTCCAGACTCTTTATGTGTGAAAGCGACGGCACCATTGGTTTTCTTTATCCACTTTTGCTTCTAATCATAGCTTGTACTTGCGTTTTTCCACCTCTCCCTCTCTCTTTCTCTCTGTCCTTCATTGCGTTCCCACTTTGCCTCTGTCCCTGTAGTCCCTCTGTGGTATTAGTGCCCAGGCTTGCATAAAGCCTGTGTCTGTGAGCTACAGTGCTCGGTAATCAGTTAACCTGATTAAGCTGCTGATGATATTAAATCATCGCAGTAAGTGAAAATAATAATATGAGTAATAGGGGCGGGATGTGGTGGAGCACATCGTGGCACTTTGCTGCAGAACCAGCCTCTCCCTCCCTTTATCATTTGGTCTAACTCTCCACTATGGCAGATAATTAATGGCTCAGGACAAGTGGTTTTGAAGGCACTGATGTTGGCGTCACTGAAAAATAACTGACAAAATGCAGTGTGAGCCCTTTAACATTCTGCTACAGTATAAAGTCGTGGCCAGAGCTAAGTAACAACCTGCTGGGGTTTGTGGTCATTTGCCTCCATCGCTGCGGACCAGCGGCCAAAATACATCCCTGATCTCCTGGTCCATTATGAACCAACCAGAACCCTCAGGTCATCAGGGTCTCACCTACTTTCAGTATCCAGTTAGATCCAAACACGGTGAGGCAGCGTTCAGCTTTCATGCTCCTCACCTGTTGAGGGAACTCCCAGAATGCACCAGGGCTGCTGAAACTAAGTCGAGGTTGAAAACCTTTTTTATTTACTGCTGCATTTTAGTAATCCACCACAATGAACTACAACCTTTATTTCTTGCACCTCATTTCTGTAATTTTTTTTTAAACTTATATCTGTCTTTAATTCTGTTTTTAAACTCTTCTACTTTTAATGCATTTTTTAAAAAAAAATGTTTTTCTGTAAACCACTTCATCAAATGTGCGACACAAATAAACTTGCCTTGCCTACCGGCGCACCAACACTGAGCAATGAGGCATCGGGTGTAAACGCCTCTGCACACCGAGTCTCCATGTGCCGTACGTTCATTATAAACACACTATCAGACAAAAACATCAGAAGTAGTGTACAAATGTGCTTGTCATGATTCATTTTGTTTTGGTACCCTAAATGGAATCTGATAAACCAGTTCGCTTTGTATCCCAGCATAGAGCACCTCATGACAAACAATGCAAAGAAACTAGTGTCAATCTGGTTATGGAAAATTGGAAAACCCTCTCTTTAACGTGTGGTTCCAGGTATCCAACTGGACCACTGACATACTGAGAGACATTTTGAAAAGAATGATTCTGCTGCTGTTTTCTCAGCCAGTGAAACCTGCCATCAAATCAGATGTACTCGCAACGATTTTCTTATTCTTGAACGATTCTTAAAATTTTGAGCAGATAATTAAATAGAGGAGAGCACAGAAAAGGACTTTGGTCATTGATTAAGTGCACATTGAGTGTAGGTTATTTTTGTGATGCTCTAAAGCTCTTTCAGTACTGCGATGTTATTTTGCTTGTAAACAGATCAGAAATTGATTTAGTTTCTGACTCCATCGAGGGCGGGACATAGCCAAATCGTGAATATTTAATACATGTTTTTGATGCTCTGGACATTGTGAAAGAGCTCTAGTGCTCTGGCGCAATTACTTTTTTCAAGAAATGGTTCACTAACAGTGAATCAATCGAAATGTAATTAGTTGACAAAGTTAAACGAGTCTGAAGGACAGACCTTTTAAAGAGGACAGTGGTTATGATTTTTTTTTTTAATTTATTTATTTTTTTAAAGGCAACAGCCGGCTTGAGTCAGCAGATTAAAAACTGGGCACTGCTAACCAGAGACTGATTAAAGGCTTTGCACCTGTCACTGGTGTAATTATATTAAATGGCAAGTGAAATAAAAAACAATTATGGATAATGATTAAATCAAACCAAAACCAAAAGCCAAAGAAAATTACAAATATCCCTCCCTCTCCTTCTCTCCACTAATGTTGTCTGTGTCTCCACCGCGGTTGTCCGGAGGTTCGCCTTACCTAATGGAAGCATTTTTTTTAAATGTTCAGATCAGGTAGAAATAGATAGGACTCACTATATTTGGTATTTAAGTATATTTGACTTTTATATCTCAGTGAATATGGTGCACAACCTTTATTGGTTGGTGTGTGAATGAAATATGACTTTGACTGCTTTAGTGCAGGGTGGAGCTGTGGCACGGATGTCACGGTGCTCTGGTACGGCGATTGTTGGCCCAACTGACAAAAGCTGCATCCAACAAATCAGACGGCAATATTGCCACTGACCAATAGTCCACAAGAATTGATTCTATTTGGCCTGTGTAGATCAGCCATCACAGAGTTTACAAATCATAAAAATGCAATCACTGTGCCATTATGGGGAACTGGCCCTCTGGGAACACTGGGATACAATCAGTTCATGTCATCAGTTGCCTTCTACCCCCTCGCAGTCAGGCTGGCTAACCCTAAAGTAACACTCCCTCGATGAGTGATCTATTTATTTTTGCATGAGCGCCTTTATTGAAAGAGCCTGTAAGCTACAGGACGAAAGATGGTATCAGACTTTATTCCCAGGGAAGCATGCAGCCGGCATACATGTAATTCATTCAAGAAAGCCTGCTGTTGCTGTATCAGGTCAGAGCAGCTGTAACGATCGCGTAATCTATCCATGAATACACCATATCTGCTTTTTGTTCACTGCTGTTTAGGTCTGTTTTTTTTAGTTTTTTTTTTTAGTTCATCCACCTTTTTATCTCTTTTTTTGCTTCTCATTCTCTTGCCTAATTCAGTACATTAGTCTCAAATCCATTTAGTGTATTTTATTCTACCACTCAAAAGTGATGTGTGTGTGTGTGGACTTCAGTGTTGTGTTTTCTTAACATGAAGTCAGCCTAAGAATGATTTTATTTACAGATAGGCCCAGTGACATCAAATGCATCAGCTATAATGTGCACAGTGCAGTTCGTGCCTATCCTTGACGGATATGCTTCTCCAGCAGGCAGAACCAGCTAGAAGGGCACCCGAGTGTTGCACCTTTGATAGTATCTTATACATAGATCATTTATGACACACAGAAGAGGGTGTTTGTAAGAACGTACTTTATAAATTTGCGAAGTGGAGTGCGAGCCCTCGTCTGAGCTGTAGTGGAGCTGGTATAAAGATATTATACAAGGGTAGTAATTAATAAGTGATGGCGCGGATACGGCTCCAATCCTAAAACTGTGTAAATGCTCATGTTTTTTTTTGTTTTTTTTTTTGTTTTTTGGTTTTCGTTTCCAACATATCATTGAAATATTTATAGTAGTCATTGTACTGTGATGTCAACCTCAGAGACAACCTGTCTGAACCTAGTTTTGAGCCCATCTGTTTCCGTCCTTTAGCATATGTCTGTTATTTTCCATAGTTTTAAATTTTAAAACTTGCCCCACTCTTCTCCACAAACTCCCAGAGTGAAATAGCAGTGCGTATAACAATGTAGGAAAAGTTGTATTTAGATATGGCATAAATCAATAATAATCACAATTTTGAAATTGTTGCTGCGTTTTTCACAATTATTTCATATTGAAGTGAATTGATTTGACTTGAAATGAGAGAATAGTTTTGCAGGACTAGAAGGTTTTTAAATAGTTATCACATTTTCCCGGGTTTTTGTTTTTTGACAAGGAGATGTCGAAGATAGTTTTACGCAGGCCACATTGTTACTACTTTTCTTAACAAGAATTTATTGGGGACTTGTACAAAGTTGAGACAAGGTGGGTAAAACAAGCAGGTGGGGTGGTTGTGATTGGGTATTCTGTTGGGAGAATGTGATGTACTGCCATCTCAATAACACCCCACCCCCCCCCCCCCCCCCCCCCCCCCACACACACACACACACACACACACACACACACACACACACACACATACACACACTACCCCTCGCAGTCAAACTATAATTCAAGTTGCTGCCCTAATTCCCCTTAATTTAGTGCTTGTGGCATAGCGAGACCACTGTCATGTCTACAAAGTGGACATGAGGTCATCGGCTTGCAAAATGAGTTCTGCTGTGCCACTGGCCATGATTTCAGTCAGTCAATCCTCTCTCATTTGTGATGTGGCCTTGGGCTTCAGATGCATATTACAGCTCTGGGTACGTCCCCCCTCAGCCCTTGTCATCTGAGAATGAATCACTACTCTGGCTCCAGTTGGTGTGGAGATCAGGCAATTTGACCCATGGGACTAATTGCCCAAAGACGGCAGGGTGGATAAGTATGACCACAGAGTGCACTACACTGTCATCTCTTAAAAGTGAAATAATGACTCAATCATGCATGATTATTAGCTGCAAGGAAACCACAGGGCTTGTGTTTCTATCTAAAGAAGCGCCTTTTGGAAGGATCCTTTTAAAGTTTCTATAGGAATAATGATTAAAAATGTCAAAAGTGCTTTACTTTCACTAGAAAAAAAAAAACGTTTTGAGAAATGTTGTCAAATGTGGTCAGTTACATCTCTAAGTAGTCACATACAGATGGTTGGGAGTTATAGGGAGCCTCAACCGAGCGATGGCTTTGCAGAGCTCCGTGGAATCTCGGATTAACTCGAATCTCATTTATTTGACTGAACTTGACGACTGTTGATAGAAATGTTGATGCTTCTCCACTCAAATGGCCTTAAGTCTCAATCTATTGCCTCCCCTGCTGATGATTATCTTCTGGTATATTAAGACATTGATTTAAAACCTTTTAAAACCTCCTTTAAACTCCTTCAAATTGGAAAAACACACAATTCTTAATGGGGAAAAATATATATATATATATATATACGATATTGGCCATGGAGACAGCTCTCCAACCCTCCGGATTAGGGTTGGTTTTGCCAATTATAAAAATACCATATTGTTCACATGCTATATTGTTACAAGGTTATATTGGATATAAACGCATTCCCTATCCCCAATGCACATATTTCTCTGTGATCAATGGTAAAATAGTTAATGGTAAAATATTCCCTTTCATCTGGGAAAAATTTCAAATAATGAATTCAAAGTAAATGTTTTGTGACAAGAAAAATACATGCATCCAAAAAAGTTATTCCTGCGCCACTGCATAATTATCCTGGTGTGCAAGAGAACATTTTTTATTTATGTGAAATTCTGTGGAGATGGATTAATTAGTCAAATGAATAAACTAAGGAAACTGGAGGCTAAACAGTGCTTTCTTTCAAAGGCTTATTTAAAGCTCAGAATCTGTATGACATGAAAACTAGATAAGAAAACTCTCATTATGTATTAGAGGATAAATTATTAACTTAAAATACATTTGCACTGGATGTAGATGTTCTTCTTTACGAGGAGTACATGCAGGTAAGCTGACGCATCTGATTCTGTGGACGCTTTCAACCCTTCTATATGTTTTATTTACCAATCCACTCCCACAGTTAGATTATAAGATATAAGTCTCTTTTTTTTCTTTCTTTCTTTTGACTAATTTGCTGGGTCAGATTTTCATATATATTCTTATTTATAAAACTTAATTTCCACAGGGGTCAATATCTTCTAAGTAAGTGTAAAAGGTAACACGCTGGAAAGATTTAAATGATCTTACGCACTAGGTTCATAATTTTATTTATACAAAAACGCAGAAAAGGAAAAGAAAATTGAACTTATTTTATCTCATTTTTTTGTGATTTTAGCTTATTTTGTTCTGGTTGTTAATTATGAATTTATTTTTATTGACAAATATTATTTCTCACCTCACTGAGTGGTGAAAATGTGAAACATCATTTTGTTTTTTTTAACTATTTTCTAAAGAAATGCTAAATAAAGGAATCTGGAATCTTAAATGCTGCTTCACCAAGTCTGAGGACTCATGCAACTTCTTTCCTTTTGTTTTTTTTTTTTTTTTTCCACAGAGGATCTCGTACCACCAGGATTCCCTACCATCGACATGGGCCCTCAGCTCAAAGTGGTGGAGCGTACCCGAACAGCCACCATGCTCTGTGCCGCCAGCGGGAATCCTGACCCAGAGATCACCTGGTACAAGGACTTCTTACCCATAGACCCCAGTGCAAGTAATGGACGAATCAAACAGTTACGATCAGGTGAGATCAAACTTAACATCTATACCCCCCTCCTTCCAGCTTAAGGACTTTTCTTTCCTTTTTCTTTTTAATCAGATGATATGAGTAGACCAGGATGTGATGTGAGCGGAAGTTTGATATGTTTGACGTATCATTCAAGCTCAAATGATATGCGGTGTGGCGTAGTAGACGATGAGATCAAGGTTCACATTTACTGAAAAAACTCAGATGTAGAAATGTTGTCTTTTTCTCATTGATTAAAGCCCACTGAGAGGCCCAGTAAAGCAAAGTCTAATTATATAGCTAATTAAGTGCAGGTCCTGGAGTGGCTCCGGGCTATAAGGGTAGATATTTTAGGTCGATGATTTGTCACCATTTGAAAAATCCAATGACTCCCATTTGATTTGTTGCTGCAAACGTAAATCAGGGTAGACACCACTAAATAAAGAGTCTGTTGCTATTGAGTTCCTGCCCTAGTTGGGGCCCTCAAAAGCTGTAGAGTCAAAAGAATCAATTTGTCATCTCATTATTGATGCCTTACAGAATACAGCAAATTCACAGTCCTGTATTGCACTTTTACATTTTGGATTTAGTTTATTTTGGCCTTAGTGAAGCCCTCGGTTTGAAGTAAACCTTTACAGTATAGAATTTCAAATCAATAACATGAATATCAGACTATTTTTCTTTTCAAATCATCATGATGCTGTAGATTTAGCTGGTTCCAGGCAATCGTTTTTAACAATATACCTGAAGGAGTTTTTGTGAGTTCTTTAATCCCTACTTCTGTCTTAACTTTTAGGACAAAGAGCCTTCACAAAGGACAATAAAGCACCAGTATTGATACTTTCAGCCTTTTTGCTGATCTTTTCAATCGTCAACCTTTATTTTCTTTTAGAAAGCAGTCAGGCCTTTGAGGTCATTGGTGACACGTGTGGATTTCATTTCAAATTGGCATGTTGTATTCAATGGCAGAATGTAAATCATGACAGACATTTAAAAAAAAAAAAAAATAAATAATTAGCACAATGCTGCCTGACAGTATGGATGGCCAAAAAGTCCAGTTTGACAGCACCTTGTTACAGCTAGAAGAGAAAGGGAACGACCGGTTCCAGTCCAAGACATAAAAAACAATCAAAACAACCCAAATCTTCTGTTAACCTGGTCAATGATGTTTTCTTGCTTTTCAAGCTTCTGTGGATGATGAACCAAAGAGATTTAGCTTCTTGTCTATTGTCTGAACACTGTGTCATCTGTCTCCGTCCGTTTCATGACTTCAAGTGTCTTTGTGTGTCTCGTTTAACTGACGCAGACTGTTGCTGCTGCTGCTTCTTTCCTAAAGGGTTTCTGTCTGTATTGATGTTTGAAACTCGGATGTGTCTCAGTCCACATCACAAAGTCTTCAAACATGTGCCATTTGGTTTTAACACATAACACATGGTAAAAAAAAAAACAAACTAAATGATAACAATTAAATCACCATAAAATCAGACTAAATAATAATTAAATCTGTAACATTTTACAGTTTAAACCAAAAAAAAAAAAAAAAAAAAAAAGGATTTGGAAAGAAAATACATAATTACAATTTTAAATCATAAATTTGATAAAAGATGACTTTATATGGAAAGAAAAACACACACGGCTATAAACACGATAATTCCTTTTAAGTTTGGGCAGTAGTCACTTTAACCCTGACCTAAAATGAACTATGTTGTTCTTCCTTTCTCTTTTATTTACTTCTCCTTGCTTTGTCATTTTCAGAAACGTTTGGTAAGTGTCATGCAAAGCTCATCAAGCAAACCCTGTCCTTGAAGCAGATGGCATATATAAACTACTTTCCAAAATGCATGAATCCCTTGCCCCCCCCAGCCACCCCACCCGACCCCCCCCAGCCTTGTCCTCTTTTTCCATACATTTCATATTTTCCTCTTCTATTTTGTCTCAACTTTTACCCATTGCTTTGCTCAGACTCTTCACCAAATCAACTTTACATTCGTCTCCTCCACCAGAGACGCTGCACGAGTACAGGAGGCAGCCTGTTGTAGCAATACCCTCCTTATTAATTCTAATTTGCATATTAAGTCTTAAAATCTCCAAAGTTCAAACAGCCTTTATATAGTTTTTGGCAGATTGATTATAGGGGTCCCTAAGGTTACCTGTGACATAATTGTTGCTTTATTTACTTTTCCTGACCATATAATTCCGTTATACCCCAAGCTGCACTCGCCATGTCCTGTTCAGCTTTTTCTCTGCTTAGAAGACGGTGGGCTTTGATGAAATAATTGGACTCTGTTTTAAATCCAAAGCTTTCATTTTTGTGCAGTCACAGCTCATTTATGTTTCTTGGTGAGGCATAGTGAGGTATAAACACATTTCTCCAGCAGTGTACATAACACTTTTTTTTTTTCTTCTTCTTCTCTTTTATATATATTTATTCAGGTTTTAAACAGCTGAAATGCATTTCTCACAATAACAGCTTCAAAGTCCTAAAAACACCCTTGAAATTTTCAGAATGACAGCAGCAGAAAGAATTTGGACTTTATTTCCAGGTGAAGGCCACGGCAGGATCGCTTTATACCGGCGCCTTCCAATCCCACAGTCAGACTGGGTCACCTTGCTGCTCTTGGCCAAAAATTTGTTTTTCTAATGCCGGTTTGGCCCACGCTGCATTGCCAAATCTTGCTCCCCTGCTGGCTTTTTGAACAACTTGCAAAAATACAGCCAGTCTCTTCGAGCCTTGTATATTTTACTTACATTTCAAACTATATTTGTCTGTAGGAGGATACAGGAAATTACTTTCTCTTGTTTCAATATGCCTCTCGCAAGGTAATGTTAGTTTTGTGGCACAGCCTCACCCTTTTTTTTTTCTTTTTTTTTTTTCTAGTGCTCTTGCTAAAAAATTCAGTACCTAGGCAGAATTTATGCTGATGAGAAAAAAACCTGTGCAATCGAGCAATCTCCTTCAGTCCCTGAACTTCTAGTGGCTATCCCGGGTCACCTGGTTTTAGTATCAACACCTGCCTAATAAAGCGTTCAAGAGCTGGCCTCACAAATTCATATTTTTCAGGGGTTTTATGTCCATCGGATTGGTGTTGACGCTTTCTAGGGCCCCACTGAGTGCTCTTTTACATCAGACGCTGTCAAAGCCTCAGGAGGTAACTCATAATCTGTCAGATCCTGATGGCAAAATAAAGAAAGACTGAGATGTGGGAAGGAAACTTGGAACATTTAAAGTGAACAGGCAAATATGTGTTCAAGAAACTTCAAAACCTTCAAACTTCCACATCTGTTTCATTTGACTTCGGTCCAGTGATCCCGACGGTTAATTGCAGCCGCTGTGTAACTTGAAACAAAAAGAAAGAGCATCACAATAACAAGTTTCGTTATGTTAGCTGTTGTTTGGGACATGGCTGAATAGCTGGCAGACAGGTTCCTTATGTTCATGACCGTGCTGTGCTGGAGGGTCAGTGATATTTGCATCAAGGTCCCCTGAAGAGCTCCTTTAGAGATGTGTAGTGAGCCTGACATTTCTCCCCGAGTTCCCATGGCTGCAGACCCCAGGCCCTCACTGGCCTTGTCAGCCAGAACAGATTAACCACAGGACACAGTGACAGTGAGAGGATAGGAAAGAGTATTCATAAAGATTAAGGTCCTTTTTTTTTTTTTTAATAAAAAGGTTTAAAATTGTGATCTGAGAATACATTGGTCTCTTTTACTCTCAGATTTGTGCTCACGTGCAACTCACGCTGAGTTCAGTCACACTTAATCTGTATGAAAAAACTCGCATGTTGGGCATGCGAGTTTTGACTCTCCCTAAGCCGCTCTAGGGAGAGTCAGGTACCTCTGCAGATGTGGTAACAATAGGGTTTTTTTGGGGGTTTTTTTTCCCCTGAGACCTGCTGAGATATCACAAGGATCCCGGGGGTTGAGTGGTGGGGTGGGGGTGGGGGTGGGGGTGGTATGTAGAGAAGAGAAGGTCAGCCAGAAGCCCTCTGGAGGGTGGTCTGACTTTGACACTCAGCCAATCACGCAACCCCCTTTCCCCCTCCCATGCAGATGTGCAACGTCTCTTTCGGACCGCCTCTGGCTAAACTATAGCCTCCAATGATATTTAATATATTCAGAAGGTTGTTAAACAAAACAGCTTGGTGGTGTTGTGGCGAAAATCTAATGCCACATTTGATCATGTGAGAAGGACGGTAGCATGTTGAGATATATTTAGGTCATTGTCACCTAATCTGATCAACCCCTGGATGACCAAAGCTTAGAAGGGAAGCTTATGGCTGCGAGGTTACAAGCCCCTAATACAGGTGGATTTGTCAGTGTAATTGAATAGCGGCTAGCCCCTGGACACTCTGCACGTCTGGTCTTCGTTGGTCAAGCTTTTTTTTTTTTTTTAATCTTTTTATGACCCTCAATTATTAAAACGTCATTATTAAAAATGAAAAGTTTTAACATATCTTTGTTGCATAATCTCCCTCATCGTTATTAAAGCAGACTAACTTATTCTTCTTCTCCTTTTTTAATATTTCTTTGGAACCTTTGCACTGAACTCTTTGCCACTTGATTCTTCTCATGTCTTTTTCATTTTATTGTCTCTATTATGTCACTCTTTTCTTTATGAGGTCCTTGTGACAGCGCTCCCCTGTTAAAAACCCGCTTTATTAACCTTAACCTTACTCTAACCTTAAACTAACTTTGACCTCAACCTCTAACTTCTAACCGATAACCTCTTAACCCCCAACTAAATTCATCTCAGCTAAAGCCGAGTAAACCAGCTTCCTGCAGCCTCTAATAAAACTCTAACTTTATAACCATGTTACCTTCCCAGAGCCCTGTTGTCCCTTTGTCTTGTGATTTACCCACGATTATGTGACTTATCATTAACAGAAATTATTAATATGTCACTTTGGTTTTGCCTGGTTTGTTGATACTCCTAATCTTTCACTGAAGTAAGTAAATCTGTGCACCCTACACCATTCATAGATGCTAAATGCTTCTTTTTAGGGCATATTAATATTGAATAATATTAATTAATGGAAAAATAAATAGCTTCTTTTCTCTTGTTTAATGTTTTATACAAATGATCCACACAATGATTAATCATTTTATGAAATGTTGACTATTTCAGCAGTAAAGTAAATAGTCTGTATGTAAAGTGTGGTTATTATACTATAAAAGGCTTTTTTTTTAAATGCATTTATTCATTTAAAAAAAAAAATGAGTACAAGCACAACAAAAACAAAGCATAACACATAAACTCCTAATAAAGTAACATACATTTAAAACAAATATAAACCAGGCAGAACTTTACCCCCAGTGACAGGATCCTTGATTGCTGGTATCACAAAGGATTCCTCATATGTGCAGAATTGCAATAACAAGGTAACCCGAAGGCATGGAAAGTTCCATCCCCTCCAGAAGCCACCCAAATCACTTTACTGTACTGCAAAAATATGGAAATTGCAGGCACCGCTTTACACTTGATATGTCTGAGTATCCCACCTACTCCTGGTTCTGCCTTTAAAGTCTGTCGGCGTCCAACGTGATTCTCATGCGTAAGCTTCCTCCCCGTCGTCATAAGCCATAAGCCGATGGAGAGGTGCCCTTAAACATCGGTCTGCAGCCGATACTTGGGTCTATTCCATGACTTATTAGACCTGTCAGTAACAACTGTAATGAAGCAGTGCATTTTAACTGACCGTGTCACATCAGCGAGGCTCTCCAACTGCAGAACAGCTGGCTTCATGTTAGACACAGCTTTGTTTATGCGGCGCCTCATTCAATTATTTTACTTTTATGTGTAAACTGACGCCGTCGTGACACTTCCATCATCTTTATTAAAGCACATTTTTAAATGTAGTTACATAAGATTGATAGGGAAATAATATCTGCATATAAAATAATGGGGAAACTCTTAACTTGCAGGAAAAAAAAACAGAACTATAGAGTTAATGGACTCAATAGACAATACATTCCCTTGAGCCTCTGCAATGCTTATGCCAAATAGTGCACCTCTCCTGAGCTGGCGCCATTCTGCTGGCCCTCTTAAGGCCACGTGTTTGGTTTGTTAGATTTAAAATAGGGGACTAAGAGGCCAAGAGGAATGAGTTAGAAGCTGTGGGAGATGTACACACAAAGCTCCGAAACCTGAAGACAGAGGGAAAATAAATTGAAGAACAACTCAAACAAGAGGACAAAAAAAGGGGGGGTGGGAAGGGAATGTCCAAGAGCAGGAGGACAGTTTAATGTGAATTTGAAGGGGCTGATCTTAAGCTGTCCCTCCTATCAAACCCAAAGCTCAGCCCTGAGGGATATATATTACAATGCAACAGTTCAGAATGCATTTAAGAAGCTTGCAAGCCCTAGAAATGGAAAAACTCAATATTTTATTGTCCCTAATGGGGCATTTGACTTGCAGTCAAGCATGAAACATAATACATACTTACAATAAACAAAGAGGAAACGTACAACTCTCAGTGAAATGAAACAATAGAAAGAGCCGGGAGATTGAATGACTGGGGAGAAGGGATGAACCTTGAGGTAAGGAGCATCTGTCACAGTTAAAGAGGTTTATTATACTTGTTGGATAAATAAGAACTTCAGTCTGTAAGATTTCACTTTTGTTGCCTGAAGGTACGCCCTGAAACTCTGGTGCAATGGAAAATCCATTCCTCCCACAGAAAAGTTTAATACCTATCCGGATACGTGGTTCGAGTAGTGGCGCTGTGAACAGTTTTACTGACCTCTTATTCAAGGTCCATTAGTCACAGAAGATCTTGTGGCTCCAGGTATTCCGTGTTAGCTTTTAAAACCCAGACCTCTCTCGCTCTGCTTATCACCTGGAATTGCAACAATGATAAAATGCTAAGAAATCAGGCTTCCTTAAATCCACTGAAGCATTACACGTCATAAAGTATCAAAGGCGAGGAGGGGGAGAAAAACGTCCATGAGCTAAAAAAAAAAAAAAACGCCACTAACTGTAAAAACCACAAAGGAAACAATTCTTTTGTGATATCAGCAATGAAAAGCACCGTTTATTTTGTTTTATTTGTTGTTTTGTTGTTATTATTTCAATGGAAAAATCCCCCGTCTCCGTAAGAGACCACCCAATGGTTTGGTAATCCAGTTGCCGTGAACCTTCCAACCCAAATACCTTTACTACTAACACTAACCCAGAACTGAACTGATGATGTGTCTTCGTTTCTGTGTCTCCTCCAGAGGGTACCCCGATCCGAGGTAAGATGAATATCAATCACAATAAAAACGCGACAAAATTACTTTTAACTCACACATAATCAGACATAACCAAAGACCACCACTCTCAATTCCTCCCAAGTGACTAAATAAGAGAAATTATCGAAGGGCTTTAATAGTATTCCGAAAATTCCCTCTTCTTCTACTAACCGTAATAGCTCATCTGTGTTCGTTCTGTGTTCTCTGTCCACATTTTGTGAAAGTGGTCTTATGTGTTTCACTCTCATGACATTGTTAATGTGCTCTTCTTACACGTGTGTGTTCATTCCGTGTTGTGCCTTCCTATTATCTTCTCCACATCCGCGATGTGGTCAGGAAACTGCTGAGGAATTCACATGACTATGTTACATGACTAAGAGAGGTAGTGAAGTTTTTTTTTTTTTTTTTTTTTTAATTCCGAGGGGGGGTGCTTAAGAGGAAATTAGAGAATGTTGATTGTGTCTTTTAATGTTAATAGGACCACATTGTTTTCTACCTCGAACTGTTTAAGAGCATTTCTGGAATCCCCCTGCTTCCTCTCCCTCTCTGCTTTGATCTCTCTGTTCACCACCAGGACTCCAGCCATTTCATATATGTTAATGCATCTCCCTCATAGCTGGGGATGGTACATCAGGGGGAGAAGCAGGAATAAATTACATTTGATTTAATTCCCTTCCCTCTGCTGTACAGCAGCTTGCAGCTGCAGACCTGGGAAAGCTTCTTGGTGCACTGGCTGCCTTTCGGAAAAAACAGCAACTTGCTCACCATTTTTCTCTATACAAAACAAAACGGGAAAAAAAAACAACAGTTTATAGAATGTGCAAGGATAAGAGGAAGAACCAGAATGACACAAATCTTTCTCATTTCTTTCTTTCATTTCTTCCAACAGTCTATCTGTCAGTTGTAATTATCCATCAGGCTTTCTCTGGTGGAATATTTGCTTGCAGGCCATTCACTGTAATCTTTTGAATTTTGTTGTGCAATCCTTTTGTTCCACAGGCTGACCAGGTAAGTGCATATCTCAGTTTGACAGGATGGCTTACGTATTCAAGGTGATTGAGTGTGCTGCAGCACGGAGAGTGATTCAGTCTGACAGTAAAGCCACTCCAGTAAGGTTAACGTCCTCCATCCTCAACCATTCATTAACATCATGAGTTTCTAGACCAAATTTCAAACACTTCACTCCATTAAAGCCTTCACTTATGAAAGGCATCGCCAGACCAGTCCCTCATCTCTTTAGTTTAATTAAGAGAGGCTCGTAAATCATACTGTGGGGGAACAAAAGCAAATGTTACTTATGAACTTTGCATTTGCATAATTAGATAAGCACTTTAAACAATAAATATGGTTTCTTCCCACCACATTACCCCCCCCTGCTCACATGGACTTTCCATTAGGAGGGCGTGTGGAAAACAGATTGTGTAGGAGTTGGTGCATTGATACACTCGCGCGTCCGTGCTCGCGGATATGTCTGTTTCCCTACAGCTGACTCGCGCCGTCTGTGAGAAGGAACACATTGTACTACTGCTTGTACATTTGGCGTTTGACACTTCGTGTTGGAGGAGATCCCAAAACGTAAAAGTGGAATTAATCTTTCTTCCACGTAAAACCACACAGGTGCCAGCCTTGAGGTAAACGACAGGTGCAAAGGTAGTCTGACTCCCTACCTCCGTCATTACCGATTTCAGTGCAGCGTTACAAGCCAGCAGATGGACTCTGACAAGAACGGCATCATATGTGGAGCCCCATGCTGGTGTGATCACACTAAAATGACCTTGGGGCGGTGACGAAGCGTTGCCACAGTGACAGCCAGGATGTAGACAAAAGAAAAGAGACAGAGGGAGAACGGCAAGTTCAAAATTGTCTGCCGTGTAGTGACAGTGGATGTCACTACACGGGTTCAGTCAGGAAGAATTTAGAAAAAGTTCTGGTTCAGAAAAGAAAAGTGTGATTCTTATATTTATTTAGATTTCGCAGACGGTATGAAAAAAGCTAAGGCACTTGACATTTTGCATTGTATTCTTTAACAATTTTTCCTGCAAATTAGGCCCCAACACATTCCAAAAAAAACTTGAGATGGAACAATTTAGGGGAAGTTGCGAGGTGGGTTGGAGCTCACGTGACATCACTGACCCCACAGGTGGTACTGTAAGAAGAACTGTAATTACAGCCAATCATGACGGAAAATGAGGGGAAACCTTTTCGTCTCCACTAAAATACAGACTTCCATTTACAAATGGACCCCAAAGGTTTGGGGGCATTTCATCACAAACTGCAAACATGAATCAGTATTTCAAGATCTGTGGCGCCGCATGCGCCATACTAGACAGAAAAAGAGCTTTTATCTAAGTCTTTTATCAGCAATACGTTAAAAAGGCAGTGTGTAGATATGGCGTTGCACCGGTGCCCTCGTTAAAGGTCATTTACACGTCTGTGTGGCAGCATTAATGCCGAAATGTATATTTAGATTTTAGAACAGCATGTGCTGCTTTCAAGATGACGCGTTTTCCCGGACGTCCATGTGGTTTTGGTTGCTTTTTTTTTGTTGGTTTCTTTGTTGTTGTTTTTTTTTTTTTTTTTTACATTCGGCTCACATTACAAAAGTACGACTTTGCAAGAAGAGGTACATGACTTGGCCCACCTGCTGTTTTGATCTCTCGCCAGCATAGAGTAGGTGGTGAATTATTGAATAAAAGAATGCAACAACAATGACCTCATACTTTTCCCCACTTTTTAAAAGTGTTTGCCATGAGAATAGATGGAAAACAGACAGGAGTCAGTTCATGTGGGGGGAAAAAAAAAAATCCCACATTTTAGGTACCTTCTGCAATAAATGTAGGTTAGATGTAAGAATCACAGCATTTTTTTAAAGTGTTTGTTTTTCTAACAGTTTTTTTTTTTTTATAAAAGCAAGAAGAGTGTTAAAAAAAATAAATTGAAAAGCATCATACCTTGCTCTTCTCTTTGCACTTACGAGCATTTAATTTATGTAGCAGAAAGGTTATTATTTGTGTCTAGTCAGTGATATCAGGTGCTAATTTGAATCTGTAATTGGATTGTAGTAAGAGTGTAAAGGAGCGGTGCTGGGATGAGCTGAAATGACAGAAGAGGGAAATCGAGGGACTAATGAGAGTCATGAAGTGAAGAAAAAGAGATAAAATGATGAACAGAGCGGTGTGCCACCACCAAGCCTGAGTGGGAGGCAGCAGGAACAAGAGGGAGGGAAAGAGTGTGAGGCTTGGCCAGCCATTTTGTTGATCGCCTAAACAAATCAATCAAGGCCTGCTGGAGCACACTAATTGAATTACACAAATGGGTTGGGGGGGGGGGGGGGGTATGCACATAGTGAAGCTGCTACAAAGCAGCTACTGCGGTGGGCAGACCACAGCTTCAGGCACTTTTCTGGAATTAATCATCCGTGCCAGCCCCTCCTTGCTTTTCTTTTATCCCCTCATCTATTCTTCTGTTTTTTTTTATTTTTTATTTTTGTCCATTTCTTCAACTCATCTTTCCATTGTCATTTGTCATTTGTCTTGTTCCATCTCACTCTGCTTCTCCCTCTCACCATCCTCATGATGTCTGATCTATTTCTTTTTTTTTTTTTTTCAATGTTTTAAAAACTCTGTCTCCCGCCAGGATGTGGAAAGACGAGACGTCCTAAAACAAATCTGGATGTTTTTTTTTTTTTAATGTTATGTGAAAAGTTAAAGGAAAATATAACAAAACTGACTGAAACTACCTGCTTTTCACAGTTTCCGAAGACTGCTCATCCCGAAAGCGTGTATTTGTTGAACTCTGCTCGTTACACCTTGGCACCATCATCAGATCAGCCTGCAGCACACGCCGTTGTTAACCAGGGCAGCTGTCACGGCCGGGACAAATGTTCCAGACACACTCCCCATTATAGCCTCCTTTAAGGAAGGGATGAAGGCACTGAAAACGCACCACGGCGGTTGGTACCAGGAGTTGGTACCAGTGGAGTTTTGGAGGGCATTGAGTGTGTGTGCTTGTTCTGACTGAGATGGTGAATAACTGGTCCACATGGCGGATGGAGTCGTTTGAGGTAAACGGAAGAGACTCTGTTCATCTGAAGTGCCGCCAGCACTTTGTCATGTTTGGATTCTCATAGACCAACCTCCTTAAATCTCAGGTTGACAAAGAAAAACCATGTCGCAGTCTTTTGTCTTCTGACCTAGTGCAACATGAATTATAATTCTGAAGAGCAATTATCCAGTAAGTGGACTTATAATAGTCCTGTACCAGTGCTTTTGCTCTCCAGTCTCACAACATCTCACACTGTTCTTCAACATCCGTGTAACTGTTTTTAATTTAACTGGGCTTATATTGATCTAACTGCTATTTAAAGTTGTATTCATTCAAAAGCACGTCCCACTAGATTACATAATTAACAATTAATGTGTGAACTCCTACATTTAATGCACATGTAATGTTGTGTGTTAAGTGAAGTGTCATTTTACAATAATTAGCTACTGTAGGTAAAATACACACACACACACACACACACACACACACACACACACACACACACACAGATACAGATATATTTGCATTTAAAACAAGCTGTGCTGATTTCTAATTGTAGCCATAGTTGTTAATAACATGTCATATCTAAGTAAGGAAAACTGGATTAGAAGTAGTTTTTATTATTTTTTTTTCACCAAAATCAAGAACACCAAAGCCGTCTGTGGCAGAGAGAAGCATTTTTGTTTATGATGGTAGTTAACAGCTGGAAAGAAGGATGATATACCATCCTGCCCTGTGTAGGACTCACTTGATAAACACTTTTTTCTTCTTTTTTTTTTTTTTTGAGCAACGCTGAAAATTGCTGCGAATCAACAGACACGTCCCTGTAAACGCTCAGCTTGCGAACAGATTGGGGTTCCTGGTTTTTATTGTGTTCATGAAAGATAATTTACAGCTTTTATTTCATTCCTTGTGTTACTTCTTTTTGTGATAAAAGAAAAAAGGCCACTGGCCACATGCGCTCTGGTGAGCCACAAGCTGGCGGAAGAATCGGGGTGCAATTATGCAAAACGCAGATCATTCACGTAAAAAAAAGAAAACGGTAGAGGAGAAACACATGGGGAGAGTTTGTTTTGTGTGTACATATTGATGATGTTCCTGGAGATATGGGGCATCGAGAAAGGCCTGTTTGATTTCGCTTCTTAGAAGTTTTTTTATTAGACGCTATAAAGAAAGAAAAAAAAAGGCTGTCTGCTCACCATTTGATTAAGTCTCTTATCTTCACTGTCTGCCCTGTTTTTTCATCCATCTTTCCTATCCTGTGCACTTTTTCTTTTTTTTTTCTTAACTCTGCTAACTTCCCCAACTAATTGTTCTCTAAAAGTGGAAGATCTCTACATGTGTTCCTCACAGTGTCGAACTGAAATGATAACTAGAATTAGTAATAAAGCCAGGAGGGGCTTGTAGATGTAGATAATGCCACCTGGTGAGACTCCTCCACCAAAGATGATGATGAATAAAATGATTTATTTATTTATTTCCTTTCCGTCTTGCTCTGGCTCCATTACCCAGAGGAGCAGTTCACAGCAACCCGTTTGTCTTAATTTGCTATTGACAGTTGGGTTTTGGTGACTGTCAAATGACATTTATTAAACATAATTTGGAGATTAATATTTAGAAGTGTTGGGAGCGGTTTGAATTTTGAGACCATCCATATCTGGCAGGCATGAATTTAATTCATGGGAGGGAGCAGTGCTGACATGCTGCTGGCAGATCTTTCTGGAGCCGTCCACCTGGACTTGAACTTCACACAGTCCTTACTTTGTGGTCTCGGCGACTGAGCACATTCCAACCCACCTGCCACCACGCTGGCATTTGCTGCTCCAAGCACACATCAAACAGATCCAAATCAGAAGCCTGCGTAAACCCGCAGTGAAAACTGTACCACCTGCACTCTGCAGGTAGACATTTCCATGTGGTTCACGGGGAATGCGCGGGGAACAGAGCCCTCTGCGCAGTAAGGACGACGCGAGCTGTGGAGGGAACTGAAAGACTGTAGCCTGAGCTCTGTTTTCTTTTTAAAAGGGTGAATGTATTTCTTCACAACCCAGGATCTAACGTATGCTCTTTTTCCATTTGTCCATGGACACAGTGGAAGCTTGACTAATCTTTATAATTAACCAGGATCGATCGCCTCATTTGTAACGAAGTTGAAACGGTTATTTGACCAATGTTCCAGGATAGTAGCCTTGTACAACATTGTTCACCCGACGTGCACATGTAATGGAGAAGGTTAAAGTATATTACAAAGCATCCCGGGCAGCTGCTGGTATATTGATGCTTCCTGGCTAAACGTTAACGAGCAGTGGTGCTGTGTTTGTCAGCGAGGCCCGAGCTGCAATCTGTCTGCTGAGCCAGCCAGAAGCCCTAATGATATCATCAGGAAGCACCGTCAACGGCACTCTAATGAGGAACGATCTGACGCCTGGTGTTTCACCTCCCTGTTTTTTTTTTTTTTTGTGTTTTTTTTTTTGTTTTGTTTTATGTCCCCACGCTGCCTTTCCCCAGTGTTGCTCCTGAGCTTTTTAGGTTGTCTCCTCTGCGCCAGATAAAACCCACAAAGGAGATGGAGAAATAAAGTGCATTTGAAAAACAGAAGCCCAAAGGTGTTCATATGAAATCATGACGAGCAAACGCAGACGGGGAATGTAGGCGCAGGTGAGGTGTGGATTTGGAAAATGGTGGAAAATGGAGAAACTATAGTTAATGTCAATGCATTTATGAAGGAGATCAAAGAGTCCCACTGCTGTGACTGCAGTCAACTCTAACTACATACATTAGACGCGTCATTATTCCCACGAGACGTTATCGTGTAACCGCAGAGGATTGTGTGTGTGCTGCTATTGTTCATACGGACAAAAACGGCCATTTATGTGTGGAATGACTGATTTATGACCCGCCGTCCTCTCACCACACCGGATCTCCGCCGGTTAGTTCTAAGCAAAGGATCATTTGTAAGTTCCCCCCGAGTTTGCCGCGTCATCTCAGCAGTTGGTCCCCGTTACATCTCACCTCACTCTTTGTAGCTGCTTTTTGTCAAAGATCTCAGTTCCTGGATGCAAATACCAACAGTGAGCTGCAAATTCAGTGTGACTGATTCAGTTCATTTTTTATTTATCCAACTCCCTCTCTTTCCGTATACGCAACGCTGAGGCTTTATGGAGCTCAGTCAATCTGTATGAGCATTGCAGGAGAAGAAGAGTGTCTCTTTTTTTTTTTTTTTTTTTTTAACTGAATGTTCATGAGAAATTTAAGATGCCCACAAGTAAGAAGACTCTCTGGCTCCTTTGTGAACATTCACAGTCAAATTGATTAATAATTTCCTCCCTGCTTTCTTTTTCTCCCTCTTTTTTTTTTTTTTCTCCGTCCCCACCCCCACACCCCACCCCCCACCCGTCTTGTCTTTGTCGGCTGTTGTCTTTCCCCAGGTGCCTTGCAAATCGAGAACAGCGAGGAGACGGACCAGGGGAAGTACGAGTGCGTGGCGTCTAATGTGGAAGGCGTGCGCTACTCGTCCCCTGCTAACCTTTATGTGCGAGGTATGATGCAATCCTGCCCCAGAGACAGGCCTAAAAAACAAAAAAATTCAAATGAAAAACATCTACCCGTTCCGATTAAAGTGTCTTCACAGTGCAGCTCTGCATTAATGGGCATTGCTGTTGAGCCTAACAGATGATAGACTGTCTTTTCAGTTCCACCTTAAGTCTAGCTACATTTACACAAAATATGTTTTGCAACATAACACCCAAGTAATATAAATCGTAATAGCATTGCTAGTCTTGCCTGTCCATAAATGTAATTTCATATGCACTGAAACTTCCAAATGTAAAACTATAATTGACCAACTAACATTCTTCTCTGTTATGATGTCATGCTCCATTTTGTCTTTCAATGCCCACCCAAACTCACTCGGAAGGAAATGTGTAGCGCAACAAGCCGTATGTCTTTATTTTATCGGCTGGGAAACACCTTTTACCTGTAACTGTGTGTCCAGTCAAATATTTTCCCCCTGCGTCGCTGCTGAACTCCCACCTCGCCCCCCCCCCCCCCCCCCCCACAAAACGAGTCTGGAAAGGCTTCTTTTTTTTGTTTGTTTTTTCTCTTAGATTTTCTTTTACAGGTGAAGGAGCACAACGGTAAGTCTTGATTTTGATTGAGTGGCTAGGTACTATTATTGCCCACCAATCAAAATCTCAATTCCTTATCCATCTCCAGAGTTTGGGGAGGAAAACAACAGAAATGGACAGTGAAACACAGTCAGCTGATCAGTATTACAAAAAGAACAAAAAGAGATGTGTCACAGAGATTATAAATGTTACACTTTCTCTACTTCTTTCTCATGCTGCAGTGGAGCATAAATCCATAGTGTTCTCCTGTTTCTGCTCTGGTGTATTATCTCTAAAGGCTTTTACAGCCAGTAGTAATTTTGGCTGGCATGTTCCAGCAAAGTGGAGATATAAAAAACATCAGTCTCAGGCACAGAAGAGTTTCATAGGAAACAGACAATGAAGACAAAAGCCTATTCTCCACCACTAATGCTAAATGACAATGAATCCCTGTTGAGGGAGCTTTAATAAATTGAAGCAGATGCATTTTCGACATGTATTATTTATATTGTGCATATTAAATAAAGATGCCTTGGTATCAGCTCAGTTTGTTCCCTCTGCTGTGTACCAAATAACTTTGTTCCCAATAAATAATTCACTACTCTGACATTATAAAATGGGTCAGGGAGCTGCTTTTTCATTATTATTGCTATTATCCTACTCTGTGAAGTAGAAGCAGGGGAAGAAAAATTCAGCTGTGTGGAGGAGATGAAGGTTAAGAAAAATGGTACATCACAATCGGTGTCTGTTTTTACCAACATACATCCTGGAGACTTACGCTGTCTCCGCTGGGAATCAGCGACAATGTCAAGTAGCCATCTATCTTGTTTATGAACAGGATGTAAGAAGTTAAAAGGTTCACTTCAAATTACAGTCGAGCCCTTTATAGTAATACTTTAAAAAGCATTGATGGGAACGTTTTGTTGACACAGCACTGGAACTTAGCAGTTTTGATCAAAATGCAGTTTTACTCCGATATCATTGTCAACAACTCATGCAGTATTCCATGAACACTTGCTCCATCTGCATCCTTTTTTTAAAAGAGTACACGAGGGTTGTAATTACTGCAGTAACTTCACACTATGCAACGCACATGTTATGCTGTGATGGTGTCAGCCTTTTGTCTGTTTCAGTTAACTTTTGTCAATCGATTCTGATATTTAATGTTGACTATGTTTTGTTCACAAAGCAAAATGCACTTGAGATTAGCAGCTGTGGTGGAGAGCAATTGAAATAAAACGAGGGTAAGAGCAACAATCCTGAATTGCGAATGGGGATTACTGTGTTGGAGTAGAAAATAAGATCTACTAGAATAAAAAAAAAAAAAAAGTATGCCGCTCTTGATTGGCTTCTAAAACCAGTTACTTTTAACTGTCTTGAACTGCAGCTTCTAATTTCATCCCAAACTGTGTCTTTTTTTTTTTTTTTTTTTTCAATCTCTCATTAGTTTTTGTTTTTTTTTTTTCTTCTTTATTTTCTCTTTATTTGGTTTCCTTCTTTAAGAAAAGGAAATATGGCCGTCACGGGGGCTTGTGGCCATTAAGGAGCTTGTGAAATTTTGAATTATGAGTATGATTTGACTCCAGTGGCGCCTCTGTAGCTTTTTCTCAACAGGCAACGGGGAAGCCACTGGGGTGAATGTTTTGGTTCAAAGTTTATTGAAGGGGGAGGGCAGGCAAGTGTACTTTCAAGACGGGTGTCACTGATAGCAGAGACAAGGGAAAGGGAGTTTAAAAAAAAGAAAGAAAAAAGGGAAATGTAGCTGCAGCTAAACACCTTGAGGTGGCTTTTTTTACTCTCTCTGTGTTTCCCCTATTTTTCTCTTCTCCTCATGTCATTGTGTTCTGCATCAACCCCTTTACATCCCTCAGAGCTTCGAGAAGGTTGGTGTGTTTTTTCTTTTTTTACTTTTTTTAACCCACATTTGAAAAAAATAAATAAATAAAATCAACGTGTTGAAAAATTTTAGCTGTATTTGCCTATATTGCAGAGCTCAATTATTTAGTAATTTGAGAAAGAAAAAAAAAAAAAAAAAAAGAGAAAAATACAGTTAATCCAAACTGCTAAATTATTATGAAACAAACTTTTATCTATTTCCAAGGAAGAAATGATGAAAGCCTACCCGATTAGCTCGGGTCTTGTTAATTTACTTTTATGTTTGCATTGTCGAGCCTTTTCTCGTTTTGCATCCTTTACAATTGCTTCTGCACCTAAATGCTTTCTTGCATGTGTTTTCATGGAAACCACGCATGTGGAAATAACAGCACCTGTTGCATGATGGGAGAATGTAACTGCGCTTGCATGCCTGTGCAAAATCCTACGGCAAAATCCTTTTGGCCGCAGTGGTCTTTTTCCTTTTTGCATTCCTTGTGTTTTGTTCAGTTGTTTCCTTCTCTTTTTTTTTTTTTGGTTTTCTGTTTTTCCTGACACAACCCTTTTTTTTTTGGCTTACCCTTATTAGATAGTTTTTTTTTTTTTTCTTTCTTTGATTTTTTTTGTGTTGTGATTATGGTGTTGTTTTAGTGTTTTCCTTCTGTTTCAGTTCTGTTCCTGACCTTATTTTTTATGTTAAAGAGTTTTTGTCTTTGTGGTTCTTTTTTTTTTTTTTTTTTTTTTTTTTTTAAAGAGATTTGTTTGTTTTTCTAACTGTTATTGCTCGGCTTCTTTAGTCCCGGAGTGCAAATTCAAACGCCAAATGAAACAAGTGTGTGTACAGCCAGTGTTCCTGTCATCTTGTTGATAGTGATCCATTACTGAAAAAATTAGACCTGATTGGGCCTGATTGGGTTCCATGGTGATTTCAGGCAGCCATTAAAGGGATGCCATTTACAGTGTTGTGTGGATCAATAACAATATAATGACTTCAGCATCACATTTGCTGCTGCTTAATGAGTCCTCAAAGTTACTTTTTTGTTTTTTTTTTATTCCTTAAACAAAAGCATCAGCAATACACAATTGGTTTTGTTTTGTCTCACAGTCATGACACATTAAAAATTGTAACGGGTTACTAAAAAGAAAAAAAGACCCTTCTTCCTATGTGTGCAAATACACACACTTTCACTGAAAAGAATGAGAGAACTTCAGTTTGATATTAAGTAAAGAAAACATTTAGTATCTTTATGTGTGAGCTGTAGTCCTTGAACAACAAAGAAAAAAATGGGATGGGACTTGTCACCTGCTGTAGTGAGTTGGCTTAGAAATGTTCCAGTTTCACCTGTCTCATGAATGCACAGCTTTTTGGGTATTGCATCAACCCCAGCAGGTCTGGGTACATCAGGCGTATAATTCTTTCAGGTAGAGAAGATAACATTTTCCTGCCGTCAGCCTCCTTTGAGAATTGCAGCATGTCTGTGTGTTGCTCTCAGAATGTACTGATCTCCAGGCGATTAAACTAATGAAAGTCATACTAAAAGGAGGGGGAGGGGGCAGTTCTTCCACAGCACACTAATTAGAAATTTTCACGCTTTGGTAACAATTATTCATCTATAGGATTGCATATGATTTGCTCACCAAGACCTGGAACTGAATTTGCTTCCTAAAGTTGTCCAACTTTGGAAGTCAGGTATGCAAAATCTACCCCAAGTGCGCCTTAACAGTAGCGATTTTCCTACAAAATATGTGTGAGCCAAACATAGATTTAAGAGTGGGCTTTTGTCACAACTGAGCCAAACTATTATCCACTCCAAGTAACAAAAGATATTTACAAGGCCCTTGTGAGAGCATGTAATGCCAGAATGTCCTTTTTGACATCATCTGACTACCATGCCAACACCACTTTTCTTCACTGTTGCAGCCAGATCAGTCATCAGTACAGACAAATCAGGCAAACGCATCAACCTTTCTGTTCAAGTAGTTACTCCACACACAATCGAGGGTTTCACTTGCAAGACCTCTATGCAGCAACAGGCTTGTCAGACGAGTTAACATCACTTATTTTAATGGTAGAGTCTATAAAAACCACCAGTCAATACTCCGACCATGCTGCCCTCCAAATAGAAGTCCAAAATGTGGGACAGTCCCACGGAAAGTAACTCTGCCAAGTCCACATCTGGCCTTCCTAATTCTAAGATCTGAAGGGAAAAAAAAAATGCTGATACAGAAAGACTGCGCTGTTTTGTATGCATGAGCATGTTTACCCTCTTACAATGGCATATATACTGGTTTTTGGAAGATGCTTGCATGTTCTGCTATGCATTTGTGTGCGATGTTGGGAAAGAAAGCTAGATTACACCTTATGTTCTCACAGGCCAAAGCAAATTCCTGCCATCTCTATTAGATGTTTGTCTTAAGGAGTCGACATGATTATCAAAACATGCTTCATCACCTCTTATTATGCTGCAGATATACAAAAGTACAAAAAAAGAAGACTACAAAACAAAACTGATACACTCTGAAAGCCTCTCATTTTACACCTTGCGATTAGAAGCCCCTCTCAGTTTCCTTTAGATAATAATTTCCATTTTGATGAGCCACCCATAGTGACTGTTTAGCATTGATGCAGCCATGGTATGTTAATACATCGACCCCTGTGGCTTAAATGTAAATGCCGTAGGACTCACCCAGCAAGTGTGACTAAAGGATATCCATACTGTGCCTATATCCTCAGGCAGCAAGAGGGTGTAATCTCAGCTTCAAGGTGACACTAAAGGCTGCACATTATTTTGGCTTCCCACCTTCATTTTGTGGCAGTGAGATCTGCCTCACCAAAATGGCCACCATAATGTCTACCTTCTGACCTCTGTTTTTTGGCCCAAATCCCTCCACAACACTGCCTACAATTAGAGTCAGTGCGGTACTCTGGCGTTCTCTCTCGACTGCTTCTCATCTCGTCCAGTGTACAGCTTCTTGTCTTTCTCTCCACATTGGGGCTTGAAACAAGGTTAGATGTCCTTATTAGACCTAATGAAAGGTACACGTTTGTTTCATTTTCTCTCAATTCCAAATGGGCCGGCTGGGCTCCTGGTCTTTGTGAATGAGGAGCCCGTCCATGCAATTGGGATTCTTTATCTTCTTTGTTTCGCTGTCGGTGCACTTTAAAGGTATGACAGGAGAGGGTGTCTCAGAGATGGTCCAGGTTTGCCAAACCACTGACGTGACAGTTCAGATGAGCATTCAGTCATACGATACAATACGATACGATACGATACGATACGGCGACGCGATACGATACGGCGACAAGATACGATGGATGTTCCCAGTTAAAGTGCAGGAATTAATTTGCATGTGACATTGATATGTAAATGAAGAGTTCCCACAGTGCCTCCTCTGCACTTGAAGTGATCAATAACTCACACAGTCTATAGTATATTATTTTTCTCGATCTAGCACTGCAGTGAAAGACCAAATTTACCTTCCCATTAGAGAGCGTTAATCTTTAAACAGCATACGCAACTATTCTAACTGTACTTTAATCACATACGATTGACAACTAGTTGCCCCGGTACCAGAAAGTATTGAAAGCAAGCGATAATGTATGATTTCATTAAGTAATTCAAGTTTGCTTGTTAAAGTCTAAAAATACTGCTGTTACTGGTGTTAGTTCCCACATTGCCTGTGACTGTGAAAGTGTTTCAAAGGTAAACGGAGGCATCTTCCTGTGGGGAAACCTCATTCACTCAACCACCACAGCTCCCGGTCCATTGGCTGAGCTGAGCCCCTGGGAGAGAAGAGCAATCTGAGGCACATTTTGATTAGACGCTTCCCCCTAAAACAACCCCGTTTGCTCTCTTCAGTTCAAGTAATTTTTATTTTCGGATCGAATGAAAAATTAAAGACACAAATTGTAGCTGAAAAACATCTAATAGTATTGATGCATACCTCTTTGTGAGCACAGCTGCACTCTGGTACTGTCTATGCTGTTCGGACGTAGTTCTTTCGTGGATTTGTTAAAATTTGTTTTTTTGTTGTTTTTTTTTTGTTTCCTTTTCTTATTTTTCTTTTCTTTTTAGTTAATTTTGTGAGTGTGTGTCTGGAACAATGCTATATTCAGGAATGAGTGGCATGCTTGGATGGGCTTGGGTGACATTTCTTTTGGACTGTATTGGTTCTCCGGTGTCTGCCCAAGTGGATGGGGGCGCACCTGTATATGTCACTCATCCCATAGCCACACCCATGCATGTCTGTGTGAGGAATGGGCTGCCCTTTCACCTTTGTTGATTAGACATTTCTTTTCTAAGTTATAATGCAGATATCTATTGCCCCATAAAATGGGATTTTATGCCCATTTTTCTATATTTTTTTAACCATATTTCTTAGAATTACAAGATTATAATAAGATTACAGAAGAGCTTCTAATTAAAACATTATAATTTTGTTTCAGTCTTTTGGAGATTTGGCTTTTTCAAAATAATAGAATGCTCTTCACGTTCTCTACTGACCATTTTCTTATATTTTAATATGTACTTTTTCTTTTTTCTCTCTTTTTTTCTTTTATTTTTTTTTTTTTTTTTTTTTTTTTTTTTTGTACTACAAATTTCTTCAGTGATTATCAATAAACTTCTTGCCCTCAAGGTCACATCTTGCCTACAGTAAAAGTAATTGACATCAGCAGGGAATCTCTGAGAGGCTGCATGCAGAGTAGTTCAGAGGATGACAGATCAAAAGCCCAACACGAGCTGAGAGAGTTCCCATCTGGGTTTCTCTCGCTCTGTAGCTGCAATCAGATGTCAGCGTTTGTTAATATTTTCACATGTAAAGCAGAACTCAGTTTCTACCACTGATGGCAACGCTGATTGCATTTTCCCAATTTGAAGAATTTCGCATTTATTAACCAAAAAGCTTTGCATCTATGGACTACATGTCTGTTGTTTACAGTATGTAGGGAACATTTCATGTCAGCTCTCAGGTAAACCCCCTTTGGAGTGTGTGTAGACATTTGTTCCTGAGTTTGGTGGAAAAATTAAACTGTACCATGCAACGATCATATGAATCCCATTTGGATCGACACGGTGTATTTCGGAATGCCACCTGTCCTTGAGGCGCCTTCCAGTACCCCCCCCCCCCCCCCCCCCCCCCCCCCCCCCCCCCCCCCCCCCCCCCCTTCCCAGATCTCCCTCTCACTTCCTACCTGCAGTTTCCCACACACACCGCATCCACCCATCCTAAGACTTCAAGTTATACTTGCACCCAGATGCAATGTTTGAGTTGGGGAGAAGGGGGCGTGTCCCCGATTCTTGATTTTAAGCCCCAGTGTGTGAGACCTCCAAACCCACTTTTAGCCATGATCTTTTCTCGTTTGTATTTCTTTTTGAATTTACAATCACAGTTTACTTACTCTATTCTCCTCCTCCCTTTTTCCAACAATCCAAATCCTCTTCTCCCTGTTGCATTTCTTGCAGTGTGTCTGCGTGTCCATGCGTCTCCCTCTGTCTGTGTGTCTTGTTTGTTGTCTTGCTGCTTGGGGTTTTCGTTCTGCCTCATGTCTTGTCTCTCAGCCCACTCTATCCTGTCTTGTCTGTCTCTAAAGTCATCTCTTCCATTTAGTTACTCATTTGTTTTGACTTCTGTATCTTTAGTACTTTCCTTCTCTCTTTTTAAACTCTGCATCCCAACAAACATTTTGACACAATATTGAGTTAATGTAGTTGGCTCTACTTGTGAGAATATTAACCTCCTTACAAGACTAGGTTTTAATCTAGTTTTGTTTTTGTAAAGTCAGGCTTTTATGTTTTTCTTTCTTTTATGTTTAAAGCTGCTAAATATTCTTTCGTTACTTGTTAATTCGTTACTTTCTTAATGCTTCCTGGCTCAAAACAGTGTGGTACTTCACCAGGCAAGAAGTATTAATAAGGGAAACTAATTAGTCCAGCTTAGGCTTTTAAATAAATACATTGTTATTTACTGTGTGAAAACCTTGTGCGCATTTGTATAAACTTAGGAGTCCACTCCGTTTTGCATGCCACTATTTGTCAAGTGCTTGCTGGGATGCCTTTCATGAACATGTTTTTGCTAAATCATACTATTTTATCCTGTTTTTCCTGCATTCTGAACACACACACACATACATGCTTAAATTAACACAGAAAGTGTAAGTAGCTATGAACAGATTTATATATATATATATATATATATATATATATATATATGTATATAATATATTTACACATTTACACACACATAGGCAAGTTCACTGTACATGTCACGCCCTTTCTTCTGCATCTCAGGTTCATTATCCTTCCTCTCCAACTTCCGGTCCCGTCAGTGACTATTAAGGATCCCCTCCTTCCCTCCCTGAACCGTCTTTCTACCCTTATTCATTATTTTACTCTTTCCTGCCATCTCTCTTCCTCATTCTCCAGACTTCTGCTGTTTTTTTTTTACTCCTACACGTTGTGATACTTAGTGCTCTTCTAGCTCCAATTGCTATAATTTAATTTTTTTTAATTTTTTTTTTTCCTGTGTATTTCTAGACACACCTTGTTCCTCAGTACTTATTTTACGTTAACTGGGACTGCGATGTGACAATGTGCCACTGTCACATTTTGTCACATTAGCCAATGAAAAACAAAGTTTACACGGCACTGAAGCGGGTTACCACACCTCTACCCTCTTCCAAACTTCCCCTCTCTTTTTTTCTTCCTCAGTCACTCTTTTCTACCTCTGTTCCTTTCCTTTCCTTCCTGTTCTATCTATCCTTTCCTCGAATGTTAAAACCTCTATCTTGTACTTCTCTCCTCCTCTCCAATCGTCTTTTGTCTGGGCATGCTAGCGACCCTTCAGTTATATTCCTCTATGCATTTTATCTCAAGTTTTATATCTGATTTTGTTATCATTTACTCCTTAATTTATCTCGACCTATTTATGCATGCTGTCTGTGAAACTGATAGCTGCATCTATCAATGGAACCGTGTCAGATCTTAATAAGGCTTTGTCCAGTGGATCTACCCTAAACCACAAAAATCTGATTAAAGTTTCTCATCTTTAAGATAACTAGGAAGTAGACAGGTGTCAAGTGCAATCGTACGCTAGACGTTAGAGACCTCATGGAGATGGTCGATGGTTCAGTAACCCTACACTTCCTGTGCTGTGGGAGAAGCCTGCAATGGCCTACTTCCTGTTTGGCATGAGTGCCTGAGAGGACAGGAAGCTCCAGGTTGCCATGTTGGGCTCATGTGACGGCATTGTCACATAGCCTTTACTTCACACCTCCATACTGTGTGATTAGGAAATGTTTTTAGTTTTTGTAACGTATCGGCAGTTCAGTCCCAAAGATGAGAAACTCGTAATAGATTTTTGTGTCTTTAATTGTGCTGTGATGGGTCAAATATTGGTCAATGGAACCTTGTTGCTATGAATCGTTGCTTAATTGTTAATCTATATTGTTGTTGAATCAATTTTGTTAGTTTAGTTCCTTCTCATTATTTGTATATGTTTATGTTTTCAAAAGTGTAATTTAATTTATTTATTTTCAGTTCACATTTACCACGTTGAACCTTTTTTGTGTTAAATATTTCCTTGAGATGGGTCCATTTTCACCGGCCTCTCTTGTTACCTCTCTTTTTTTTCTCTTCTTTTTGACTCCCTTGCCCTCTTTTGTCATCCTCTCTCCTTCCTCATGCCTCCCCCTCAGTCCGACGGGTGCCTCCTCGCTTCTCCATTCCCCCAATAAGTCAAGAAATAATGCCAGGTGGCAGTGTGAATATAACGTGCGTGGCAGTGGGGTCGCCCATGCCTTATGTCAAGTGGATGTTGAACTCTGAGGATTTGACACCAGAGGATGAGATGCCAGTGGGCAGAAATGTTCTTGAACTGAGCAGCGTCCGTGAGTCGGCAAACTACACCTGCGTGGCCATGAGCAGCCTTGGGATCATTGAAGCTGTGGCGCAGATCACCGTCAAATGTAAGTGATGCCTCTGCTTATTTATTACCTTAACTCGCATATACACTGCGATCAAAATCTAATTATAATGTTCTTGGACCAAGGATTAATCTTCACGCTTTGTTTTTGCCACAGTCCTTCTTATCATAACTGACTTCATCGCCTCTCCTCCCCTCTCCTCTCCAGCTCTCCCCAAGCCTCCAGGTACTCCTGTTGTTACCGAAACCACTGCCACCAGTGTCACCATTACCTGGGACTCAGGAAACCCAGACCCAGTGACATACTACATCATACAGTATAAGGCCAAGTCTCCAGACAGCAAGTACGAGACGGTGGATGACATCACCACTACACGTTACAGCATTGGTGGCCTCTACCCCAACACAGAGTATGAAATCCGCGTCTCGGCTGTCAATACAATCGGCCAGGGTCCTCCCAGTGAGCCAGTTGAAACTCGGACGGGCGAGCAAGCTCCAGCCAGTCCACCAAGAAACATTAAGGCCCAGATTCTTCCTCAAAACACCATGATGGTGCAGTGGGAAGAGCCAGAGGAGCCGAATGGGCAGATCAAGGGCTACCGAGTTTATTACACCATGGACAACTCACGGCCCATGAGCCTTTGGCAGATCCATAATGTGCAGGACAGCATCATTACCACCATCCAGAGCCTAGTTCCTCAAGAGACATACACAATCAAAGTCCTTGCATTCACCTCGGTGGGGGACGGACCTTTCTCAGACCCTATTCAGGTCAAAGTAGTACAAGGAGGTGAGGAGATAACGTTGGTGCTGGAAAAAGCGTAATGTAGTTGGTAAAAGAACACTTGGTTGTTTTTGTGCAAGAACAGGAATTTTAGTAAAACTTAGGATCAGAGAGGCTCTTTGTTTTTCTCCCCTGCTGTGCAAAAATCACCCACACAGCTGCATTCTTAGCAAATTATCACAAAAGTCTGCTTGATCATTGTAGTGCCGTGAACATTGTAATAAACCTAAATGGATTCATCCCATTCATGCACAGGGAAGGTAGAATTTAAACTCTTAAGACCACAGAATGGAAAAAAACAACTAATCTTACGCAACATTCTTCCATCTCTTCTCATGATGTGACCCCTGTTCTCCAGTTCCAGGTCAGCCCTCCAAATTCCAGGTGGGTGCAGTGTCCGACACCAGCATCGAGCTCACCTGGGAACCCGCCTATGAGAAAGAGGGAATTATAAAGTACGAACTTCGTTACAAGGAAGGCAATTTTGGTAGTCAGGTATGAATTTCCACCTTTATCGGATTATCTGTCATTGTGACAGTTCGCAATGATCCAGCATGACGTCTCTACAGCTGTCTTAAGGTAAGGTTTTCAGTGACTTATGTTTCAATAAACAGATGATGAAAGCATTTGGACCCACAAGATCATATGTTGTGGAAGGTCTCCACCCCAACAGAGAGTACCGCTTCTCCCTGGCAGCCATCTCAAACAAAGGCATCGGAGCCTTCACAAATGAAATTTCACAGAAGACCTTGCAAGCCAGTATGTAGCTTTTTATTCAATATTCTCTCTTTTCTTGCACAGCTATGATGACAAAGGGATTTTCCCAGAAATCATTAAAAAGAAATGCTGGTTTTCTATCTTGTGGACCCTTTCTAATTGTGTTTTTTCCCCCTTTCCCTGTGACTGAAGTTTGCAAACTTTTTTTTAGATGTCAACAGCATCATCTCCACCGAGTTAAATCTGGGTTTCTCTCAGAAATAATGACGGTGCAAAGCTTCCTGGGTTTCACCTAACGCACTGATTTACATGTTGTGCTGTTGAATTTTCACCTGAACTTATGCTTTATTATTTTTGTCTTTGTTCTTTGTCTTCTTACCTGTACTGTAAAAAAGTTTTTAACTTTTTGTAAGGTGGGATTCATCCTGAGAAGGGTCTATTTTATGTAGAGTAGCGGTTGCAATGAAGGCACCAAGGAAAAAAGAAAAGGAGCAGTGTTTAGTCGAGTGTTTTACGACTTTACCCCATTTAACCCTTTTATGTAACTTGGCTCTAGTGCAAAAAATGTGCTTGTACTCAACTCTGTCAAACAGATCAAATCTATGTGGACTGACATTTTTTCCAGTTTCTCTCTCACTTTTGTTCGTGTTTGCTTTTTCTTTGTCAACAGCAAGTGCACTTTCCACTTGACAGACACACAAAAAGTAATGCCAGTTCTCTTCAAAGACCGCCAAGGCTCTTATATGAATTGTATGCGTGTTAGGAATGTGAAATCTTGCGATGGGTTTAATCATTAAAGTAAGAAAATGAATTTACTGAATTAATGTAGCTAAATTCTCACTACTAGATCTGTTACAGTCAATTAGTGCTGCGCTGATTATTTTTCATTTAAAGGTAGCAGAAAAACAAAAATTTTATCCAGCCACCTTAAAAAAAAAAAAAAAAATATCACATCACTGACTTCAGTAGTTGAATTACAGAAACAGAAAATAAAAGCTGGTCTCATACTGGCGAGTAAATACTGCTTTTATGTTGAGCTCCTGACACACAGATCATAGGACTTTCAACCACCAGACCTAAGTCTGATACCAAATTAGAATAATTATGTTCACACTTCCTTTTTTTTTAAGTCTCTTTCACATTCTGTGTTTACTTTTAACTTTTTTTTACGTTTATGTCGGGTTTATATGTTAGTCCTATAGGCAGAGGCCCAATTTACTTAATGGATCTAGACCAAAATAGGACTTCACAAAGGACTTTATAGACCCCAATTAAATACAGTCCATGTCGGTACAAATTTGAATACAAATCAATACCCATAAAATACCAATACATATAATGGTGTCTAGTTAAGAAGGCCAAAGGATTGCATCGAATCTTCACTTTGATTCAACCAAGGCGAGGACCAAAAAAGCTTTTAACTACAAAACCGGTCTCGTGGAGGGCAGTTTGAGTCTGAGGGGACAGGACACGAAGAGTAATGTCACTAAATTTACCCAGAACTCTGAATCACACTAAAGTTTCATCTACTTCCACTTACATGGATTTGTGACCAAGGAATGTCAACAATGCCAAAACATATGACTCCAGTAGAGTGAAAGGAAGGGGAAAAAATACACACAATGTGGTTGATCCGATCAAATATCTAGTGATAAAAATAAATACAGACAGGGCTTTCTGTTCATGTCAGCTGGGTTTATACCGCATGCAAAGATTAACAATGAGGTTTCATATTGACATTTAATACATTAATGGTAAAGAACACTGAAACAGTGGCTGGATTTATGAGATTACAGGTGGATCTAGGATAGTAACTGTGCATTTTGGTGATATCTAATATAGGAAAAATAAAGAAAGATGTGTTATTGGAGTGGCTGCTTTTGTTCTGAAAATAAACTGACTGTGCATTTGTAGATTTTGAGAGCGTTAAACCAAAGAACATTTAACAGTGGTACAGAAGAGCCGTGGCGGTAGGAGCAGACTTCTTCTTCACAGTTTTTTGTTTCTATCAGCACAACTTCTTGGCTTGTGTCCTTGCACATGAGTGTGTGTGT
The DNA here is from genome assembly GCA_014839995.1 of Xenentodon cancila. Lineage (NCBI taxonomy): Eukaryota > Metazoa > Chordata > Actinopteri > Beloniformes > Belonidae > Xenentodon > Xenentodon cancila. The sequence continues at coordinate 10,393,865 of CM026206.1, forward strand.
GTGTGTGGTGGGGAGGGTGAGGGGGGCGGCATTGGATCAACCACTTCACAGTTCTTTCTGTTGCTGCTAGGCTGCAGAGCTACACGAGACAATGCAGAGTCGCTGAGAGGAGAGTGCCACATGCATGCAAGACTCACTTGCCCATTGGGGTTCTGTTGAGAAGCTATCGCTACACTGTTGATCTTTGATCACTCCAAGCGTGAAAAATTCTCTGTTTTTCCATCCCCATATCTGTCTTGGCGTCTCTCGAGTGTATGTGCACATCCCCACCTGTCAGTGCGTGTTTTTGTTGTTTCCTTGCCTCTGTTTTTGCATTTGTTTTTGACCTATAAACTGCGAGCAGACTGGATTGGATACACCCCCACTCCTCCTCCTACGTCACCTTGCTGCTTGTTCGCCTGTGCATTGAAGCAAACTCACCTTGGAATGCCTTGACATCACCTTTCTCACTTGAAGTCCTCTTACTTTTATTTGGTCTCTTTTTGGTAAAACATTTTTTTGATCAGAATCTTTTTATTTATTTATGTTCACTTTGGTTTCACCTTGAAAGAGCAATAGTGGCTCAAGGCAGTTTTTATTTATTTATTTTTTATTTCTTGTCCACCAAAGGCGCACACACAACTACAACATAACTGACAGAGCGAGGCAGACTTAAAAGAATTGTCTTTTGGGCAAAATATGATGAGGATAAATCTGAGTCCGCTTGAGACAGAAGACATTTGTACTAATGTAAAACGGATGTCTCACATAGGGTGTACTCTCTGTGACAGTATTATATTCCTATATTCAACAGCCATCTTCACATTTTCTATCCCATTCTACTGACACCTCGAAGGTTTTTCAGCCCAGATACTTTTCCGATGCATTCAGCAGTTCCTTGAACAAGCTGCTGTAAAACAAGCGCATTAGTTGGTCATCAATGAAGAGAAGAGAGCAATCAAAGACTAAGTCAGACGAAACTAAATCATTTTTTTAACACAATACTATCTTGATCTTTTGGATGCTCTGAGGTAAGTAATTATGTGGTTTAGCTATTCAGTCTGCCATTACCGTAAAAAAAAAACAAAAAAAAAACCTTAAAAACCAGCCGATGACCTTCTCTTCTTAATCCAATATTATTTTTTTATTTTTATTTTCGTTTTTGATTTATTGCATTCTTATATTGAATTAACTTATCTGCATCTCGGCTCCTCATACAGGTCCTGAATAGCTGCATCTGCATTTAATTTAGCTCGTCCGCGCTGCCTTCAAGATGCAGTGTAATACATGAGAGTTAAGAAAATAAAAGCTTATTGTGGTACGAGGCATATATGGGCCAGATAGGAACGTGCAGGAGCGCACACATGCAACCTAAAGGTCAGCATTTGTCAGAGTAGATGTTTTACTTGGTGCAGTGCATTTGGCTGTTTCACAAAAACAGAAAAGATCCAGACACTAACAGCTGCCATGCACATATATATATATTAAATTGTCCTAAAATTATATATTATATATCTAACAAAGATGCCTGATTTTTCTAGTCACTTGACTGAATTAACTCTTATGTATGGAGATTATTTAAACATCGACGGCACATAAGCTTCAACAAATGTCAGAGAAAGTTGTATTTTCCGCAGTCGAACTAATTAAATACATGTTGCCCAAAAACCTGTTCTGTTCAAACTCGGGATGCAGCTCAATAGCTACACACAAATTTACGTTTCTTAGTGTGAAATTTTAAGTTAACTCTGTTCTCAGAGAATAATTTATTCGGGATTAAAAGTGTCTGGCAGACTGAAACGCTGTGCCACAAAGTGTAAAGACAGAAAACATGATTTTCCAGATAGTTTTGTGGTTCATTACCTCTGCTAAAATATCCACAGATTGTTGAAGTTTTTTGCTGAGTCCAAGTAGCATTACCAGGGGCTTGTCATGGGGACCACTCTGTCAAAACGTCATATTCTGACTTTCGTGTGTGTTCAATAAAAGAATCCAATCTGGTTGACTCCAAACGACATATCAAATTAAGAGTACTGAAATCCTCCGAGTGTTCTCTTGGAGAGTATTGCAGAAGGTTTAAATAAATATAATAAGTCCCTGGCAACAGTGGTCCTCATTTAAGAGCGGGTCCTTTTGTGGTATGCTACCATTGTCAAACCGGGTTGAAACCATTTTTTTGAGACAGTTCAGACGTGGCTGAAGTGGGTCCACAACCTGAGAGCTGGGAACGCTTCCAGTGTTCCTCTAGCTGTTACCCAGTTCCAAAGCATGGTAACGGGACTACACATAGGCCTAGGGAGTGGGTGTTAGGGGACTGTAGGGCCCCAGAGTGGCAGATAAGAATCCCATTTCATAGCGTCAGAATTAATTTCATGCTCTGCAATGAGCTATGAGCCAAGGCCATGGATTTTCAGGCTTTGTTACACATTTAGATTATACCTAGAACCTGCCAGTAGCCAGTCAATTGCTATCTCTGAAATTAAAGCGACAGATTCTAAATCCTCTGTATTAAAGCACCACCCTCCCCCACCCTGCCTTACTTACCGTAATTGCAGAAGGTTTTTAGATATATTGGAACATTTGCGTGAGCCACAACATGGCCATTTGGCATTTTGGGGATTAATTCCACAATGATCTACAAAATACAAGCATCGTGTCGTTTCAAGCTCCTGTCAGAAGAACGGCCCAAATGCCTTTAGACTCTTACACTATTCCTGCACTGAAACTCAAATAGCTGTGGCCACAGAAGCCATGCATTCATGGAGGACAAAAAAAATATGCATCCTCTTTAAAATTGTAGGCTTCTTACATCTTACCAAACCTCACATGTACAACAACTTTTATAAAAGCAAAAACGTGCAGCAACGTGAAGAGTGAAATAAGCATAGGCCCTGATTCAGTAGCCAGTAAAAGCACCTTTAGCACTGACAATTTGACATTATAACTTTTCATATATTATTATAGGTCTCATAATTTTTGCCCACTTTTCTAAACAATGTAATTTCAAGCCATTAAAATTTAGGAGTTTCAGTTATGCACAGCTCTCTTTGGGTTCCATCGCAACGTTTCAATCGATGGGTTTGGGATTTTTGTCCGTCATATGATCCAATTTCGGCCAAGCTTCAGCTGTTGGACAGATGTCGTCATTTCTATGTCTGAAATAGTTTGATATACAGAGGAGTTCACACTCTAATGACTGCGAGGTGCCCACGTCCTACAGCTGCAAATCGAGCCCAAATCATCACCCCTCCACCGCCTTGTTTTATAGTTGTTGTGAGGTGTTTGCACTAATAAAATTGGTTTTCACCAAATGTGGTGATGTGTATTTTGGCCAAACGTCACTATGGTCATCTGTCCAAGTTCTGTCATCTGTCCAAATTAATGTTTTTAGCGAGAATAGACTTTCTCCATGCAACTTTTCCACACAAGCCATACTTGTGCAATCTTCTTCTTGTTCTAGTGTCATAAATTTAACGTTTTAATTTGAAGCATTCACTCTGCAGAGTGATAGACTCCAGATTGTTGATGTTTCTAAGACCAGTGATCTCTCCTATTGGAAACACAAGCTCCAAGCACTCCAAGCTCCAGATCAGGAACCTGCCCAAAATTCCTCTTTTCTAGGGATGGCCACACCTATAAATGATCGATCACTCCTGTGTATCTGCTGCTACTGTTATCTTAATTAATTTGAATTCCTAGTGTTTCCACACACCATCCCTGCATTTTGGCTTAGTTTTTAAAAAAGACATAACCCAATATTTTATGCGTTTTATTCCTCTGAGGTCTTATTTAACTCATTTGAGGTTGCATCTTTAACACTCTCTCAATATGCCCTGATACATATAACCAGAGAACTCAAAAGACGATGTGTTTTCTTTTTAACGTGACTAAATCTTAGTTTTATTATACCCAAGATCATGCACTTAAAAGCACATTTAATCTAAAGGTAGTCACAATGATTGGGTATGCCACTGCTGCGTGGTATTACAGATTTTATATCAAAAGCTCCCTGTCACATCACAACATACTTAAAAGTTAAAGAGAAGGAATGAATGTGGACATGACTAATTATTTGTCAAATAGCTTTTTTAAAAGTCTTTCAAGAAAGGTTCAAAAAGCCTCCAGTGAAGCATTCGCTGAGTTACTTCCTTTGTGGTTGTACAGTTCTAGTATCCATAATCCTGCTACTGGCCTTCATAGGATATGTACTTTATTAAAGCTGTGCTGCAGCTAGACTTAAACCGTTATCGGGCACGGGGATGCCTGTGCACTGTGATAGCCTGGCCCCTGTCAGATTCATAGCTTTTTTTTTTTTTCTGCACCACAAAGATTGAGAACTGAGCAATCATTCTTGACGTGGAGAGTTTGCAAATACAATATGGGCAAAGGAAAGAAACTGAAAGGCTCAAAATCCAATAAGACCTTAAGTAAATAAGCCCATTGGACACAGAGAAAGGTTTGGGAACTGTGGTTGAAGTCCTGTCTTTTTTTTTTATTGTGTGTGTACTGAAAACTTGACTTTTCCCTGGGAGGAGGTCTTCGTACTAAAAACTAAGAGTTTTTATTTTCCTTTTTAAAGCTGTTTTTCCCAAAAGTGACATTATAGTTAGACCATTATCATTAAAGATTCACAGACTCCATTATACAAGCTCTCTCTGTCGCTTCTTCTATTCTTGTGTCTTGGCACTCAAAATGAGTGAAGGTTTCACAAGATGCATAGGAACAGCACTATGAAATGGGATTTATTTGTATAAATTGCCAACAAGGAAGGATGTTTCCCCCTGAAGGCTTCCCCTCTCACAGTCTTGTGGACCCTCTCGCCCAACAGTACAGTATTAAACAGCTCTGGTTACAGCACAGAGCCAACGCTCTCCCTCCAGCTCACCCCAAAGTGGGTCCAAAACTATCTACCAATTGATTAAAAAAAAAAAAAAAAAAGTACTGTTTATGGATTTTAAAGCAGGAATTGATTTCAAAATTGATGGTATGCTTTTTGGAAGGGAAAGTGTTGCAGCTCACTGACTGCAGAGTAAGCACGCTCTGTTGTCAGGTGCTGGTGGTAAGAAAGTCTTTGAAATTTTGTATTTTTGGGAGTCAGGTACGTATGATGCAGACAGTGCTTGTGATTTTTATTTATTTTTGTCTTATAAGTATCCTGTTTTTTTTTTTTCCCCATGTTTTCTCATGAGTTGTTATTTTAAACTTCAACTGTTGTTGTAGTTTTTTTCTTTTGAGTCTCCTGGGTTACCAAGAACTTCCTTTCCCAGTACCCTCCTTTGGTTCATAATTTATTTCTGCAGCCTTTGTTTTGGAATGACAACATACTGCTTGTTTCCATGATTTTATTTTGAGTTATTTCCTTATCTTGTTGTGTGCATAATGTCTGTCTCCTTTTCTGATGATGTGTAATTGTGTTTTTCTTTTCTATATTATTCTACAATATTTACCTGCTTAACAGACAAAACATGTAATAATGAATTGGATTTGCTACATCAAGATGGGAGCAATATTTTTATGGTATAAAATCATCATGTGGTGACTGGAAGAAACTCCACTCGGAAAGCAACTCTTTTATACATGTCCTCTTATCCGTATAATACCAAACTGCGGATGAGAAGTGAAACATTTTATCACCCTCTGCACAGCACACTCTCTGGAAAGCCCAAGCTGTCTAAGAGCTTGGCACAGATTAAAAACCAAAGGCACTGAGTTTGATTTAGAAAACTCAACTCAAACGTGTTGGTTTTTACAGTTTTTTTTTTTTTTTTTTTTTTTTTTTTTTTTTAGGCACTTCAGATGCAACTATCAATCAAAGGTTTCAGTACAGTTATAAATCTCACCTATACTTTAGTTGAGGTTGAAGTTGAGCATTGTAATTAAAGATACCTTTGAATTAATATTTTAATTAAACGACAATACAACTTGTGCTTCATTTACGTAGTAGGTACTTTAAATTTAAAAGAAACTAAATGGCTAGCCCAGTGCTTCAGCAGCAACGTTGAATAAAATGCTTTTGGTTTCTTTTGTTGAACGCAAACAGCCAGAACCAGGATGTGTACACATTAGGCACATGTCATCAAGTATTTCACAACTGTAGCCATCTTGATTCATTATTACATATACTTGTGCTGTTTTTCATTTATGCCTTATGTTAACATTTGTTTGATTTTTTTTTTTTTTTTTTTTTAACATGTTTTTTGTTATTTTGTGTCTTAATTTTGATTATTCTTGTTGTTTGAGTTAGGAATTTTCCGTTTTTCATTTTCTTTATCTCTCCACATCTTTTTATTTGTTTTTCGTCCCTCCCCCCTCCCTTGCCCATCCTCCTCATCCTCTACCCGCTCCTTTTCCACCTCCTTTCCACCTCACCAGAGCCCTCTGCTCCCCCTCAAGAAATTAAGTGCAGCAGCACCAGCTCCACCAGCCTGTTGGTAAGTTGGCGCTCCCCGCCTCTGAGGAGTCAGAATGGTGACCTGTCGGGGTATTGGGTGCGCTACCAGGTGGTGGGCCCGTCAGAAGGGGCCGGTGACAGCACAGAGCCCATGGAGGAGCCAATGGTGCCTGCAAGTGAAGAGCAGGTGTTGCTGCAGCGACTGGAGAAGTGGACCCAATACCGCATCACTGTGTCAGCCTCCACTGTGATCGGGAGAGGCCCTGAGAGCGAGCCCCTGACCTGTCGGACAGATGAGGACGGTATGTGAATATAGAGCCTTGACGTTCTTAAGAAATATTCTGTTCATTTAATGCGTAAGCTTTAAGCAATATTTTAATCATTTTGTATTTATTTATCTACAATATCCAAGTCGATGCTTGTGTTGTTTATGTTTTTCCTGTTCGTCTTACAAGACTTGGTTAGAAAAGTGCAAAGGCTTTTCCACATAAATTAGTTTTTATTATCATTGCAGGATTTTATGATTTTTGTCCTTAAATGAAACTATTCTCTTGAGTTGCATGAAGCATAAGAACTACCTTGACATATGCTATATTTTACCCTTATCTGTGGGCTACTAACAGATTCCCTTTGCTCAAATGGGGTCCATAACCATTTACAGTGTAAGTGATGAATACTACAAGATGATATCGGTCCATGCGTTTATGGGCCATAACAGATGAACAAGCTTGAAGAATATGCATGCACGTTTAAGGTTGGAATACAGACTCCCTGGAAAATCTGGTTCATCAGACAGAACCACTGGCTGTCATTGTTGGCGTGTAAACCAAGCTGGTACATTGGAAAGACTGTAGAGTCGAATCGGTTCATCTAAATGGCAAACCAAAGAAGCGAAGATGCGAGCACGTCGGTGAACGTCTTAGTCAATGACGAATTACTGACAATGGTTTCTGTTCTCCACAATCCATTTCAAATCCATTACCGCATGATTTTAAGCATGTTTCTGACACTGATGCACACCAAGCAAAACACAAGATGAGCTCCAATTCTTACCATACCTGCTTTAGAAGATGCCAGTGTCAGGCATGTCTGGGGTGAAAGCCAAAAGCTATAACAAATTTTCTGGTGTCATTACAATAATAGCGTGTGACAGAAGTGCCAGCTGAAGAAATAAGAGCCAGGGTTAAAAGGTAGCTAAGATTCAGGTAATAAACAGGATTGGGGGTTGTGATTTAGGAGGTGGAGAAGGCCAGTCAAAGTGTTTGTTGAGGAAGAAATGGAAGTAGTTTGAGAGCAACAGTTTTATTCATGGCACATCCATCTCTGAAAGGGACAGTCCATGCCACACTAAATGGCTTGGAAGCAAGGCCTGCCATAGAGGTCGGTCATTATAACTGAGAGCGGCGAGGCTTCCCGCAGTCGGACACATAATTAAAGGTTGGAAGCGACAGGAAAAAGTGGTGATGCTGCATGCAGGTGTAATGGGAGATATGGTATAGCAAGCAGGCTGACACTGGAGTATGTTTGTGGGTTTCTAAGTATGTTTGGGGTTGTGTCATGACTCTTACATACATGTCAGAGAGTTTACTGTGTGTTTTAATGTATTTATGAGGTGAAGCGTCACAGTTACAACTGCTCAATAGCACATTGTGATTTCTGCATTTTAAAAAAAAATAAAAAATTTTCCCCCTCCAGTTCCCGGGGCTCCACCGAGGCGGGTTGAGGTGGAGGTCCTCAACTCCACAGCACTCAGGGTGATGTGGCGTTCATTAACACCAGGCAAGCAGAACGGTCAGATCCGTGGCTACCAGGTTCACTATGTCCGTGTAGAAAATGGGGAATCACGGGGCCTGCCCCTCATCAAGGATGTCATGCTTGCCGACGCCCAGGTACGACTGTCTCAGAGTTTTCCCATTTTCACTTAGTCACTGTAGAAAAGTTAAAATTAGAGTGCATAATAACCTTGGACTTTGCACAGCGTGTCTCTTTCTTTCTCATACAGACTGTAATTTTTAATACTTAATTCAAACTGTTGTAGCTGTGCAAACTTCCCAGGTGTGTTGGGGGCAATACGGGCACTATTCATGCTTGGATTTCATTTCGAATTCCCATAATTGTAATCTTCCTTTTTGCCTGAGCCCACTACAAGAACTATAATCAAAGCTTCCCTCATCTTTTCTCCTTTCCTCTACATGTATTGGCTGTTATTAAGGAAATGTCTGCTTTATAGCAACGTTTGCCATTTAAAAAAAAAAAAAAGATTTGACTGTGTGCTTCTCTCAAATGCAAACATTCAAAGAACATATTGATTTTGGTTCTCTGTGCCCAAGGGGACGGGTAAAATTGTCATAAAAATATGTCATCAAAGAAAAGCCTCTCCTGACAGACCTGCAATGGATATCTTTTTTTTTTTTTTTTTTTCTCTTTCTTTTTATAAAACATCAGTCAGCACAGTTCTAAGAGAAACCTGGCAAAGTGACACTTTTCTACCCATTAACTAGATGGAAAGGAAAAGAAGGAAAGAAAGAAATGTTGTTATCAATGTCACATATATTGGGAAGGAATAAGTCAGAAGCTGTTGACTTCATGTGAATAAAGGGTTCATTTGAATCCAAAAGCTCTAATTACTGAAATTGTACCATCTGCATTGATGCAGATGATAATCAGTCATTAGAAGATATTGTTTTAGGTGTATATTTTTTTTTATTATTTATTTTATAGTGAGACCATTTTTGCCTGTAGTGATCGATGAAAGGCCTGCACACCCACCACTAGACGCTCAGACTCACCACTCTTAAGCTTCAAGCAGCTTTTATTTTCTCTCCTGACCTCCCAAAACCACTGATCTATTTTTGCTCTTCACCTTCTGCTCAAAATATTTCTAATACCTCTTCTTTTCACAATCTCATTTCTCTCCCATCTTCTTTTTCTCCTCTTTCTTAAAAAAAAAAACAAAAAAAAACAACATTACTGTCTCTCTCCTCTCTCCCCTGCACTCTCCTCTTTGGCGGGGGGGGGGGGTTAGTGGGAAACGGACGATACAGCTGAATATGTGAGTACGAAGTTTCAACTGAGTGCTTTTGTGTGCCTCAAGCAGTGGCTATTGGATCAACCGTGTTAGATTCACAAGTTGGACAACCCCTCCGATCTCTTTTCATGATGTTTGGATAACAAAGTGGCGTCCCACTAAGAGCAAAAGAGCAAACTTCTGTTGGCAGTTACCTCTCATAAAACATTGGCTGATGCAGTAGCCACTGGCTCATGTGAACTGGAATGCTCATATACTTCTATCTTACTGTGTGAGGAAACTGTGTTTTGTCCTGTGCTTTGGTTGTGCTGTGTGTGTTTTGTTTGTAATTTGTATTTTTTAGGTTCATTTTTGTGTTTTAGATTTGTATGACCTGTATTTTCATTTATTTTAACATGGTGACTTAGTATTGCTGTCTCGCCTTCAGTTGTTTAATATGGAATAAGAATGCGGTGTTTGATCTCTACAACCCTTTGCGAATCTTCATCACATCTCATATAGTTATTCACGTCTTTCCCAATAAACCGCACCCTTGTTTTCAACTGAGATTTTAAACATCCGTCTCTCTGAGTAGACGAATACCATGTCAAGAGTAAGACAGTACTTATGGGTCATTTACCTTTATTGACTTCCCTCAACCCTTTGCCAACCAGCCTGTTAAAAACCTCATTCTGCATTCGTTCAAACCTCCTCCTTTGAAAGATTCATTAGAATTGATCGGAAACCTCTCTTTGAAGAGGACTCGAGGAAACTTAATAGCTTGAGTAAAAACTGCCAGCAAAAGGCCAGGATGTATTCAGCATGCATTTATCAAAGTTAAGTTGTTGATTGGATATTGCTAAAGGAATAAAAAGAGGGCTTCTTTCCATTTGCATATATAATGTCCCTCCTCCACCTTGGCAGCTCTAAGGATTTAAATAATGGAGTGGTCTCCCGTTAAACGTAGGGAAACATTACATTAAAACATGCCTTGTGGAATGAATAAAGAAGACCAGGGGACTCTTTTGATTAACATTCAGCATGGGGCACAAAGTGGGGTCAAATCATGAAAAATTCAAAACGCATTTTGACATTTTTTGGTTCTTCTTCTCTTCCATGTCTCTCGTAGGAAATGGTCATCGGGGGCCTCAAGCCGGACACCACTTACTCCATCACGGTGGCGGCGTACACCACCAAGGGCGATGGAGCCCGGAGCAAACCCAAACTGGTGGTGACCAAAGGGGCAGGTCGGTACAGAGATGAGTCATTTGTTTGTAGGTTTGGTCAAGGGCCCGTTGTTAACGCAGCTGTGTAGGTTAGTGTTTGCTTTGAAAGGCGCCTTGCCTGGAGGGTTCCACATCTGTTACGTCTAGATTCTGCTGTTTCCATATTTGAGCAACAATGCTGAAATCACCCTGTTGCATTTACTTATTGGAAAACCCAGATATGATTAACTGAAACTGAACGTCATGAAATCAAGTTAATTACAAGGTTTCATAGAAGACATATCTCAGGTTAAGAGCTTTGCTTTAGAAGTACACGACATTAAGTTAACAGTCTATTCAACCGCTGAATTCTACGTGAGAGACATCTAAGACTAAGTGGATGTTGGCTTACATCAGTGTTGCTTTTATCATTTTAGTCATGTTCAAGAGACTATCCGCAGACTTTTAAGGATCAAGAGCTTCATTTAAGTTACTTTGAGATTTTTCAGAGAGATTATGACGGCTTGAAACCTGCCGTTGGGTCTTTGGTTTTAGCTGTAGGAATATATAGAAAAAAAACGGAGGTCAATGTTCTCGCCTTGTCTGCAAAGCTCGTCTTCTTCTGTTATTTATGTATTTTTCTTTTGCAACCACTGGTGCGCACCTAAGGCCAACATAGGAGTGGCCTTTTTCATTTAACCATCTGTGACAATTGGATTTGAACATTGAGTCAACACGACTGCGTAGACACCCACAGGTTTCTTTATACTCGCCTACAATTACTCATAAGCTGCGTTCGCTATCAAGTACACATGTAATACGTGAGGACCTCTGCTGCAGCATTGCATACATCAAATAAGCAGAGAACACATGCCTACCACCCAGCATGCCTACACAAATTTCCAAGATCCTGGCAGGTGTGTGTCACCGATATCAAGGATCGTGACGCATCCAAAGGGTTTTGAGTAAGCACTGTCACTCTCTTTATCCTCCCATGGGACTGGCTCAGCGATATTCCAGTCTGTTGCTCTCTATTCGTCTCTCAGAGGAAAAGGCTTCTCTTTCATATGATTATAGTTGAAGTGTGAAAAAAAAGGGGTTTATGCCAGAGGCCAAGATTAATAGAATAGAGTTCTTTGTGTTCTGAGGGATGCTGGCGTAGTAAATAGCAATGTTCCCGTTTTAAATGAAAAAACATGAATGTTTGATTTCTGTATTAAGCTGTGAATAAAAGAGATTTTTAATATATACATATTTTTTTCATGTTTGCAAGGGATAGAGACCATAGAGTCTGTGTTTTATGTTTCCTGATCAGGCTTAACTTTATTGGACAGTTTCAGAGGATTTATATTGTAAAGAATAAAAAAAAAACAAAAAAAACGAGTCAAACAACACAAGGAATGCCGGCAAAATCAACATATATTTCTCTTTCTGGTGATTGAATCCTTTTTTTATTTTTGACAAGTTTAAACAACACACAAAACAAGCAAACACATTGTATGTATATCAGTTTTAATATGTTTTGCTATGTATAATATAAAATATTTATCTTAATATATATGATTTAGAATGTCACCCGTGATCCACCACCTCCTTTCACATATAGACCAATCGCATTAATGCTTTAGATATATGCCATTTTCAGATTCACAGAAGTGGCTAAAAGTTATGCAATAACTCTTGAAATCCTTCTTTACAGACCTGCGTGCACTTAAGGTGCATAATTGCCTAAAGAAAGGATGATGTCAAAGTTGTTTCCTTTTTGGAAACATAAAAGTCTGAACATCCTGACAAAGAGAGCGTGTTTTTGTGCCACATCAGTGGCCAAGTCTTTTCATTCTTTAGAAATCCCAACCTTCTTTTTATAGTAGTTTTAGTGTGTGTGTGTGTCTTTTTATATATATATATATATATATATATATATATATATATATATATATATATATATATATATATAGTCTGCAGATGTACTAAAGACAAGGAAAAATAAAAACTTGGTTAAGAGTTAATGAGGAACAACATCTATTTCATAAAGAGAAAAGTATTTTTGTATGGCTTAATAAATCATCCTGACCATTGCCAATTAGATTTTTATTTTCCTTTATTTTTCTGGTCACCTAAGTGAAGGTTGCAATTTTCTGAAATTTCCCTGCTATCCTAGATGGATACGAAGAAGTTTAATATGCGGCTGAATGGAGCATCAATATAATGTTCACTTGTTCAGTTTTCAGTACTACTAAAATAAAAATAAAATAATACTAAAATAACTAGAACAAGGTCAATAAACAAACCCCCGCTGAAATGACACAGTCATTTACTGTAATACTCAACAGCTGTCAGTCAAGAAAACAAGGGAAAAAATCTTTGTATTATTTGATATTTTTAGACGAGACCATGTAGAAACGGAATTTCTCCAATAACAAACAGGCTGCATTAATAAAAGATAAAATGAAGTAAGCCAGCAAGCAGGGTTGTGACAACCTTCAAACTTAAAAATGATCCCCCTCTACTGGTAGACACTAACCGCAGCTTCATTTGTGGGGACTTTGTTTTTTGTTTTTTTGTTGTTGTTGTGTTTTTTTTTCTTTGGAGCACAGAGAAGAGAATCTCACATCCGAGATGATTTGATTAAAATTTTCAATATCTCATCTCGTCCCCTGGACAAGCACAGAGATGGTATATTTGTGTTTACAATATATGTGCATGAGTCGCGAGCACAAGAGCAGGAGTACTGAGAAGAAAAACCTGATCTTGGTTGGGCCGCGTGAGTGTCAACAGCAAGCTGTTAATACAGCGGCCTGATGGGAAACGTGCCGAGAGTCCCACAAGAACGGATTGAACCAGGGTCGATCCCAGAAATGTGCATAGGGGAGGAATGAGAAGGAGGTTAAGAAATGAAAGGGAGAATTGGAAAGACTGCAGGGGGGAAAGTAAAGAAATTAGGAAAGAAGAAGTGAGCCTGTGTTGGGGAAGGTGATAAAGAGGAGAAGAGGAGAAGAACAATCAAGGTGTCCAGAAATCCCAGTTTCACTCATAGACCACACAAACCCGCACACACTCATAACACAAATATTTCAGCCTCCTCCTGTCCCTGTCAGGCCCTCTCTGCAGCTGATTGCTTCCTGTCCCCAGTCACCTTCATCATCCCTCATTCACTCATTTTTCATCACCTCACTAGGCCCTTGCTCTCCCACCATCACCCTGTAGCACCATGCACACAGCACGAACAATTCCCTGTTCCACCTTCCCTTCCGACACCAATCTGCTGGTTCAGTGCCGCCGATCCTTTTGCCCCAGAAAGCAATAGGTCACAGTTTCTGAATGCACAAATAATAAAAACTGCGGTATAAGGACTCTGGGAGATAAATTCGACGGCCTGTTGATTTTAGGAGGGAAGCAGGAAAATGGAGAATGGAAAATACACTCGTGGAATCATCATAACATCATTATCTCTGATTCCATTTCCTTGATTAACAACGAGCATGAAGGCAGAGCGGGCTTTTAAATGACACCGAGCTGAAATGTAGTATGTAGCCAAGGAGCATTACGAGCATTCGTCTCACCCAACATGCACCCCCACCCCACCCCCGCCTTTCCATTACAGGCAAAAGCTAAGATGAAAAGCCACCATCTACCCACCCACCCCCATCTTCCTCTAGCTACAGTCTCCAGAAAGAGGACCATTAGCAAACAGAAATGAATATTAAGGGAAGAGGAAGTGGTCTGTGTAGAGTGGATTACTGTGTGTATGTGTGTGTGTTTCCCAAATGCACATACACACAAACCCACTGGTACGATACGATTCCCCTGAGAGGGAGTCTTGTTGCTTCAGATGAATGTTTTTTTTTTTGTTGTTTTTTTTTTTCCCTCCAAATGATTTTAAGTCCACACTAGGAAACAAGCCAAATAGCTCTGTGTACTTCGGGAACAGTGATACAGGGGACGGAGCTGGAGTCACATCAAGACGTGTACCAACACACACCAGCACGTACACTGCACCGTATAGCCGTGCACGGGGCTTATTAGGCACAAAGCAGGTGTATTTTACAGTCAGGGGAAATGGCTCAAGTGGATGCCAATTTCCATTTTTGAACTGTTTTAATTTCTGTTGTTAACCTCGGGTTGTGTAATAGTGGAGAACAGGTGATTCTTCCCTAACTGTGGCGGGACACACACCCGCCCAACAACGTGACAAAGGATGAACATTTTATTTTGTTGTATTACTTTACTTTTATGTGGTTTAAACTGGAACAAAATATTTTCTCTTTGGGTTATTGATCAAGTATTGAAAATTTGTGTTCAGCTTATTCAGCCTTTTAAATAATGCTTAGAAAGCTGCTACCGCCAGGAGCAACCAATTATCCGTAGAGCCGGTTTGCTGAACCACCTGGAAAATGTTTTAAAATCACAAAAGCACACAGATTGTCAATCTTCTCACCCCTGTAGACCTAATCACCATGGTCTTGCAATATATCAGATAGTCTTCTTCTTCCCCGTTCTAATAGAAACTTAAGGTTCTTGTCTAAAACGTCCTCAGCACCTGCAGTGCATCAACGTCGGTGGGGTTCCTCAAATGCATGTAAGAACTACATGAAAGTGTGATCCTGTGATCCAACAACACATCATATGTGTACAGCCTCAACAGTTATGTGCGCGGGAGCCTGCTTGTATTTCCGTAACACGTAAAGCCATAGAAGATTGAGTTGAGATGTAATCTTATTCACACTGAAATGGAGCTCAAGAGCAAATCAGCCACATTCATTTTGAAACAAAACCATGACAGCTGTTTGGGAACCGAGGGGTTCTCTTAACTGCTGTTGCCTCCGTCCCGGTGTTAAAGCCTTAAAAGGAGGACTCGGATGAAATGCATGTCATCTCTGAGAGAAGCAAAACTGGGCCGCTCTGACGAATGGCGACTGGACCCAACGAACATATCATCCATTTTACAACAAGAGACAACAACGGCATCACGAACCACAGTTCTTCGCCGAAACATTTGGCGATGCTTTGCAGTAGTTAAAAGCTTTTTCCTGGATCTGCAACAACATGTGTCATCAAATGATAATGAGTCCAGTGACCTCTCTGGAACATCTAAGCTCTGAGGATCTTGCACATCTCAATGTGATGAACCTGACTTTCTTTGTTGATTGCCTAAGTTAAAACTGGAACTGTAGTCATTGTTCCTTTAATATTTATCACAGTGACTGAGAATGCAAAAGTTTCCAGTGGTGCAATGATGAAACATTCAAAAACACAGTGCATTAATGTGTCATGAAGCAATTTAAGACGGAATAGAGGGCACATTGAATGACAAAAGCCTTTTTATAACTAGTCTTATGAGCAGGATGATTATATGGAGGTTTTTTTTTTTAAATTTTATTTTATGCATAGTAACAAATGTATATAAATACGTATTGTCTTTTTTTTCTGTACAGTGCCTGGTCCACCCTATCTATCGGTGGTTCAAGACTCAAAGACATCTGCTATTGTTCACTGGGATCCTCCAGACCTGACTAATGGGATGGATCTCCAGGGATACCGGCTCCAGTTTGGTCGAAAGGATGTTTCCCCTTTGGCCACGCTGGAATTTGCTCCTCAAGAGCGGCAGTACTCTGCGGGCAACATTCACCGAGGGGCCACTTATCTCTTCAAGCTCTCAGCCAAGAGCAGAGGCGGCTTTGGAGAAGAGGCTGTGGCCGAACTCGACGTTCCTGAAAATACACCAGGGGGCTACCCGCAAATGAATGAGGGTTCCAATGTGACGTGCTGCTCGGTGCAGCTGTCTTGGTCTCCACCAGTGCTGGCAGAGAGGAACGGGGTCATCACAGAGTACACTTTGGCTTATAAAGAAGCCGGCACTGGACAAGCACCACAGGAACTCCGCTTGCCTCCCAGTCTGTACAGCTATGTGCTCAACAGCCTCAAACCGAACTCGGCATACGATGTGAAAATACGTGCACACACCAGTGTAGGTCCAGGGCCCTACAGCCCGCCTATCCAGTATCGGACGGTGGACATTGATCCAGCAGGTAGGGCTTCCTGTTTCTTTCCCAACCCAGTGGCAAGTGGTTGGAAAATTAGTTAAAAACAATCTGCAACGACACAAAAATGAAAACTGCCCCAGCTACTAAAAAAAAGCCTCTACCCATCCTCAAAAAGAGGAAAGATGATGATATCAGTAGTTGAATTATTTGACTCGGGATACTTGCCTCATTAACCTAAACCAGGTAAAGTGTAAAAGTCAGTAAGTCATAGTCAGTCATTTTGAGAAAGTGGGGATCAGCCTGAAGTTTCAAGGTAAGTGTTGCTTGGTCACTCTTGTCAGTCCTTGCAGCCCTTTGTCGAGCACAGTCACGCAGCTAATGCCATCTCACACCCCAGTTTTCAAACAAGGTAGGACCTCAGTCAAATCCAGTCACTCAGAGTGTTTTTGGACTATTTAAATACAAGAGGAATCCAATTTTGATTTGACTTTGACTTTTTTTTTTATTATTATTATTATTATGATTTTGTTGAATTTTGTTTGTTTTTATTTTGTTCTATTTTTGGAGATGATGCTCCTTTCTGTGCCGAAGCTTCCTTCCCCTTTGTCCTCGTCCTTTAGCAAGACAGCCTATGGCATGACATCCCACAGATGCACTGCTGAGGACAGTTGGCATGCTTTGTTTTGAGTCTGTCTCTGTGCCTGTGTGGCAGCGTGTTGGCAGTGCCAACTCAAACTCACTAACAGTGTAAGAACAGTTGACATTTGGTCTGCATAAATTGTTTGGCACTCCCCACAACGGCTAGCCAAAGGTTACACCCTTGTGCTCCATGGGTTTGTTGTTCATGAGTCTTACGTGCTGTGTGTTTTAACCAATGGCGTCGCCCTTCTCACAGCCAATCACTGTTCACCGTTGCATTCACTCTCCAACCCAGAGGAATGTTGCAGGGGAAGAACAACTTTTTTATTTTTTTTTAAATACCCAAAGTTCTTCATTTCTTTCTCTTCTCCTGGTCTGCTCTGTTTATATGTATTTATTCCTTTCACTTACTCTTTCTTGTTTTTTTTTTTTTTGTTTTCTTTTGTCCTTTTCTTTTTTTTTTTTTTTTTCTTCGTGCATTTTTCCTCTGCAGATGTTCCAAAAAATTTCACTCTGAAGTGGGCCACCGAAACCACAGTTGTCCTTGCCTGGAAGTTTTCTGAAGGCAGATCTCCATACAAGTGCACGGTGAGTTTAGGTTTGGTGAAAGCAAATCAAATCTTTTTTTTTTTTTTTTTTTTAAGTATCTTAAGTTGTGTTTGGAATTAAAAGCATTCTTAAAGTCTGACCGTGTAACTGAGTTCATGTTTAAGTTGTCTCCCTGAAACTAAAAATACTGTCGTCATAATTTGTTTGCTATGCGTTTTTCATAAAAATGCATCTGTCTTCTTTATAATGTCTTATAAATTATATATAGTCTTAGTTGCAACCATCTATATGCCGCTCAAGTCTGCTTTCAATTCATCTTCCGAAAAACTCCAGATTGAGTACAGTCGTCAGAAGATGGATGTGGATGCCAGGCAGATGAAGGCGTTCATCACAGGGCTAAGGCACAACACCACTTATGACTTCAGGGTGACTTGTCAAGAAAGCATCAACGGTGGGCCACGGCATCGTGTGGTTGCCCGAACCGCGCCACTCATCTTGGTCAAGAAACCCAAACTTGACATCTACGGTGACCCGGAGAACATGTTCACCATGTCCTTCCCACCAGTCAACAGCAGGGATGTCAAGTGAGTAAAGAGAACTATGGCCTCCGGAGGATTTGTCTACATTATATTCAAGCGTTAACGAGGACAAATACAACAGCGAATGTAGGCCATCACGCCGTAACCAGTAAAACTGAAATGATTACTTCTTATTTTTCCACGCACATAAACTCAGTATTCAGTGCAGTTCAGTTCAGTTCAAGTTTTATTTATCCCCAAAGGGAAATTACATTACAAGCTAAATATTGCAGAGTACCAATCTGCAAGTTAAATTAAAACAATGTAATTGAAGTAAGCTTAGCCACTTGATGTCAAGTTTGAGGTTTTTACAGATGTCGAGCCAAAGATCACTTCTC
This sequence comes from Xenentodon cancila, assembly GCA_014839995.1. Lineage (NCBI taxonomy): Eukaryota > Metazoa > Chordata > Actinopteri > Beloniformes > Belonidae > Xenentodon > Xenentodon cancila. The sequence goes on from CM026206.1 coordinate 10,412,535, forward strand.
CTCGGTCAATCATTTGCCTCTCAGCTCTGCCTGTCACAACGAGCTCTGGCTGGGCGGGCTGAAACGATTGTAAGATACGTCCTCACGAGCAAACGAACCCAGCAAACTGGGCCTATGGAATCTACCAGGCTCCAGGCAGGCTCCAGATATGATGTAGGCCAGGTGCAGGGTCCCTGTCCTGTGATTCCCAGTCTCAGCCCACACTGCAAGCCCACTCTTTGCAACCTTAACCTCAGCACAGTGCAGAGGTTTCACCTGTTGCACTCCTGCAGGTTCCTGTATATGCCTGCAGATACCCAAATATCTTGGCTTTTCCCCCTTCCTTCTGTGGAGGCATGTGTGAGACTGAGAGTGAAAGGCCCCCCAGAGACCCATTTAAAGTTTAAAATAATTTGACTTGAATCTTGAGGAAAGCTTAACGATCATGTCTATTATTTATAATAAATACAGTTCTTTGACATCTTACTATTGCATATCATGCTGTTGAGAAAACCCAAATCATCGCTGGGCAAATTCCCTCACTGCAACAGCCGGTTGGAGCCGGTAGAGACGTCGAGGCATGTGCGGTGGTGGGAAGTCTGCAGATTGCCGAGGAATTTAAATCACTCTCAGGCACACCATACAAGACCTCACAACTGATTCACAACATAACTAAAGGTTAAATAAGTTTGATATTCTGTTGTGATTCCTAATTTTGTTGGTGCTGCATTTTTTTTTTTAGGCACTTCTATGTGGTTGTGGTTCCACTCAAGACGACGTCAGGAGCAGTTAAAAACCTGAAGAGCCCTGATGAGACCGATATGGAAGAGGTAAGATGTTTTAAAACAATGGTTTGAGCTCAAACCAGGATATATTTAGGGTCTTTTGATCAGACGTAGTAGCAAGTAGGTCTTCTGTTTTCATAAATAATAATAATACAGAGAATAACACAGAGGAGACAATCTGACGGTCTCTTTCCATAGCTAGGGGGTCACCTTGAATGCCAGATCCACACAGCAGTGATCCCTATTGGATTTAGGATTACAAACATTTCCTCTGTTCAGCGCTCGCCTCTAACTGGAGGCTTGGATTTTTTTTTTTTTTCAATTTCTTTTGACATATTTAGCAGTTTTTCTGGAATCTTTGTTTCCAATCAGTTCGCTTAAAATGTCAACTTCAAATTCAACTTATTTACAGTGCTAATTGAATTTAAACGTGTAGAAATCGCATTAATAGATGAATGAGCAATGAGGAAAAAAAAGAAGTGATCTCAAACCCTTGTATGTTGAGCAGCTGTTGCGGGAGGTGATCCCAAAGCGCCGCTCACGCCGTCAGCTGGCTCAGCTGGACCAGAGGAAGCCCTACATCACAGCTTGCTTCAGGCAGCTGCCCCCCATCTTCACAGTGGGATCAGACCACCACCACAGCAGCTGTGAGAACAAGCCCCTTGAACCCAGTCAGCAGTACGTCTTCTTCCTGCTCGCTGAACTCAATGCCACTGCGGGGGTGAGTTTATCATCCAGCTCAACTGAGACTTGCTTTTAGTCCATTTCCTTTCGTCACGGTGGATTTTATATTTCAGTTCTCCTCATATTATTGTGCTCCGCTTCAGTTTCAGTCATGCCACTTCTCCCCGTACAGTTTTGCTGGAATCACTTTAGTATAAACATTTGTGTACAGTTTAGGTCGGTTAGTGAAGCCTGCATATACCACATCAGGATCTGGATTATGTCTTACGTTCCATTTCTTTTCTTTTTTTTTTTCCATAGAAAATGTTTGCCACCAGCCCCTACACTGACACACTGACGACCCCCGGGTTGGAGTTGGCCCCTCTGCCAGTAGAGACTGGCGATGGACTTATATGGGTGGTGGGCCCAGTCCTGGCCGTGGTCTTCATCATCTGCATCGTCATTGCTATTCTCTTATATAAAAAGTAAGTCGGGTTTAGAATACTGGATTCTTCTTCCTTTTTTTTTGTTTTTTTTTTTGTTTTTTGTGCTCGTGTCGTACTGGACCAGTATTTGAATCAAGAACGCAAAATGAACCTGTTCAACCTCAAAGGATTGAAAATGGCTGAAAATAGCTCATCTAAACCAGCAGCTGGTGATAACTTCCAAGAAATATCTTAATTTCTAGATATCATTTAGCTGATAAAGAACTGGTAACACAGAAGAAGCTCCATCTATAAAGACAAAAATGTTTGGCCTTCAATTGGTTTGATTGGCTGGTCTCTGCCTCATTAACGGTGCTACCGAGCTTTAAAAACAGTCAAATGTTTGTTGTTTTTTTTCCTGAAATGTCATGATTTTTCCCTCTTTTCCAGCATAAATATTTTCTTGTCTTTTGACGTTGAACATTTATTTATCGAAAATGATGGGGAATTGGGATGCTGGGTAGTATTTACGTGTTTGCATGTCAGGACGCATGCTGAAACGGGGACATAGTCTGTTCTTATTGCAGCACGATATTTAAATATGCGGTTCATTGTTGCATGTAAATGTGAACGAGTCCCAGTCGTGAAAAAAGATGGTTGAGGATAGTGAGCTGGTTCGAGAAAAGAGAGACGATGAGATTCTTTGAGATGGTGCCCAGCAACTCCACTACCAGTCGGTACTAATTTTCTTTTATGAAAATATTTATTTTAAAGAATATCTTTTCAGTCTTACCCTGTAGTATAATTTAAGGGTCATTTTGGTCTTTTTTTTCCCTCTCAATTACTAATCTTGCAGTCCTACTTGTACTAAAGGAGCAGGAGCATACTGCTGTGTGAAAAATGAAGTACACCCTCATTCATTTCTAAGGTTTTACATATAAGGACATTTCTGTGATGAACTTTAACATTTGGGTTAAAATTGTATGAATTAAAGTTAAATGAGCTCTGGTTAAATGAACTGTAACGTTTTGGTTAAAGTTCCTAAGGTCTGAGACGTCCAGTCCTGGGAAGATTTGCAGCCGTCTTGAATGGTTTCCGTTTGTGAAAAGTAGTTTTATTTAAACCTTTCCTTCTTAAGATTTTTCATTTATTTTTTTGTATTATATTTTCTTTTTTTGTAGGAATTGGGCTAGGGAATAATGGCCTTTTTGCATATGCATACTGAAGCAGCGATATAGTACTGATTTAAGGATATGGCAGGGATATTTGGTTTAAAAAAATAAAAATAAAATAAATCTGCAACATTTGCAGGAATTCCTCCTCTAAAATCATTGCTGATGCCTTTTCCCCTTCAGCATTATGTTATCACACACTCGAATTGTCCAAACCAGCAAAATGCCCAAATGTCTTCTACAGATGTGCTCACACTTAATAATGATTAATTAAGTGCTTTTGATTAGCAACACCTTGACCTCCTATTTCCTGTGGAAGCAGTCAGGCTGTGGGTGACTCATCGTTTTACACACCACTGCTGCATTATGGCTTTATTTAAAAAAAAAAAAAAAGCCAGTGTAATGCGTGATGTATTTTCTTCATCTAAGGTCGTGTTTACATAAATTCTTTTGTTCTTGTGTTGTGACATGATGCACAAAACCTCTGTAAGAGGGTGTACTTTGTTTTTCCACTAGTGTATCTATGTCGGATCATTATATAATGCTCTTTGCAGTTAGTTGTATCCATTAGTTTCAGCGAATGCAAATCAGAACCGAGTGCTATGTGTAAGAGGTAGTCCCCACATACCAGGCAGAGGAAATCCCTGAATTATTTAAATGGGGCCAAGGCTGAAGTGCGCAGCACAAGTGCAGCGTGCTACTTTCAGATGATCCCTTGCTGTCTAACCTTACCTTACCTCTGTCTTGGTGGTTAGGGAGAGTAACATCTCTCCTTGGATCTCTCTTTTTTTTTTTTCTCTCTCTTCTCTTTCTCTCCTCCTCACTCTCCCGCCTCTCCCTGAACTCTCCCTGGTGAATAGTGTTTCCCGGGTCTGCCCTTGGCCCTGACATTTCCCTGACATTCCCCTTTCCTGTCTGTATCTGCATCCTTGTGCACACACACTTAGACACTAACACACACACACACACACACGCACAAACACACTCATACTCACAAATGCATGTGCTTACTTGCACATTTCATTCAGTTCTTACTCATTCTCACCTAGAGACACGTGCACACACGTGCACACACCTCCTCCAAATGCTAATGAGCTTTATCTTGCATTTTTGCGAGCCCACCACTGACCCCTGTGAATTTTAAACTGCTCTCGATTGATTTTTCTCTCTTCTTGCCTCCCCCTCTCCCTTTCTCCTTGTGTGTTGTATTTCTACCATCTTTATATATTTACTTGGCTCCAATTGCTTTCTTTGGAAACAGCAAACCAGACAGGTAAGGCGTAGTTATCTTTAGATAAAGTGTGCTTTACAAGAGAAGACAAGATAGCCTGTGTCAACAAAAGTAATTAGTAAGGATGAAGGACTATTTAGCGTGTTTATGACAACATTCACAGATGAGGGTTTTGATTTGGTGTCGGTGTTTCCTAACTTGCTGAGCTGCCAGTTTGTTGGAGGTGTTTAGTTTTTTTTTAAGTGGGAGTTGGAAATGTTTTTTTGGATTAATCACTTACAAAATTCCTTCTTTTGTTTTTGTTGTACGTCTTCCTCTACTCTCTGCTCTGTGTTTGTCTTAATCTGCAGCCGCAAGAGGAAAGAATCGGAGCCGCGCGCAAAGTGTCTGCTAAATAATGCTGACATTACACCCCACCACCCTACAGACCCCGTGGAGATGAGACGCATAAATTTCCAAACCCCAGGTACAGGGCAACGGTTGTATTGAGATCATTTTCATGAATTTGCACAAACTGTAATAGCGATCACTATTTCTGTGGCTTTAACAGAATACGGTAATATTGTTTATATTTCAGACACATAACCTTGCACGACAAAGTTCTGAACGACCCTTGAAAGCTTGTCTGTTTTTGGATCTTGTAAAGCTATTTTGAAAAACTTTCACAACCTTTTGATGCAATCAAGTGATTTCTGTATCTTTTGATGAGGTTCCCGCACCTTTAGACAGGTGTGTTGGCCCACTCCTCAGCAGCAAACCCCTCCAGCAGGGTTTCCTCTCCAGACCAAATGTTTCAGCTTCTTCGACGTTGATAAGGACTTCGGTCAGGGCTCATAGATGTACACTTCACAAAAGTTTGGTGTTAATCTGTTTTAACAGGAACTTTGTGGCTTGTCATCATGCATTTTGACAAATTCGTCTTTCTTTTTTGATGATTTGAATCGTCTTCGGTTCACACAAACAGTTGATGGGTGATGCGTTGTGACGCTGTTGTACCTGAGTCTTGGAGTTCACCTCGAGTCTCCTTGGCTTTTTAGTTACCCTTCATAGTAGCCATCTCTTCAATTTATCATCAGTTTTCCTTGTATGGCCACATCCGGGGAGATGGGCTACAGCGTGCCGTGGACGCCAAACGCCTGAAGGAAATTTGCGGTTGTAGTCACAGGACCAACAAGCTGCTTGGAGATGGTCTCCACTTTGCTTACCCTGGTCCACGTTCACCATGACACCAAACAGCAGAGTGGCGACTCTTCACCCTTTAAACCGTCAGACCGACCGACTGAAGATGCAAATTACAGGACAAACTTTAATTGAATGCATCACTACAGTCAAATTATTTTCAATTACATCTTTTTTAGGGCTACCAACTAATTTTCTCAGGCCGCTTTAAGGATTCTGTTGAACCATAATCCAAAGGCTGGAATAGCCAATATTTAATAATTAATATGATTTATTTTTACTTTTACCGTTTTAAGTTATTTAAGTGACCATTGTAGGTATATATATATATATATATATATTTTTTTTTTTTTTTTTTTTTTTTTGGGGGGGGGGGGGGGGGGGGGGGGGGGTGTTTACTTGATGACTTTATAGCCACACACAGGCCATGTTTATCCCCATTTATGTTGCCATGTAACAGTTATTGTTATCTTCGTATCGTGCCATTGACGGATTACAAATACTCTGAGATGTTGTCTACTTCTGGACTGGATACAAACCCGGTTTTGCTCTCCTGGGTTTACAGTTTCTCACTTTTGTCTTTCTTTCCTCTGATGTTGATCCAAACTAAAGTCTGGTGTTAGCAACAGAGCACATTACATCATGTCCACATTCTCCCAGGCTTCTGCGGCTGAAGCTCGTCTGACATCTTTCTTCTCTCCCTCTTGCCGACCCATTTTTCTGACAGACCCATCGGTCCGTCTTTCTGCTCGAAGGCCTCCTGTGTTTTGGTTACAATAGCTACAGTTTGTATTGGTTCATCTGAGCCACAGTTGAAACAAGTTTTTTTTTTTTTTTTTTTGCACTGCTCCGTTGTTCATTTTTCATTGTGCCATTACAAGTCGTGATTTGCAAAACACGCAAAATGTGCAGGGAATATGGAGCTTCTTTCTTTTATTTTTTATTTACCGGTGTCGTTTTTTCAGACTGGAATCTGGTGGGTTTTATTTGACACAAGAGAAACGCCTGCATTATGACAAACTTGTACTCTTGTTCAAATGGCATTTTTCTAACCTCCTCCGGAAAACTTCAAAAAGAGGGAGATATTCTCTCGAGATGGGAAGAAAAAGGAAAAAATAACAACTTCACCCGGCTTAGTTTCTGTTCCTTTCTATTAAGTCTTGTTCTTCTCCCTCTCCCCTGGATTTCTCCCACCTTTAGTTTTCTTTCAGCCATCCATCTGTCGTTCACAGCCAGTCTCTCAGCCATCAAAAGGCTCAGATTTTGAAAATAGAGCATTTCTCTTCAGCTTCTTCTGGGAGACGGGGCATGCCTCGGTTTGTTTCTTTGAAGAAAAGGGACTTCTTTGCATCAGAGAGGAGAGATTCATGGACACAAGGAGATGGCTAAACCTTCTTTAACATATAAATATGCATCTTTATTTCATTGTCCTCATCTTTGCCACGCTTGGTCTGAAGGAGCCGTCTCAGTAATTGTTTACTGACACGATGAGCATTTTTAAAAAATTGTTCCTCATATTTTCAACACTTCCCACTTTGGCCCCAAGTGTCCTGCTCTTCCATAAATAATAGAGGCTCCCGCTTCTCCTCCCTTGTTCCCTTTTTTACACAACATTCACCAATGCTTGTAAAGACGTCTCTTTATACAAGACAAGTATTCTCATTCGGTCGCTTTGCCGTTCAGCCACAGAAATGGGTGCTGTTGCTATCGCTGCACCCTGGGAATTTGATTTGAATGGACATTTTAGCCCAATTAAGTGGGCCGGTGAGCATTTGTGAACATCGCCATCAGCTAATAGCGACCATTGTTTATATGAGCATACTCCCAGCGCAGTTATCCAGCGCCTCTCCAATCCCGAGAACATATGCCGCATCGGCGATGCGTGCTCAGTGACCCCTCCTGCCGAGGAAGTCGAAATTTGCTTTTGATTAGATTTCCAATGAGCTGTGTGTGTGTGTGTGTGTGTGCGTGTCTGCGTGTGTGTGTGTGTGTGTGTGCGCTGTAAAGCCTGAAGATGACGTGACAAGCTCACAATGACATCCCCAAACTCCTCGGGGCAGAGAGTGTCTAGTTTTGTCGTTATCTTCCTCTGAGCCTCAGGTTTAATTGACAAATGGGGGCAAAGTAACGATGCAGCACAGCTCGGTGGATATCATCTGTATATCTTTAACCTAGTCGTGCCCGTTTCTGTCACTTTTTCTTGGTTATTTAAATTTCTACCATTCGTCTAGAATCCTGCTCATCCTCATGCTGTTGGAATGCTTGTAAACCTTCAGTTCAGTGAATAAATTAGTAGAAATGATCAGGGAGGAAAGTTTTAAAACCACAATCAGCCATGTAAACAATCCAAAATCTATTGATCGTCAAAACCGGTTACATTTGCGGTTTACGATGGGTAAACACAAGATCTCGGACCATGTCCCTTCTAGTGACTAATGCTGCTTCTTGGAAATGGGTTGGGAAGATCACATTATGCTCAACCTGGAGATTGAGATAAACAAAAATAGCTTTTTTTGGAATACAAAGAGCTCCCGAACACAGCAAACGGAGTAAAAAAATAAGATGGATACTAGATGAGAGCTGTCCAAATGTACGTCATTAGACTACTACCAGCATCTCTGACACACTTCCTTTTAATATTGATTGGAATGAGAAACCACGGTGGTGTCTGCGGCTGCTCTGTTGCCGTGCACTCAGCTTTTACTGTGTGTTAATGTTTGAAAGTATCAGTTAAGCATTAGTGTCAGGCCCTGGTCGCCGCCAGAGATTTTGACAACTTCCTGCTGCAGGGTTCTTCTACATGACTGACAGAGTTAGCAGAGCCAGGCAGGGGACTTTTTAATTGCTTGAATGACAGGCAGTTGTTTCTGTTTTACATTTTAGATGATTTCACATGACCCTTGCATGCCAACACTCAGGGTCACTGATTAACAAAACGCATAGCGTCTCCGCCTAGTGGTATGGACTGGTATTACATCCAATTTTCTGTGCCTTTTTTTTTTTTTTTCTCTAATACTACACTGCAAAACTTGTTTTTTTTTTGCAGTCATTTAATATATTAATATATATTATATTATATATATTCTATAAATAATCTAAATTATTGCCGACAGTTCAGACGAAGAGAAAAAACCCTGGTCTTTCCTTCTTACCTGGTCCGTACCTTCATAATTCAGACAAAAACAAACAAACAATAAGAAAAGGAGTTCCTCTTCTGGCCAAACACCAGTCAGTCAGATGTTTCCTTGCAGACGGCATTAAACACTCAAAAAATTTCAAGGACACCAGCTAGTTACTCACGTGTGTCGCCAACCTACATGTTTCTCCTGATTGCAGCGGCGGCTATAACATCCGTGTCCTCCTCCTCACACTTCTGTTGGATTACGCTCGCACAGACACACACACACACACACACACACCACACTTCAACATAAACACAATCAGACATGGCTGTACCTCCTCCCTGCTGGGATGAATGACGTTTGGAAAGAGGGGATCAGAGTGCCCCCCGCTAGGCTTAATTAGTCATTGTCACAAATCAATTAGGTAGAGAGGGATGTTCGGCGCTTTCATCCTTTTGCTTGACGCTGCTGTCGTAATGTCTCCATTCTCGGGATGTCTTGGAATGGTAAGCTCACCAAAAGCGTCGCACATTTCCCTACCGGTGTTTCCGCTGCATCAAAGAGCGGGCTAGAAGTTTGGAAGCCAACCAGGACTTTTCTTCACTTCAGATCTTTTCTCCGTTACCTTACTGTGTCATTTATCCCATGAGCAGATTAACAGATCCTCAACAGAATGGAATCTAAGTTGCCATCAATTCTTTTCGCAAAATAACATTGTTAAGCCAAATTTCTGTCAGCCCTTGTCTTCATTTAATAGACCAGGTTGCTCACGTTCCACCAAAGCGCATCCCTCACCTACATGTGCGGCTATCATAGATGCAGCTGACCTTTGTTCTGAAACATCTGGGCAGACCTGAGTCAGCAAGGACGTAACATCAGCTGGCTGTGGGCTCGAGAGTCTCTCCTTTTGAGTCACGGCTTCAGTCCTCGGAGCTCAGACTCCCATCAGCTGTGGCTCCACAGCTGTCAGCCAGGAATGCAGACACTTTTCCCCACGTTTTTACTCCCGGTGCCTTAGCAACAAGACGCAGAAACGGAAACCTTTCACTGATAGTTTTCTCCAGCAAACATAAGCTGGTTTTCCCCCTTTTCTATCCTCTCAGTGGACCCTTCAGGAAGCCAACAGATAGCAAATCAATGTTCTTATCCCTGATCTGACTAGCTGTTGATATGGGACTTGGCAGAAGGTGGTTGTCAGACGGGGCAGGGGAGGTGGTCACCCTTTGCCAACCAAACTACTTATCGCAGTGGTATAAGCTTGTGGATTATAGTCTGGTCAGCCTTCAGAGGGTTTTCTGACATTATTATTATTTTTATTATTATTATTATTATAACAGAAACGGCTTGAAAACCATAATTGAGGCCACCGTGAGATAACTAGGGGTAATCTTTTAGCTTCAAAGAAATGCAATATTGCTGCTGTGCTTTATTTCGTGACCATTTATCATTTGACACCTTTTGTTCTGGTTTCATTGCCTTTTCTGTTGCATTACAGCCTTTTGAACCCACTTTCTCCTATGTTTGCTGTTCTTTACAGATTCTGGACTAAGCAGTCCTCAGAGTGAAGCAGATTTTGACTATGAAAGTTAGTTTCTATGCTTTAAGAATTTTGCACCAGCTTGTCCAAGAATAAATGTGTGCGCGTGAGTGTGATTATGGGTGTGTGTGTGGGAGTGTCTGTGGTGGAACTTTTTTTTTTTTTTTTTAAGCTCCGCTTGCCTCAATTTGCAAATGCATAACTTGCATTTTTTTTTTTTTTTCACACGATGCAGAAAAACGTAATCACTAATATTATTGGTTCTCACTGGCATACTGGACTTTATTTTTTTTTTAATTTTCTTTAATAATTGGATGCCTGTCACAGTGTTCACTTGGGCTGTTGGCTGTGCATTAATCCACCATGCATAAATAATCTGTACAATCACTTCTGATGATGCATAGATGTTTCAAAGGTGTTTCACAAGAGCACAATCTGTGTTTTTTCTCTTTTTTTTCCTCTTCTCCTCTCACCTCCTTATTGTTGTGTTCCCTCCTCCTCCTCTCTCACCGCCGATGCTCCATTTCCACTCTCAACCAACGGGGTCTTTTCTGTGCTCTGAGATAACGAGCAGAATTAATTAAAACAGTGCCAAACAACGGCTTGACATTTGATCACCCCCCACCCCCCTTTTTCCTGCAGAAGAATCATCCCAGAGAAAAGCTGAGTTTCTGGTTTTCCTTTTTCCTCCCTTTCCCCCCCTCTTTCTTTTCTTACCCACAGACCGGATTCATCCCTTTTATATGGAAATATGCAACAACATAATAAATAGGCTTTTGGAGAAACTGGCTTGGCTTATCAAAGGGAATCATTTTATTTTTTGACGCATCAGCTGCAGATTTGGAGATTGGAAATGTGTAATTAACCACGAGTCTGTATTTCTACGTTCACCGATCATGCCGATGATTGCAGAGAGTCTGCGAGAAGTGAAAACAAAAACATGCTCAAGTGAAGCTTTAGATTTTGGAAAGAGAATAACAACTTATGCTTAGTTGATTTTGCTCAGTCCAGTTTGGAAACAAAGGTTTTCTTTGTCTTGGGTTAACATCGCGTCTCTCTTTGGTGTATAAATGAAATGAGAGAAATTAGCATTTTTTTGGGTTTTTTTCTCCGAGCAAAGTAGTTTGTTAATTTTAGAGAAAGCAGACTGCGAGAAATGCGTGTAAGGTGCAAATATTACAATTGTTTCACCAGATTATGAAAAGCCTCCTATAGTTTAAAGAATATATGCATTTCCAAAAGCATTCTAGCAAAGTTAAAAGTTTATTCACAACAAAGGCCCATCCTACTGGTCCTGTATGTTAAAAAAAAAAAAAAAAATCTGGATTGTCTGATGAGTCTTTAACTACAGCAGGCATTTATACATGCAGACAGTAAAATGGCCAATAAACACGTACTGAGATAAAACTGTACAACTCATGCACATCTACCGATGCACACAACAGCTCAGGGAGAGTAAACTACACAACCACGCTTCCACTAAGTCCACAGAAACCATGCTTTGATCTTTCTCAAACATCCCGCTCTTGTTCTCTCAAGGAGAAATAAGGGCGCCGTGTTTGCACACGCAATTACTTATTGCGCGCATAGTTTTTTATACTGTTTTGTCACTTTGAATTTGTGTGTTAGAAATTCCCAACCATATTAAATTTGCAATGTCAAATTACAACATTAATTACTCTGGCGACGTAGTCCCATCAAAAACTGTTTTTTTTTTGTTTTTTTTTAAACATGTTTAAACTTAAATGTAAACATACATTTCCTCACTACCTTTATAGGATTCTGAAATGCAGCTTGGATGTAGGCATGCAGGACGACTAGTAATCAAATACAGTTCATCATTTCATTTAATCATTTATCCAGGGCATGGATTTGTGCTCGTCATTTCAATAATCTATTTCTGGATCATTTCAATGATGAACACGCATTCGGGGCTTGGTGGATTCGTGTGGTTGGGTTCTACTCGTGTAGACTGCTATTATGGTACATCCATGTCCAGAGGATGTGGCAGCATCCAGCGTCATTTCCATTTGTCTCATATATGGTTCCTATTCGACATGCACTTCAGTGCTGCATTGTTTTTTCAGTGTAAAGTAAATTAACTGATGACGACTGTCGCAACACAGACTTCTGTGGCTCCTCTTAAATGCAACAAAAGAAACGCAAACACGGATGACCCCTGTGACATTGGAGGGACTTTAACCAGTCTCTGCAAAGAAGAATTAAGGATGCTTAATGTGATTATCTCGATTTCCTCGCCCAATTAAGTCTGGGTTGTTTTTTTTTGTTAAGGGGTGTCAACAATTTGTTGACTTTTGACATCAACGCGCTGCAAGAAAAGGGACTTCTTGCCAAAAATATAAAAGTGTTAAGCATTGCAGGGCTGCATGCAGGGTCAGAGCCACAATCCCACGGCTGTTTCATATTCTATTACATGGCCTCAGCATTATGCTCCTAAAAGGATTAGTGACTGGAGTGCACAGCAGTGCAGATATTATGGCAGGAGCAACACTGTATTCAGTGGATAGTGGAGCAAGCCCAAAACGAGTAAAAAAGAAAGGAATTTTCCATCTCAAATGAAATGTGTGGTTCCTTTCAGAGAATTGCCTGCAATAAAATGGCACGTAAATGCAAAAGGTCTGTTTGTGATAGTGAAAGGTAAAAGTTTGTCTTGGCACTCGCGCTCACTGGTTTGAGGGGAACCTACAGATGCTTGCTTTGCACTTACTGGCTGAAATGGAGCAGGCCACTGTGTCAGTCAACATCACTCACACTCCTGAACCCCCGATTCCTCTCCACCACCCCTCCCATCAGCCCCCAGGTCCGGGCTCGAGCCGAAAAGACACGGCTTTATATCGAGGTACCAATGAAAAGATGGCATCTGAACAACGGAATCTATTAGGATACAAGTTATTTTAGAGCTAATTAGGCTCCTCTATCACAGCATCTTTCTTAAGTGTAAAGAACAGGCATCGCCATACTGCACCGTTATAACAGCCAGACTTCTGGGCTTCACGTCTGTCTTGTGAAACAGTTTGTAATAGATCAATTTTAATAATGGATCAATCAAATTAAACAAGGTTATTTAATCAAATGTTAATATTGCTGCTATGGAAATGTGCAAATTGGAAATATTTTAATGTAGATGGCCTAATTTGCATATTTAAATATCAACCTATGGTTGTCTGATGTAATCATTATGATATTCATGTTTATGTATTATCTTTAAGTATATTAGTGATCCAGTATTGGAGCCCTCTTAAAGCAGCAGTTGCTTTTAATTAGCTGCAATGACAGGTAAAAATACATATATGTATGTTTTTATCAAAGCAACTCCGACGTTTTTTTGTTTTTTTTTCTTTCTCCGAGCCATTAAATTTGTTAAGGCCCCTGATTGTTTGGGCCATAATTGGCGGCACACTCAAACAACAATTATTTCTATTCACCCATTCGTCCCTCGGCATCTTGATCATTGAAGAAATTAATGCAATTTGCACCCTTTGTGGGTGTTTGCCTCTACCTGATTTGGAAAATCATCAATCAGCCCTGCTTGACTGACTTAGCTGTTTTTGAGCTCTGGCCTGGTCCAATTAAATGTAGCATCACTGGTTTTACATGTTTTTTGCGTGTGTGTGTGTGAGAGAGAGAGAGAGAGAGCGAGAGCGATGTTTTCAAATACTGCTCCAGCTTCCTTGTCACTAATACCCAACTTTCTTCTTTGTTGTGTGAGCTAGAAATTTGCACCAGTTAAAGTGTGTGATTTTGAGGCCACGTTCCCTCTGCTGTCGTAGTAACCGTCTATCCTTCTCTCTCCTGCGTGGAATTCCTGTGTCTATTTTTTTGGCAAACAGGAATGATGAATCATCCTCCGATCCCAATCTCAGAGCTGGCTGAACACACAGAACTTCTCAAGGCGAACGACAACCTGAAACTCTCCCAGGAATATGAGGTGAGTAGAACCAAGGCTCAAAGGTGCAATATCACTCACATTTCTGCCTGATTGTAGTTTAAAATGACAGAGATTGGAAATGTTGCCTCCTTCCACGCCCGTTCGTTGCCTGTGCTGCATTTGAGGAATTAGGAAAACACCAACTATTGTTCTCACTTCAGATTACCTCACATATATTTGCAGCTTCAACATTGTAAAATAAGACAACTGTCAAGTTCAATCATGTAACATTTCCCCCAGTGGGTTGTTGCAAGTCCTCAGCTGCCAAATACAATTTCCTGACAGTTTTGGCTAAATAGACGAATCATTCTGCTGTAATACATCCAGTCCTATGAAACAGACCACTGTTGAGAAACGAACTCCCCAAAATGTGTTGGCTTGCAGTATTCAGCTGAGGAAAATGAAAAATACTCAGGTAACCAGAAAAACAACAGATTCAAAAGGCTTAACTTTCTGAAAAATGTACTTAAAAATGTGATGACTGACTCAATAAGAGGATAAATAAGTGGGTTGAAATTATTCACACACTCCAATGAAGTTAGAATAAAGATTTTCTTTCTTCTACAATGAAGATATATACTATTTGGTTTTGCAGAGCTCCACACGGGCAGCCAGGCTTTATGTGTGTGTGTGTGTGTGTGTGTGTGTGTGTGTGTGTGTGTGTGTGTGTGTGTGTGTGTGTGTGTGTGTGTGTGTGTGTGTGTGTGTGTGTAGTGTGGGTAACTGAGCTGTCTGAGCTCTGAGACCGCAGCGGTTATAAATGACACCAGAGTTGATTAGAAATCAGGAGAGCTGAATCAGCTCTCGTTTGCATACAAGCAATATCCCCTACTCGCCATCCCTAAATCACAGAGCCTGTCGCCTCGCTGCACACCAGCCGGCATTAGAAAGTGGGTACACCAGCATAGATTGCCATTATCATGCCCGCTGGTGGATGTTGGTGGATAATGATTTCTCATAGCAATCCAGTATTTCTTGGGTATCTATTATTCATAAATCCACATCCGGACTCAATAGCAAATGGGCGCGCTTGTTCCATCCGGTAGGGAAGAGGGAGACGAGAGATGTAATGCCAAAGTTGACGCTGCAACTTCTAAATGCTTGGCTTTGAGAGAATCTTAAACCATCCTCACTCTCTCTGGCCTGCACCTTCTCACACACACACACACACACGCACGCACACACACACACACACACACACGCACACACACACACGCACGCACATCCCTCCAGGAAAAATAAATGACCAAATTAAATAGAGAAGTGTATTTTTAATGTTGTTATTTTCTTGATGAATGGATGCTCATCCCGGCGCCCCGGTTTGCCAAGCACAGCTCTACGGGGCTTTGACTGATTGGTTTTTAGCCAAGCGAGATGTGAGAGAGGGAGAAATGGAGGGAAAAGGGAAGAGAAGGAAGAGATGAGGTGAAGAGGCTCGGTTAATGATGAGATCTCAGCGAGAGGAGCGAGAACAGGGCATCACAGCAGGGGGGTTGGAGATGAGCAGGAGATAATCTGATGCACAAACAGAACTGAAAAGGCAACCACACTTTTACCTGATGATACCGAGGATACAGACTTTACCTCACAAGCTCCATCTTCTGGGGAGGGGCCATCATCATTTTCCAGCATCGCGCCGATCAAAAGGAAAAAGATATTTTTACACCGGGAATCTAGATGGTTTCGGGGTGGTTTTATTTATGCGTCCAAAGTTGGCACCGGAGCTTTGCCAAAAGTGTTTTCCGTTATGCGAGTTAATAAATAGAAACGCATGTAGCCGTTTCAGGAAAACGTCGCTATTTTTAAAACGTACACAAAAGCAAATTACACACGCACAGATGGCCAGAAGACAATTCAAAAATCAAGGGGAAAAAAAAAGGAGGAGGGTAGGTGGAGGACTGCTGAAGTCAAAGAGGGTATAAACATCAGAGGAGATGGGGAAAAGATGAAGAAACAAATTAATAAAAGAAAAAGAGTGGATGTCTTTGAAGATGAAGAGATTGTGATAAGGAAATGAGGATGGGGACAGAGGGCAAAAAAAGGGTGGAATAGAGGAAATAACTCATTAATGATCACATGCAGACTGCATGTTAGACCAGGTTTCCAGTGTGACTTTAGCCACGCTGATTATGTCCAGCCTCTTGTCCAGATACAGTTCAACCTCTGACCTCTACACCGACTGGGCGGCAAATGTCACACAAATTGGTTGCAATTTTGAAATTTAAATACAAAAATGTGAGTACTTCTTTTCCAGCTTCTGTGTCTAGAGCAAAGAGCGGCTGCCTGATCAATATTGTTATTTGTCACTGTGCACCTGCTTCATTAGCAGCTGCTGTATTTCATCAAGCAGCTTTCCAACATAGTCGCCTCTTTTGCTGTAAGTGAGATCGCCTTTTCTGTGCTCCTGCTTCCTATATAGAGGTTATATTGTTATAGCTCAGCTGTTCTCACGACTCCTCTGATTGCTTTTTTTGTTTGTTTTTTTTTTCTTTCTTCTTTGTGCATGTTGTGCCTGTCTCTGCCTCCCATCAGTCTATCGATCCAGGCCAGCAGTTCACCTGGGAGCATTCCAACCTGGAGGTGAACAAGCCCAAAAATCGTTACGCCAACGTCATCGCCTACGACCACTCCCGTGTCATCCTGGCCCCCATCGAGGGTAAGCCCCCCCCCCCTCCCTCCGGCCAATCACACTGTGGATTATTTAGTAAATCCTCATTCTGTGTTGGTTTAATAGGACTTTTCCTAGATTAGATGATTAGATTACACTGGAATTGCACTATGGATAAAATTGGAAATTTAAGATGTATATGAGCCGCCACTGACATTTGTACACCTAAATAATAAAGACCAACACGGAAGATGAGTTTATAGAACCAAAGTCAATGTTTTCAACTATTTGTTCCAGCTCAGCTTGCTTTCTAGCAGTTAGGCAGTTTATGCAACGGAATTACGTTGAGGGTGAGGCAAGGGCTTGTTTCTACTCATCATTGTGCCCAGCGCTGACATCTCACACTCAAAGGGACCCAAGACTTAAACAACATCCCATTTGTCTGATCAGATCGACCCTTTGCTCTTGACTTCCCTCTAACTGCCCATAGACACTGAGTACTTACGCTCCGAGAGCCAGAAAATCTCTTCTTCTGATTCCCAAATCTTAAGGGACATTGTCAGAGGTACTCACCCTTCACCGCTGACATTGTTCTGGCTTTGCATCACCAGAAGAGCTCTCAACACTTCACACTAATGCCAACTCTGTATCTCAGTGCTTTCCTTTCATGTGAGCTAACTGCTCGGTCTAGATTTCGACATGTGGCAGTAGTCAGGCCAATTTGACAGTGCGGCAACATGCGTAGCAAAATTATCCTAGGGAAACAAATGCCTCGTCCATAAATACATAAATTAATCAAGTCTGAAATTTCGATTTTACACTGGGGTGATTTTGCTATTAGTCGCAGCAGTAGAACAATTCATGCACACCACCATTCTCTGTTCACTTAGCTATGACTAAAGCCACGGCAGTCAAATTGTGCGACGTGGCATCCGTTTTAATGATATTTTTCTTTCTTTTTCTTTTTGATGATTCTTTCTTTTTCCTATTTTAACGTACCCCCTCTGTCTGTATTCACCCATTGAATTTCTTGATATTCTTCCTCTCTGAGTCTCAAAAATTAGCTCGGTTAATTAATTTATTTATTATTTCTGATTAAGTAAAGAGCCTTCTGTCAACGTGACAGAAGGCTCCAACAGTTGGAAAGGTTTTCTGGCTTGGCCTCTCAGGGTTTGGCCTGCATCGCACCAGCAGCGTCACGATTTTCATTGTACCGTTTCCAGATTACCAGACACCAAATTTTGTTTTAGTCCAAATCTTTCTTTTTGATTTAAAAAGGTTATGATTGCATAAATTACAGCCTCTTCGTGTTTCTTCGGTGAAGAATGACTTAAGGATAGAGGAACACGAACCTTGAACCACAGAGGAAAAAAATAAAGATCATACAGATCCAAAAAAAAAAAAAAAAGTTAACTATGAAAGTAAAATACAGGCAGTTCCTTAATTTTAGGCCATTGAGATAGAAAAAGACTTCTAGTTTTCATCTGCTTTAAATATCCAGAGGGCTGAAAGGTTGTCGGAATGGTACCGTATCTAGTTTATTTTATTATATTTATTTATTTATTTTCTCTTAGACACTCTAGAATCTTAACATTTTCGCATATGCTTTAAATAACCTGCAACCTGTGGAACTACGTGTGAAACTTGGGAATTGTTGAGGCAGATGGCTTAGAACAAAAAAGTGCTAATGAGGAGTAAAGCAAAATGTGTTGGAAACTAGATAAATAAACCACAAAAGTGGAGAAAGTGTTGAGAAGTTTCCAGAAGCACGTCATTGTCCTGTATTGCTGTCTGCGTGTAGGCATAACGGGTAGCGACTACATCAACGCCAATTACATCGATGGATACAGGAAGCAAAATGCCTACATCGCCACCCAGGGTCCATTACCGGAGACGTTCGGGGACTTTTGGAGGATGGTGTGGGAGCAGAGAGCAGCCACTGTTGTCATGATGACCAGGCTGGAAGAGAAGTCACGGGTAAGTCTGCTCGTCCGGGTCCAGAGCTGATGCTTTCCAGTAGTAGTTTTTGTTTGGTTTTTTTTTTCCCCTTTAAAATAAACCACAACCTGCCTCACAAAGTCGGTGACAGTAGCAAAGTTTAAAAAAAAAAATAATAATAATAATCAAAAACATCCTTTTAATATTCTCCAATCACCCTGTAGAGTATTTTATTCAGTGCCTGATAAAGAGTAAAAATGTCTGGCTACACACAAAGTTGTTAAAAATGAATATACACCCCTGATCAAAATCGTAAGACCATTTAAGAAATTGCAAGACTTTGCATTTTGCACTGCTGGATCTTAAGAAGGTTCTAAGTAGAGCTTCAAAATGCAAAACGACGAAACGTGTGCAAGAGACCAACATTTTTAAACGGACAATTTCTTGTAAACAACAATTTAACGGAAGTGTGCTGTCCCTCAGCTGATCAAACGTTTAATACCATAGACAAAAAAAAAACAAGCCCTGAAAACAGAAATTAAAGGGTCAAAAAAACAACAGTAATGACTAGCTCCACCCTTCTTGTTGATCACTTCAAAAATTTGTTTCGGCATGCTTGATGCGAGTGCGTCTAGAAGGCTGGTGGGAAGGTTGAGCCAAGTGCTGAAGATGGCTTCACAAAGGGCATCCACTGTCTGGAACTCTGGACATTTTTATAAACATTTTCCTTGCCAGCCATCCCCAAATGTTCTCAATTGGATTTAGATCAGGGGAACACGCAGGATGCTCCAAAAGGAGGTGTTATCCTCCTGGAAGAAGCCCTTTGTCAGGTGGGCATTGCGAACTGCAGCGTTGTCCTGTTAATAAACCCAGCCCCCTCCACTGTGCCACGTGGAAAACATCTCAGGTGGCATCTCCTTGTCAAGCCAGTAACGTTGGAAGCACAATCAGGACCGTCAAGGTTACATTTCTTTCCCACCAGAGAATGAAACTTTCTTCCACCTTTGAATGTCCCACGTTTGGTGGTCCCTTGCAAAGTCCACACAGGCAATTTTGTGGCATTGAAGGAAACGTGGCCTTTTAAAAAGAGTTTTTTTGTTTTTGAACCTCGCAGATGCCATCTGATGGTTATTGGGCTGCAGTCAGCGCCAGTAATGGCCTTAATTTGGGTTGGGGATCGTCCCTCTCAAGCTCTACAATCCTACCCCCGTTCAAATGCCTTTGCATTAGGTGATCTTGACAGAGTGATTACTTGACAGAAAATGACAGGGAATCCAAATTTTTTGCGCAGATTTTGGCTTTTAAAAGCTGTGGTCTTAAACTTTTGATCAGCTGACGAACAGCCCATTTTCGTTAAATTGCATGCTCAATCTCTTTTTCTCTTGCTCCCATTTGTTCTTTTTGTATTTTAAAGCTCTACTTTAGAACATTCGTAGGATCCAGCAGTGCAAAACGCAAAGTCTTGCAATTTCTTAAACAGTCTTAAGATTTTGATCAGGAGTGTAAATCAATCAGATAACAATTCTGTTAATACGTTTAGTCTGTAGTGATTTAAAAACACAAGCATGTGATGCATAATAATTCAGAACAAACAGAAACCGTGCGGTTGTCTGTTAATGGTGTTTTAATCTGGATATTTTGTTGCAGACTTCCATCTGTAATGAAGTATGTTTATCGTACTGAACGGATATGAGCACTTGTCCCATCACTGCTCCTGTGATAATATCCTGCTCTATGGAGGCGCGAAAGCAAGTGTCAAAAAGCCAACTGCGAAGCTTCATCCCGTCAGCTCAAACCTGTGTCAACATCAAGCTCAGTCTCTCCGTGTGTCTCCACTCGTTCTCCATCCCCGTTTCCCTCTTTAATTGTTTACCTATCCTCCGTGCTGACATGCGCATTCCACTCCTGTCAAACGTGATCAGGATTAGCGGGAAGTGGAACTTTAGTGTCAGCTTGAGCAGGAAATGGGAGAGAAAGCCGGAGAGCGGCACGTCCAGCCTCACTGGCTGTCACTTCTCATCGTACCCTGAACTGAATGAGTCTCTATTAGGTGGTGGGTGGGTGGGGGGGCGGGGCGGGGCGGGGGCAGGTTGTGCTTTCAGATGCATTCGCTTTGGACAGGAAGGCACAAGAGATGATCACACTGATAAAAGGAAATCTGTCCAGGGTTTGTTCTAATGCACATCGTACACTAACTACGCTTAAGGTAGGATCCCAGGATCTGAAATGATGACGGCGATTATGTGCAGTGACTTTTTTTTTTTTTTTCCCCTGTGTCAGAGGGTTTTATCTGCTAAATGGATGGTTCTGCTTTAGGATTGAAGGAAAGACCGGCAGGGTTTGTGTTGCGCTGGTGAAATTCGGCTGTGAGGAACGTCGCTGTGACAGATGAATCTGTTCCGCGTGCGTAGCGACGGTTCTCAGAAGTGCATTGAGAAGATACCCTGATGTTTCTGTGAACACTGCCTGGTGTTTCAGTCCACAGAAGAAAACCTGTTTTATTCTCCATTATTGTGCACGATATTGATCCCGATTGGGGGGATTTATTTATTTGTTATTAATGGAATGTGATATTCTGCAGCTAACGCCTCTGTCTGTTGTTTCTCTCCCTTCCTCTCCCAGATTAAGTGTGACCAGTACTGGCCCAGTCGTGGCACAGAAACCTACGGCATGACCCAGGTGACCCTGCTGGACACCATAGAACTGGCCACTTTCTGCGTCCGCACCTTTTCCTTACACAAGGTTAGGGCAAGTCCTCTACTTTTTAATACATGTGCATCTGAAACAAAAGTCTAAAGCAAAGTGTTCACACGTATTCATGCTGGGAGCGTATTTTTGCCGTTGCGCCGGGTAACGGAGAATAAACAAATGTGGATATTGAATTTCTGAATAGACTCCGATCTAAAGTTGCACCTCGCAAAGTTTGCACTGGCGAGAAAAATGACGGCCTAAATCCTGGGCTGCATTTCCCTTCAGCGCAACCGTGAACACAAGAAGCACCTTTAGTCTCCATTGTCCTTCTATTTCCCCCATTTACCATGTTCAGCTCTGTCTCTCCTCAATGGTTCATCTGTTTATCTGCATCTGCCAAATTGGAGCACTTAGGTAAAGTGAGGAGAAGAGAAACTCAATATACATAATTGGCAGACTGCTCTCATGTTTCCACGTCTGCACGCACACACACACACACACACGGATTCAGAGTGAAAAACACACTGGCAGATACGTTGCGCTTCCGTGTTCTCTGTATGAAGCTTTTACACATGCTCACTCGTACATACCTGAAACCTGATGCCACACACACACAGTTGCGTACCCACAAATGGGAATGCACTTAGAGGGACGCGGGAACACACGGGAGATGTACAGTAGGAACAGGAAGCAGTAGCTCACGCACAATAACGCTGGCCTCCGTCTCTTACACATGCACTGTTTGACATTACCACCAACCCATCATACCCACCAAAACAGTTCCTTCTCTTTGTATCCTCTCCATCTTCCATACATTTAACCATAGTCGTGATTTGTTTTTTTTTATTGCGCTGTTACCGAGTTCTATGATATGTCCATGTAAAAAGGTTGCGAAGGCAGCTAGTAGACTTGTACACGGTTCATTTAGAAAGCAGACGCCTGAGCTGAGATGCCTGATCACAGTATGTATGCATTTGTGTCCTACAGCGATGTCTGCAAACTAAATCCTTAAAACAAAGAAGAATTTTAAAGAAAGACCCACAGCCGGGGACTAGTCACGTTGCTGCAGCCTCACGTTCATGCCGCCTGCCAAAAAAATAAATAAAAAACAAAAATAACTAGGTCGGTTTGCTTTTAATTACCACACTGATTTTATTCATTTATTCAGCAAGGAAAGTTTTCCCTCTATCAGGAAAGCAGAAGCACTGCAAACAGTCCCTCCTGTTGAGAGGGATGTTATTTTTCTCTAATTTATTTCCTTCTTATGAACACAAAAGAGATACGGGGAGATGTTTAATGTACAGTATGTGAGTGTTTGCTCCATGTGTACGACGCTGCCTCGTATCTGTCGTGTTAAGTTGAAAAAGCATCCTTGCAAGCGGTTTTTGAATGGAGTGAACATCCTTCAATCACAGAGGCTACATGAACTTGCTCATGGTTGGGAAAAGACCAATATGATTAATGTAAACTGTAATATGAAATAAATGAGGAGAAAAAAACCCCATCAGATGTCGTTTTTTGGTAGAGTCGCATGCCTGAAATACTGCTCAGTCCGATTAGTCCATACGATGGTTTAATCGCAGTCTGTTGGATCAGTCAAAGGCTGGAAACAGACCCACCCGGATATTATTTTTGCTTTCTTTCTCATGGCAGTAGAAATGTTTGAGTCGGTCTGAATGTAACTCTCAAACTGACCCGCTTTACTCAACTTATTTTGATCCAGAACGGCTCAAGTGAGAAGCGGGAGGTCCGTCAGTTCCAGTTCACGGCGTGGCCCGACCACGGTGTGCCGGAGTACCCGACGCCGTTCCTGGCCTTCCTGCGCAGGGTGAAGACGTGCAACCCACCCGATGCCGGACCCATCATTGCTCACTGCAGGTCATTAGTCACTCTATGCTGTTGGGTTTTGGTTGGAGCACTTGTTTTTTTTGAAGTAGGGACCTTTGAAGGGACCTTTTTGAAGTAGTATCTACATGGCCTCTGGCTTTTAACTCAGTATTATAAGTTTTATACCCTGGAAACCACAATGCAGAGTTCCTCTGTCTTTTTCCTAACATTGGTCTAATCATTCTTCTCTATATAGCGTCTTTTTTTTTTTATGCGTTTTCATTCTCGGCACCTTTTTTCTTTTTTCTGTTACTGTCAGATGCTTCACAGTAATCCTTCCCCATCTTTCCTACCTCTCTCTTTTTTTGGCTCCCTTGCTCTTCCTTTTTATTATAAGCCATATTTCTCAAAAGGCTTATTCATATTGAAACCTTCCTTTTTGTCACGATAAAACTTCAGTGAGTCCAAAGCACTACGCAATAACACTGAAATTTGACAGGTTATCACGCTGAGTCTCTGTCACTGTCCTCTTGTTTTTTTTTGTCATTTTTCTTCTTGTCAGTCACAATATCTCTGTCTTCTTCCGTTTTCTCTATTACTTAAACTGTCACACTAAAACAAATATTACTGGAATTACTGCTTATACTCAGTTTCAATATTGGGAGTTCTTTCGTATGACAAAAATATCTGTTGTCACAACAATATTGGAATATTTAAACTGCTAAAGAAGGAAAAATGGAGAGTTCAGTGTCTGTTTTAATGCTTCCTTTTTTAGCGCTGGTGTTGGCCGGACAGGTTGCTTCATAGTCATCGATGCGATGCTTGAGCGTATCAAGCATGAGAAAACGGTCGACATCTATGGCCATGTGACACTGATGCGCTCGCAGAGGAACTACATGGTGCAGACGGAGGACCAGTACAGCTTCATCCATGATGCACTGCTCGAGGCGGTTGCCTGTGGGAACACCGAAGTGGCTGCCCGGAGCCTGTACTCCTACATCCAGAAGCTGGCCCAGGTGGAGAGCGGCGAACACGTCACTGGCATGGAGCTAGAATTCAAGGTGCAGAAAATGAATAATTACCTTTTATAATAATGAGCTGAATCACCCGACTTGAACTCGGATGATGTCTTGAGGTTATTTCTGAAACCATCCAATCGGAAGCCGCACCAAAGGCAAACAAGGCATACAAGATCGATTTGTGTACAACTATTACGTTTTTCTTTTTGATCCTGACTGAATAGTGCGAGCAGCACTGCTGTATTTTTATGTCACGTGAAGCCTTTTAAATGAGCCTAGCTGCCAGATTTATTTTCCCAAAAGCAGCAAATCCAATTTCTTTGCCTTTTTTATGTTTTTGTGCTTCATCTGTATTTTGCCCACATCTGCGCTTAATCATCGGTTCCCATCATTAAACTTTGTGATTGTTCCCGTATCTTTTTGCGGTTTTGACATTTGAGCATCACTCATAATTGCTCCTAAACACCAACCTTCTTACTGAGAGTCCATGGTGAAAGTAAAACAGGGAGATGTGACAACAAGCACTAACTGCCGCGCGGCAAGGGGGAAACCAGCAGGACGGGATTTCAGGAAAGGGAAGATGCACTATTCAGCAAATCTTCACACGTTTTCCTTATAGAAACTTAATTTGGAGTCGAACAAAAGAAGGTTGGATGATGAAGCCTTGGGTGGCTGATGTAGACCAAACGCAGCATGAGCGTCCACAGGATTTAATGTAGACACTTCTCTTGAAGATCTAATCCCTTTCAATCCCAAGTAATCAGAATATAACTCAAAAGCTCGCCTATTTAAACTGCAGCTTATTGTCAGTTTATGGATGCCATCCAGGTAATACGATTCCAGGTGGACAAAAAGTAAGTTTTATTAACTTTCTTGAGCCTCAAATAATAGAATTACTTTGGTACAAATAAAGTGCTTTGCCATTAAGCCTTTTTATCTTTTTTTTTTTTTTTTTTTTTTAAAGAATTAGAATATTATGCTTCCACGAAGCAAAGGGATTTAACTGCACAGGCAGAAGACAAATAAGTGTTGGCTGACGGTGGCTTGGATTTGAGTTCAGGCTATAGAAAGAGAGGATGTATGCTCTGATACAGGAAGACAAAGCAGAAGGTGAGCATATACAGCAAGACGTGATTCCGTGTATAGATATTTTCTTAAGATCTGAAAGATTATCAGCTCATGAACTAAACTCAGCCTGGGTGCTGCTGTCTTTATCTGCTGACCTTGAATTGTATACGCCCTCACTCTCAATTAATCCTTTATCTTTCCGTCGGCGATCATCAGCCCCCGCCACAGAACAATAATGTGTTGTTGCTTTTTTTAAAAACCAGCAACAGTGGTGGGATCTCCTTCGCCGTTTGTAACAGGGACAATGCTGAGCTGGCATCGGGAGCTGAACTGGGATTAATAACGTCCAGACTACAGTCAGGATAGGGGAGGTTTGTGTGAGGAAGAGCTGGGAGATCTAAGTAATTAATACTTGATTGTGACAAATAGGGCTGGCTGGCAGGGCAAGTGGAGGGAGGAATGTTTGGCTAATGAACAAAAAGATGACTGTATGCCAACTTGAAGCAGCAGAGAGTGATTCTGCAGAATTTATTTTATAGGCGTGGGCGAGATGGCATTTTTAGCTCTCGGTTCGGATCCGGCGGAGTTAGGAAACTTGGTCATGACCGGAGAAATTCACAGTAAGTACAGTAGGAATTGTGGTGGAGCTGCCAGGGAGTTACTTCCACACATTCCCCGTACTGTATCTGTGCACGAATAGCAAACAGGTTCATGGAGATACTTGCACGTAACTAAGCCTGCTGAAAAGACTCAGCCGACTTCAGTACATTCAGTGCAACTCAAACAAGAAAAAAGGAGTTACCAGGCTGCTGGGATTCATTTTGAATTAAATAACAAAGTAATTATTTGGAATTCAATTGTAGATTTTTAATTGGGTTCCAGAATAAAACGAGGAGCCTGAGATCCCTTTTCATTTTTACCAAATTTAATGGTTTTTAAGAAGTTCACTTCACAAACCTAATTAATGCAAAGACCAACACAATGCAGAGTCTACTGCCCAAATGATAGTCACTAAAAAACTTACGGTTTATTTTTTTTTAAAAAAAAGCAAATGTATGATCTCAGATGTTTGACTGTAGTCTGGAAATGGGGATTTTGCGTTCTCTGCTTGAGGTTTCCTGCACGGTTGGATCTTAGTAACACCTCCTGAAGCAAGTTTCACAGCTTGTAACAGCCTTTCAGTTTTCATTTGTTTTGTTTTGTTTTTCTTTTAATCCGGTGAGATATCTGAGCCACGTTGCTTGCAGTTCCCCTCAAGTTCTGTCCACATATTGATGCTGAGCAACCGAAAGCCGTAACAAAACATTCGGCTTACGCCTCCCTAGGTCGTCCTTTGTGGATTGTGAGGTGTGTTTTGGATCATTTTCGTGTTATGTAACCCAGTGTTCATCATCAGTTTTTTTGGGGGGGGGGGTTGTTTTTTTTATGGCTGATGGGTTGTTTCCTTGTAGGATTGGCTGATATTTGATTGAACCCCTCTTCCTGAAACGTTCAGCATGCCAAAAACAACATAAAGCTTAACTCGTCCAGTTGGAGAGTTGCTCTTTTATTGAAATTAGTTTTTTTTCTCTGCTTGTCCTTGCTAATTGTAATCTAAGAGTTCAGACTGTGTAGATGGTTTTTATCCTGATGGAGGTTATATCTCTGTAATGCGTAATCTTCCTGAAGGTCTTTTGGTGAATTTCTGAGCCTTTTTAGACCTCAGCTTGACTGTCTGCAATTCCTGTAAACTGCCATTTCTTAATTTCATTACAGACTGAAGAAATGGATTCCTGAAAATGCTATCTTCTCTAATTTGTTTTCCTTTTCTGAGGGCTAGACAGCTGCTCGGAGGAGTCTTTGTTCCTGACAAAGAAATGGTTTGAGGAGTCTGTATTTATAAATCATTGAAATTTGCTTCACTTGGTTTTTTTATAGCACCATTTTTAATGATAGATTTATTGGAGATCTGTTCTGCACCATGAATAATTCAGATAATGCAGTTTCCGTTATTTGTAGGGGTGTCCACACTTTTGCATGCCATCGTGTAACCAATAGTGACTACCACCATTGTGCCTAATGTGTGTGTGGTATATCATCGATTCAGCCCAACACTGTACATTAAAAGAAAATGAGCTGGCAATCAGGATAAGAAGGTGTGTTTTTGGACTGTTGGTTGACAGGTTTGGATCAGTTCTCTGCACGCTCAGATGGTGTAGCTCAGGACCTCTTTAGGTTTGCCATGCAAATGTGCAAATGTGGAAATATAGATGAAAAGCAGAACTGTAGAAAGGGATGGAGGCAAGTAAGGAGCACAAGGAAAATGCTGCACAGCTTGATGTTTAAAGAGAGAACAATAGGATACGATGGGATCAACTTTTATTCGTCCCACTGGGGGAATTTCCATGTCACAGCAAATGCATACACAATCATACAAGGTAGCTATTGCACAGTGGGTAATTTTGCATTGCTCAATTAAATAATGAGAACTGCAGTGTCTAGGAGTGATCAATGGTTCACTGGGAGTGGCTCTGATGGTGAAGTCTGGCCGCATCAGGGAGAAAAGACCTTCGATGTTATTCCTTCAGACAGGATGTAACCATACTTAATTGAGGAAAAAGAAAAACAAAAAGAAAACTGACATTTTGATGGCCCTCAGCTAGATTACAGCAGAACTTTTTGTTGTATTTCTACAACTTGTGGTAGACGGGCATAAAATAAAGCTAGTGTTTCAATGGCGTTAGTTGTAGCTCATCTTTTATCACCTCTCATGGTGCCACCACCGCTGCTGGCATTTTTCAGTGCACCATGTTTTTCTCTGTCTAAAAGGGGCCCTAAACCGCCTGACAAAGGTGTCATTTATTTGCCTACTAACAAGCAAGAACACGCACACACGCTCACAAACACTCCTTTGTAGAGACCCTGAAGTCAAAAGAAGCCCATCATAGGATTCCTGGGACACAAACTCCCACTGAGCTCCTTCTGGCAATGATAATGCATAACATCACTTGAAGTTGTGATTATTATGTATTGTGTGTGTGTGTGTGTGTGTGTGTTTTCTGAATGTCAATACTTTTATACACACATACCACACTGTCTTTATCAAAAGCGCCAGTGACCCACTTTGTAAGGAGTTTTTTTTTTTTTCATACAGACTTGATGCAGAGGCTTGTTAGTCAGAGCGTGTGACCCTGGAGGATGTCACACACACATGCATACATACTATGTGTACATATATATGTACACATACATACTATGTGTACATATATATGTACATATCATGTCAGAAAATCATTTTCCTGTCTTTTCAGTTTTTGCCTCTCTTTCTCAACCAAACATTTTCAACCGTCTCCCCTTCTGTCTACACCAGCGTTTAGCCAACTCCAAAGCCCACACGTCGCGCTTCATCAGTGCCAACCTTCCCTGCAACAAATTCAAGAACCGGCTAGTCAACATCATGCCCTACGAGACCACGCGTGTCTGCCTGCAGCCAATCAGAGGCTTGGAAGGATCCGACTACATCAATGCCAGCTTTATTGATGGATACAGGTATGAGGACAGTATGTGTGGTGATGAAACCCCTGTTTTCAGTTGCAAAGACTTGCATTCCCTTCTTACATTATCAAGATTGTTTTTGGGGGGGGGTTTTTGAGATTTTGTGTCATTAGAAGCTTTGTTGCATGCATTTGCATCAGCTTGGCATTAAGTAGTACAAATCAAATAAGCAGATTAAACATTTTTAACATGGTTTTATTGTAAACAGGCAGCAGAAAGCCTACATTGCCACACAGGGCCCTCTGGCAGAGACTACAGAAGACTTCTGGAGAATGCTCTGGGAAAACAACTCCACTATCGTCGTCATGTTGACCAAACTTAGAGAGATGGGACGGGTAGGGCTTTGACGTTCTTTTTTTTTTTTTTTCTTCTATTAGAAAAATGAATCAATACAAAGAGGTGAGACATCTATCAATCCTTTTGTCCACACAGGAAAAGTGTCACCAGTACTGGCCGGCAGAGCGCTCCGCCAGGTATCAGTACTTTGTGGTGGATCCAATGGCAGAGTATAACATGCCACAGTACATCCTTCGAGAATTCAAGGTCACAGATGCCAGGGTAAGTGCTTTCTGGTTCAAAAGTGTTGCAAGATGGCAAAGAGTGAATTTGAGAGCAAAAAAAAAAAAAGAGTTGCACATGTTGGAGATGCCAGTTATTTGTAAGCTCATTGTTTGCCGTTGCTCACCCCTGAAGAGGGATACATCTGGTTGAGATTGTCAGAATTACTTGACTGGTTCTCCACCATATCCAGCTCATTTTCTCACATTTTCTACTTGACATGTTTTTTATTCAAATTACACTTCATATTCCCTGGTGTCCACTTTTTTACAAAATAGCTGATTTCTCTCTTTATCTTTTTTTCTTTTCTCTCTCAGGTTAATAAATGCATTCTGTGAGTTTGACGAGTAAACGTAGTAAAGAACTGTCATCTCAGTTTTGCATGACTCGGTAATTGTTAGTAATACTTTGGCATTATTACGTATGTTTATTACATAAACCAATCATAGATCAAAATAATTGTTGTAACCCGTCTTAAACATCCGCAGTTCATATCAAGCTGCGATCGATCTGTGGGACCTTTTTTTTTTTTTTTTTTTTTTAAATGTTTTTCACAAGCACCAATTTTATGTTTTCAGCACCTTTAGAAGTCCAAAGTGTTGTACTGCTGTGGCCAATAATGTTTTAATTTGCACAGTCACAGTAGCAGCTCTTCACTAAGGTGTCGGAAGCGTCACAAATTGAGCAGAACATCTAGGTCACACAAACACCAGGTCAGTTGCGCAGTCCCACTTGTGTACTTTTTCTTAGCAACATACAAATATACTTTATCAACTAGGCAGATGTTAAAAACAAATGCATGCACGCATGCGACGGCTTAAAACGCACCTGTAAACAGAGCGTCCTCGGGGCTGGTCGGTGACCGTTCTCTAAGCAGACCGAATCATCAAAGTGCAGAACAGGGAGCAAGCATGCAGTAAAAGCTTATCGTCGCTGTTCCTAAAATAAAGCAGAAAGATGGAGATGATGATAGTTCGGT
Organism: Xenentodon cancila; assembly: GCA_014839995.1. Lineage (NCBI taxonomy): Eukaryota > Metazoa > Chordata > Actinopteri > Beloniformes > Belonidae > Xenentodon > Xenentodon cancila. Next base: position 10,442,799 of record CM026206.1, read on the forward strand.
AAATGGTCAGGGACTAGGCTCTGTAAGTGTGTTTGTTTTACTTTGTGTACCGTAGGTATCTGCACCATTTCAAGCTGCTTTGTAAATTTGGGCTCAGCCACACACACACACACACACACACACACACACACACACACACACACACAGCAGCTTAGACGTATATTTGTGTTTTTGCACAAAAATGTGTGTCGTGTGTGTTGTTGCATGTCTTTGCACAGTAATAGCATAGACTCCATGGAGTAATAGCATAAAATCCACGCCTCAACACTCACATCTAGTGAGCCAGTCACGTATTTAATCACACAATTTGACACGGCGCGTGGGCCCTCAGGTTGTGTGTTAAATTTCCTTCTTTTTTTTTTTTTTTTTTTTTTTTTCTGGCTCTTTCTTTGGCATGCTTGGTTTATTGTGCTGCTGTCTTTGCCCCTCTTTCATTTTTAATATCCCCACTGAGGCTAAATGTTTTTGAGAGGAAAAACAAAGGCAGCAAAAGAAAGAAAACATGCAATGGGTCATAGAACAGTGAAAGAAACATGAGATCATAGACACAAATAGTCGGTACGCAGCGCTTTATTCCTCAGACGCACTGTGTTTGTCAAGTACGATAATATTGAAGAGAACATCTTTGGTGGCGGCCGGGCAGAAACTTACAGGCAGGAAGATTCGTATGACAGAAATGTTTATACTTTGACATACAGAAGCACCAGACTGTACGGCAAACATGCAGTCAACATCTGCTTTCAGCAAGACGGTGGCTTCTTGGGTATAATTGGCTGTTTTTTACTTCGTTTGAATGAAGCTCTATAGTTCACCTTTAAAAACTGTTTACTTTGCCTTGTTTGGTGTCATTATTTTCAGCACAACCTCGCCTGTGTGAATTTACACTTATTTTTTTTTCATTTTAGCATACTGTATTAACACATTGGACCTAAAATGACAGAAAACTTCTGTCAGTCCGAGTAGGAGAAACGTAGAAGTTCTCTCTACCGTGAAAACGACAAACGTGTTTAACGAACCATTTTTATTTCTTAGAATGGAAACTGTGCATATTGAGAAAACCACAAAGTTACTTTTTACTTTCATACTTTTTACATTAAAATGAAGGCAATGTCTCGTGCATTTTATAGATTTCCGAAAAAGAATAAAGAGAAGTGGGCTTCAAAACCATAACAAAACCATTCAAAACCATTGGGTCACGTGACTCTTAGGCTTGTAGAGAGCGGTTTGTTGCTTTGCCCAGGAAGCCGCCGGGGACACGCCCACCCCGTGTCAATCATGCACGAGCATCTTCACCAGCTGCCACAAGCAGAATGGACAAAAACCATTCCGGCTGCCATGTGATTGTTCAGGGTGATCGGACTGAAAGGGGAACGCGTGAGAATGACACATCAGAGCTGAATGAGGTGTGTAGAGATGAGAAACAAACAGCTGGCCGTCTTAATTACTGGCGACATCAAGGGGAGTCTGTGAGTGCAAAACTGTTGTCTCTGCTAACTTTCTTGACAAATTTGCTCCGACTGTGACAACTCAAAAGGAACTTTCTTTACAAGGACACAAGTATTGACCGCTCTTTCTGATCAATCAGCTCTGTTAAAATACAGCAGATTGCTCCCGTTGTCCCAGTGGAATCAACCTCCAGTGTGAAGTTGTATTAAAATACTTTAGATTTATTTTCTCACCATTAAAACAAGATTATTAGACTTCATAAAATATTAAGTTGTTAAGTCATTGTCATTACATGCATGTTTGGGCTTTTTTTTTTTTAAATAAATTTTCTTATCATAAATCCCTTGCTCCTGTGATGTTAGACCTTCATCCTTGCTTCTTCCCTCCCTCACTCTGCTCATCCATCAGGTCGCTTTATTGATCGCATCACAGGATTATCCTATTCAACATGACGTCTGGGAGAAGACGCTTGTCACGGCGGATACACTATTGATTATCTTTAACCAGAGCCTACTTGTGACACGCACGCATACACGCAGAAACACAATGGGGGAGAAAATGGAAACAGTTTGGGTGGAGGTAGAGTGATGCGGGAGAGCCGGGGACATTCAGTCTCTCTGATGTGAGATGAATGTTTCTCTATATATGCAAATGTGGTTATAATATTTGCTTTGAATTATTATGTAAATTGGAGTTTAGCCTTTATCTGTGACATTATTGTTGCCATGATTTAAGGAACGTCGTCTCAGACCTGTTTGAGGCAGGCTCTACTTTTCCTCATTAAGAAGCTCTTCTCTTTTCTTCTTCGCATCGTCAATGATCTCCATTCTCTCGTTCGTTTTCCACGTTTTTCCTAGGATGGCCAGTCCAGGACAGTAAGGCAGTTCCAGTTTACCGACTGGCCTGAGCAGGGCGTGCCCAAATCCGGGGAGGGATTCATCGACTTCATTGGCCAGGTGCATAAAACCAAGGAGCAGTTTGGACAAGATGGGCCTATTTCTGTCCACTGCAGGTGAAGTATTTGTCACGTCACGCCTCATTTTCCTGAGCACAGAGCAATAAAGATGCAAAATGTATCATGAGGTGTATATTTTAATGAAGAGCGCCCCGCTTTGCCGCTGTCACGGTTGTCTGCCTTTTATCTTTTAGACACACTTGCTATCTTAAAAGGTGTAAGGCTGTAAGTATCACAACAAGATTAAATCAGTCCTTAAGATGGTTATTGTTTGGTCGCCCAGTTCCTCCTGAGGTGCAGCTCCAACCGTATCATCAGATATGATTCCTCTTCTCCTTTCTGCCTCTTTAGAGCCCTACCTCTGCACCTCCACAGGCCCTTCTCCTCCATAATTGATAAGGCTGAGATGTGGCTTGGCATTTGCAGAGAGGAGACCTATCAAATGAAAAAGCCATTCTTTTAGTTTTTATGGTTGCTTCATGATGCATTTTTATCACCTCAGGTGTAGCTTCCAAGGTAACTTACATCATTAACTCCTCATGCTGGATGGAGGTAAAAAATTTGATATTTGGTGGTGGTTGCTGCCAAGACGTAAGATTATTCATATTCACTTATGGACATTGAGGAGGAGCCATCTGGATGAGGTCTGACTTTCTATTGCTGTGCAGTAAACAATGATCATGTCGTGTTGTTTTGTATGACCTGCCATTTTTCCTTTGTTTAATTGACATTCAGAAACGGATACTTTGACGTTACGACAGTTTATGAAGACATGCTCGACCATTTTCCTGCTTGGGTCATAAAAAAATAGTCTTATCTTCGACCCGGAATGTCATTTGTCTCTACATTTCTATCACACAAGCACTGTGAGATCAGCTTTCTTGTCTTGATAAGGAAAATTATGTCACCACCCTGCACATGGCCCTCCGGGAGATGTAATATCTGTCGTTTACTGGTAAAGGGGTGGGGGGAGGGGAGTCCTTCAATTACTGAGCTTGAGGTAATGGACCAAAAGGCCCTCAGCCTATTAAAGGCATGAGTCATGTGACCGTGAAATCATAAATCATATGGTTCTGTTGCTGTTGATCAGGTCACAGACAGATGTAGAAAGGCTGATTACTTCGGAAAGACATTTCTCGTGACAGGTGATATGAAGATGTCAGATCTGTAGCAGATGTCAGATCCGCAGCACCACCTCTTGCTCCTCCTCTTTCGTCCTTTGGACTTGATCATCTCCTTCAGGAGAGCTTATATACTTTTTTTTTTCCTTACTCTTGTTTTCTTGCGCTAGACTTTCCCATCTGTCATCTTCCTATTCCGTTAATCCTCTCACTTTCTTCTCCTCTTTACCCTTTCTCCAGGATTTCTTTTCCTCCGCTCCCCTTCCGCCTCTCGTTTCCTCAGCCTCTCTCCGATAGACCCACATGCCTTTTGTTATTAATTGCCTGATTACGTCCCGTGAATGGGGACACCAAATCCTCTCAGTCTGCAGTGGCTCGTCAAGCTTTAAGTTTCGGATCGGGAGAAAAATAAAGAGGTTGAGAGAGAGAGCGAGAGAGGAGGAGGTTTGACTAAATCTAAGAGTCCATGTGACACATTGTGACTGACTCCTAGGAAGCAGCTTTGGGTGGTCTTGGAAATATGGCGGCATATTGGTGGTGGGTGGCGGGGTTATGTTCTGTATGATTTAGACTGCTGTGCTTGTTATCAATCCAAAAAAAGTAAAAAAAACATACAAGGTACCTTTGTCCTCCAGCAGCACACACACAAAAACGCTGGTTCATTTACTTGCGTACAAGCCAGAAGTGTCTGCAGTCGTCACTTTCACTCCTTATTCAACAAAGTGGCATCAGAGGCTGGAAGAAGCCCAGATAAATCTGTTGTCATATCAATTATTGTTCCACTGGTGAAGTGGAAGTCATTTCACAGCAAAGCAGCTTAGAGAGGCAGCTCTCAGGATCTGAGTTAAGACTCAGACTGTATTTCTTAAGAGCAGCAGACTGAGTTTTTTTTTTGTTTTTTTTCCTCCCACACACATGGGAGGAGGAGCTTAATGAGACGAAGTGTTGTTTGTGCGATTTTGAATTTGTTTATGTGTGTGTGTGTGTGTGTGTGTGTGTGTGTGTGTGTGTGTGTGTGTGTGTGTGTGTGTGTGTGTGTGTGTGTGTGTGTGTGTGTGGATATGTCTCCTTGAGGACAAGAACATGGGCACATATTTAAGTGGATTGGCAAGGTTCTTGCGCGGAAATTTTCTTCTTGACATCAGTGTCGTAGTTACCTTTCAGGAGAATTTCTGGCTCGGTTACCTCAGAGCTAGAACGGAATTGTTTCCGATTTTAACATGAGACGTTGTGTTTGTGTATGTTACGAACGACATTATCTTGAATGCTGTACATACGAAACATGTCACCTCACAATGTGCTTTTGTGTATCTAGTGCTGGAGTGGGAAGGACCGGCGTCTTCATCACCCTCAGCATTGTCCTGGAAAGAATGCGTTATGAAGGTGTGGTTGATATCTTCCAAACGGTGAAGATGCTCCGGACACAGAGGCCTGCTATGGTCCAGACCGAGGTCTGACACCGCACACGGCCCACATGAAAACATATGAACATAGTCAGAAAATACTGTACTTACTTCAAATGTATTGAATAATCACAGCAAACTCCTTTCTGATGATTTATTTCTTCCACCTGTGTTTTTCTTTTCTACAGGACGAGTACCAATTCTGCTATCACGCAGCTCTGGAGTACTTAGGAAGCTTTGATCACTATGCAACGTAAAAAGCCATTTCTTCCCCCAGAATCCTGTTGCCCCCACCTCTACAGTTTCCTGAGCCATAGAAACTTAAATTTGAAACGATGACAGCAGATGACAATATAACCACCTCTAATTCAGACGTACCAAACGGGATCCTGTAGATTTCTAGAAAAAGAAAAAAAAAAAAAAAAAGGCACAAAATTATCCCAAACCAACCTGTTTAGGGTAATTTGAGTTAAAACATGAGGAATAGAAGAAAATTGCCCATAATTTAAGAAGATCCTCGGTGGGGGGAAGAATCAGAAGCTGTGGCTCAAGCTGTGGGGCGGGTATCGATCAAAGTGTCAGACTGCTTATTTTACCTCAAGTGTTTCAATGTGGAGGACATTGTAAACATTCGTGGACGTTTCTCTTCTGAAAAATATCTCTGTGATACAGCAGTAACAAGCAACAGAAAAAGGAGATAAAGGACCGGGAAAAACAAAAATCAAGAAGAAGCAGATGGATGTAGCCAAGACTGGGAGACTTTCTTGTTATGGTTGTAAAAATGGTTCAGATATTTTTATCAAAGGTTTTTGTGTTATCCACCGATGTGGCCAAATTGCGTCTGTAAACACAACTGGCTTTCAAACAAGATCACTGCGACAAGTCACTGAAACACAAAAGAGCAAGATTACTATGATTTGGAATTAAATAAGCCTTCAGTTTTTATACTGTTCCCATAAGAATATGCATAGGTTGCGTGGAAAAATAAACTACAAATCACTGAACTGCCTATTTTTAAGTGCTAGGAGCTTAGAGGAGGCGCCGTCTGTGGTTGACATGAAGAAGCGGCAACCCATATTGTAAATCTTAGTTTAACGAATTGCGGACATGTGTAAAATCCGTATCTTAAGCCAGGTAACCAAGGCGATGGTAGAAGTACCGCAGTATATTTAAAGCAAAGGTTCCCCTGGACAGTTCCATGTCTCATTCACCGGATAACCCGTGGAAAACCTTGTCTGGCGCGGGAATTTTCCGCTTGGTCTCATTTTTGATTGGCCAAGAACGAAGAAATGTCAACATGTCCCATGATTGTTTTCTTTTTCTTTTTTCTTTTTTTCTTTTTTTTTACAATCACCCCTCTCTTTGGAAGCGTGAAATCTCGGGAATGTGGCATTAACATCCACCATCGATCCAGTGGGGAAAACGGTTTTGGAACAAATGGAACAACCAAACAAAGATTGCTGTGAAGTTGGGGCTTTCTTTGTGTACAGTGACCAATGCTCATCATCGTTGTTTGGAAATTTCTTGTCTTTTGAAGAACTATCTTTTTCTTTATCTTTTTGTTTGTTTTTTTTTTTTTGTTGGATTTATTTTTTCTTTTTGTCAAAAACCAAACATGCTGCTTAACCCGTGTATGCTGTACATGTGACTCTTGAAGGGGAGGAAACTGATGAACAAAAGATGCCAGCTCTACTAGCTCCTCATGCCCGGACAGGCGTGACCGAAAGTGCATCCACACAATTTCATCATCCACACTTCCTACTTTTTTTTTCTAAAATCCTCTGAAATCATCTTTATCCTTTTACAGGAGACTTAAGAGTGGCAAAGACCTGTTGCAATTACAAAGCTGTAATTAATGTGGTTGACTAATTGATCCTATGTTCCACTGTATGTGTGTTTGGTAAATGGTGGATAAACAAAAATTATGCTTTGGTTTTATGCCCCGCATTTTATATTTGATGTTGTCGTGGGTGACGCAACTAGACCAAGCAGCCATTTTGGATCTTGATGCCATGATGTGTTAACAAAAAATCCTTCGGTCCGAGTTACACATCCCCGAGATAAAACAGAATAAACTTGAAACAAATACCCCTGAAACAACTGCAGCGTGATGCACTAATGCATATGACTCTGATTTAAGGGAAGGCAAAAAAAAAAACAAAAGAAGAAAAAAGCTTTTGAAATCTGCTGGTCTTATTTCGAGGAACGGCGCTTTTGCGTAACCGTGGGTACGGACTTTTCAAAGGTATCTGGTGGGTATGCACTAAAACCAGAGGGATGGATAAACTGTGTAATCTTTTCTTATTTCCAAAAAAGCCTTACTGTTATTGTAACATTATGAAAGCGTTAATGTTGTATTATTATTATTATTACTTATTTTACATTACGTATGTCTACTTTTTATTTCCTTTTTGGTTTAGTTTGTTGTTTTTTTTTAACAGCTGTTGTATCACTTTTTTTAATTAGCAGAAAAGGACAAAATGCTTATCTGTTCATATTATGTTGAAAGACATTCTATTTTTTCACTGTAGAAATGTTAAGTATAACATGTCTGTCTGTGTGAACATGTGTGTGTTTGTGTGCGTGTGTGTATGTGTATGTATGAATATATATATATATATATATATATATATATACATATGTACATATATATTATACACACACACACAAACAAACACATTGCACACTTGCACATACATATATATTTAAATGCAGATTATGAAGATATATCCAAACACCATGAATTTGATTTTTCTCCATCTTTTTTAATACCTGCGGGTTCTTACATTTAAAAATGTGATTATTATCATTATTTTTTTATAAATAACATTTACATGTTATCCAAAAAAAGAGTACATCTCTTAGGGGAAACAGGTGGTGCCAGCATGAGCCCGAGTCTTTTTTTTTTTTTTTTTTTTTTTTTTTTTTAACCATCTGATCATTGGGTAAAGCCTGTTTCAGTGAGGAGATGCCATTTTAAAAACTTTGGGTTTCTTTTGTTTTAATAATTTCTTTAGCCTTGATTTTTATTTTGTTGCCATTAATCCACAAATATCAATCAACTTTCTGAACTGACCATTTTTATCTATATCTGATCAACTTGATGTACTGTACATTGTATGAATATGTACAGACTATGACCCTCACAATGAAGACAATTCTCTTCAAAAGTCTCTCAAAACCTTTTTTTTCTTTTTTTTTTTTACTTATATTTTTAGGTACAATGTGGCCATTCATTTTATTAGATATCCATTATTATCTAGAGTATACCTGTAAATAAACAAATATATAGATTATATGTATTTGTATCATTTGACCCTCAAGATCTCATATTTTAAGTGATAAAAAAAAGTGCACAGATGAAGATTCTGCTCGTATCCGGCTTCTTTGTGTTTGCGAAGCCTGTTTTCTCAAACGGCCTTTCTCTGGTCCTGCTCCCTGGTCTTTAATTACCTCTCTCTTTTTTTCTGCTTTTAATTTCCCCTTTGAGCAGTTAAACTGGGAAATATGCCAGCTGCAATTCCCACAGCCATAGCCTCAATGAGGGCACAAAAATCGGCTTCAGTGGTCTCCTGGCTGAATTTGAAGCTTGGAGGTGAGTTGGGCCTCTGTGCCAAGTTGGTGTTACAACCAACACTCATTATTTGCGTGGAAGCATGCAACTGGAGGGTTTCAACAACTCTGAAACCCGAGTGTGTTCTTCATTCTTTAACAGCTTCTCTCAAATACCCAAAAGATCTCCAATTTTCCAACTATCTGGGATGCCAAGGTGTTAACCCATAAATGAACCATTAGCTGAAACACACCTATACTAAAGGCCATAACTGGTTCAGTCATGACATGATGCTTTAATTTCTCCTTAAAGTATTTTGAAAGCCTCGTACCGAACCATGCTTATCGTGTTTTATTTTAACATGTTTCATTATGGGATGCAGAAAGAAATCAGGATTCTAAGAAAAAGCAGCAGTGCGACTCAACCAAGGACAGACCAAGACAACCAAAAACGTGCTGCAAATTCATATTTCCAGCATGTCATTTCCAAACAGTGGGGACCTTGAAATGTTTCTCTATGAACTGAAATCCTTTGGGATTCAAAGAGACTGGTAAAAGGGGCCCATGCCAAAACTGAAATAATGGAAGTCATTCGAAGCTTGTGCAATGTGTTACTCTTTTGACTTCTTGTAAAGTTGCGAGACTTTTGACAACAGCCGCCAAATTTACTGGAATATGTTGCCGAATAATCGGGGGCGGGGACAAACAAAAGGACAACAAGAACAAAAAGAAAAAAAGAAACGCCATCAAAAGAAATGGAACATATACAGTCATCCTGACAAGTGAAAAAGAACCCAAACTCAGCAAAATAGATTTTCCTTTGTATGAAGGCCAAGTGCTATCACTTTCAAACTGTTACTTCTAACTGAAACAGTAATTGGTTTAAAGCCACTGTGTATGTAGATATGTTGACTTTGTATTAAAGAAATGTTGTCTGAAAACCATTTTGCATGTGATTTCTTTAGCTCTCATGTTTTTGTCCCCTCAGATATTCTCCATCGTGCTTGGTTGTCTGCTATCTACAACTCCCGTTTCCATCCTGGGATGCGGTAGAAAATGAGGGGAAAGAACACAACAACTTGCACATTATTTAAAAGCTTACATTTATACACAAAGCCCTTTCTGAACGGTTGCATAAAGGCTTCATTAGCCCCGTTTTTCTTATAAATCATTGCACAAATGTGACTGCACCTGCAGCAGATAATTCAGGCAACAGTTTGCTTTCAGATACACCCCTCTGCATGGTTCATTCCAGTTGCACCCTGTAGTTCATCAGTCTATTTAAAGACCAAAACGCTGTCCTCCTGGGCCTTGCCAACCCATACACAACTGCCAAGCTTGCTGCAATTCAAAAGTCTCCCCACCACCTCCCAGCATCCACTTGTTGAATACAGTTCTAAGGATGAGGACAGGGGTTAAGTTTTTGATCATCACTGCTGGTATCTAATGGGGATGAGGTTGGAGCCTAGATACTATAATCTATTTTGTTAGAATAATTATAATGAAACATGGGTATATATTGTAATGTGAAATGACCGAACTGACTTTTATAGCTTTCTGTTGCTATGGAACCCTTTTTTATTTTTTTTTTTAGGTTGTGTTGCAGCATCAGAGTAAAAATAAGCGTATTAATCTGTTTTCCTGCTTAATCCATTTCAGGGTCAAAGGGGGGTGGAGGTTATCCCTGCAGCCACAGGACATGGTCTCCAGCCAATCACACGGCCTCCATGCAGAACGGGAACCATGCATGCTCAGACACATCACCCTTCATTTCAGGAATACCAATTACCGGCTGTAAAGCATGCATGCTCTACATGCAACGCTCCTGTCTTTGAAATAGGCAAAGCGACAGCGGTAAACATTTCATCACTTGAGATCTGCAAAAAATAGAAAATATATCTATTCCAATATTTCCAATATTTGTGTAATGTTCAAATAAAAATTGGATTTTGATAAATTGTAAATAATTTAATTCTATTTTTGTATTCTTCTTATTATTATTATTTATTTATTATTTATGCATTTACAGTCTCTCAACTTTCTTGGAAATGGATTGTATGCCCCCATCTGTTAATATGAAAATGTGCTGAGAATGCTTCAGCTACATGACTTCAATTGCATTAGCACTTACTTTGTACACATCTCAACAGATTGGAACTTGCATCAAAACAAAAAAATCTGTGAACAGTACAAGTGATGAAGCAAACAGATGGTGCATCTTTTTGTTGGTAGATAGCTTGATTAGCTCCTTCCTATATTTATCTACCAGCTTCGTTCACAAACACATCCCGGTGTGTCCTTAAGCCCCTCTTAAAGCCTGATAAATGCCAGCCAGACAGGATGATATTGAAGCAGAGGTAAACCCTCACCTGGTGGTATTTTCTTTCTCATATATGCTTAAAAGGGGCTCTGTTCAGATATCTGCTCACTTTAAAGTAAAATGTCTGGGTTGCGTAGGTGTTGGTGCCAAACGTTGACCTTACACAAGCGTTATATATTATTGCTTTCCATTGCCACCTGTAAATAAAAAAAGGTGATATTTAGCTATATTGTTAAAATATTTGCTGCAGTAACTGAACCCTCTGGAGAATCCGGAAGAAAAGTGTATGGGATGGTATGGATGGGCTGCAGTGGGCTTTTGTGACCCAAAATAGCAAGGGGTTATAGATAATGGATGGAAAGCATGAGTGACAAATAGTGACCGAGGAGTTACCACTCAGACAAATCATGGCACAGCTATCGTCAATGAGCACAACTGACGGTATGTGGGGCTGCCTGCACAATAAGTAGGTTTTCATCATCTTTAATGTAGTTACAGAGTGTACAAACCGGTACGATGTTCACTTCTGGCTCTCTTTAATTATAGCGCAGTCGTAGTCCAAACCAAAGCAATCTCTAACACACTTTCAAGGTATGTAGGCTAGTAGCTTTTGGGTGTGAGGGATGAAATTAAAAAGCTATTTATAGGCCCTGTTTTACTTATTTCTAGGTCTCCACTAAATGAAAATGTGTTACCCACTTTGAGGGGTATTTGAAGTGGTGTTTGTGAAGTACTTGTGAGTAGCTAGTGTCAGGCCTGATGCAGGCCTGATGCAGACCTGATGCAGGCCTGATGCAGGCCTGATGCAGACCTGATGCAGACCTGATGCAGACCTGATGCAGACCTGATGCAGACCTGATGCAGACCTGATGCAGACCTGATGCAGGCCTGATGCAGGCAGTCACAGCACTCTCAGCCTGAAGATGGACAGTGAGGTGAACAGTCATTCAGAATGAGGCTGTAAAGTTGTGACATTTCACTGTTTAAAACTCCTCAAACATTATGAATCTTATAGCAGCTGGAGGGAACACTTTATTTCATTTACATGCAGAGGACCTGAAAATTACTGCTGGACATCATTTCTAAAGAAAGATTTAATAGATGGTACGTGTTTGTGTGCTTTTCACAGGAGTTTTAAAAGAATATTATTGCAGTTTTATTGGTGTTTTGGAATTAGACCAGGGAAACTGTCAAGCGGAGCTGATCTGCATCTTGTGCCGCTGTGTTTCGAATAACCCAGACTAACATGAAGGAGTGGTGATAAAAAAAGCCATGTACACATGACCGATGCATTGCTAACTGGTGGACTGCAGAGACGACTGTATAAACGGGTGTAGACATCAGACACTGAGGTGCTCAGAGGACTGCAGGGCAGCATGTCAGTAGGTATTTAACAGAGACATCTATAGGTGGAGGTAAACACTGGGATGGTCAGAGGAGACTGCAGGGCAGGATGCAGCTCCTGAGGCTCTGGTCTGGAAACATGCACGGAAGAGAAAAAGAGGGGGCAGACAAGCACAAGAAAGTACAAGAACAATGGAGCGCAATTATGCTTATGAGATACTTCTACTTAGTAACTGAGGATTGAGCTGAAGAAGGGAAAGAGACACAGAGGAGGTGAGCGGCACCACTCAGTGGATCATGTCGGTGTCCCCCTGCAGCGAAGGTCTACAGCAGCAGATCCAGGATGAAGCTGTGTTTAAGACCAGCTGCATTAGTCTGGTCCTGCAGCTGCAGCTATGACTGCTGGCAATAGTTTGCACTAACTACATGTTTTATTAAACAGAAACGTTTTAAGTTGGTTTTAAAGGTGGAGGTGGTGTCAGCCTCCTTCACCCAAACTGGAAGTTGGTTCCATAGTGATGGTTCCTGACAACAGAAATCCGTCCTCCAAATCTACATTCGGATCCTCTAGGAGCTACGAGTAAACCTGCACTCTGAGAACGGAGACCTCTATTTGGAACATACTGTAAGGCGCTATCAGATCATGCAAATATCGCGGCACTAGGCCGTTTATACGCAAGTAATAGAATTTGTAATTGGATTCTAAATTTTACGGGGAGCCAATGAAGGGAGGCTAAAACTGGAGAGACGTGCTCTCTCTTGTTGATTCCTGTCAGCACTCGCGCTGCTGCATTTTGGATCAGCTGGAGGCTATTCAGAAAATTACTATTTATGAGGTTTGAGTTGTTGTAGAAGTTGAAAGCTTGCTCTCCATGGCCCTCATTTTGAATAGCTGGTAGACCAGCTCACCATCAGAATTCCTGATGTTCCAAGCTGAGGTTTCTGTGCACATTGTTCACTAATAGTATAATGAACTATCCCACACAATAATCCACAATCTATGACGATGATGACGTTCCACAGCAAAATGGATCATAAGCTTGCAACCTGTGGCAACATTCTGCTAAGTTGCGAAGGAATTGCCTTTAAAAAAAAAAAAAAAAAAAGGGTAATATACACAGGATGACACCCTGTTTCAAGGAAGATGTTACTAATTGTCTGTTCAGAGAGATGTTTCAGTTCATTCTGTTCTAATAGTGGCGAGCCAGCAGACCGAGTGTGAGGGTAGGCAAAGTGAATTAGGGCGGCGATTATGCAGTGATTCAGACAGCGCCTCATTAGGACCCAGCTAAGCAAGCAATCAACGAATCGATGTGACAGTGGACCCAAAAGCCACAGAATTTTGTAATAAATGGCAAAGCGATAAATTGGATTATCCACAGCCCCGTGGCCAAGCTCTTTCTGTTGCAAATGACAAATCAATCCAATCATGCCACGAAAGAAGCCAAAGAACCAGAAAAAGGGTCCTTGTGTTGCACCAGCTGGGGAGGTTATCCATCTGAGATGTGTCTTGTTAGGAGTGTAGTTTTCCAGAGGTCATTTCTGTATGATATTCAGGGCTCTAAAATATTAATGGCAGACCATTAGATGTTTATGAGTGCCATTTATAAGAGGAGATTTACCGGCATTTGAACAACAGCCAGGAGCGTAGAGGTGTCAAAGGGCTGCTGTGCCACATGCCTTCTGATTCACCAGGAAGGAAGCACAGCTCTTCTTTGATGATGCACTTGAGCAGCCATGGATCACCAATAAATAAGATGTACAGACACCAGGATCTTTTTTTACCGCTTAGATCACTTGCGCTATGTTCAAAGCTCAAGAGATGATTCAGCTACATCAACCTGTCAAATCATTGTCACATGAGCGTCACTGCTTACAGCTGGAGAACAGGTTGAAGACACACTGATGGGCTGAAATGAGCCGGTAGATGGTTTAGAAATGTTAACTGTTCAAATATATATGTGTGAAACTGAAAAATTTGAAAATATTGGGTCGCAGATATCGAAAAGTGGGGGAGAAACTGTTAAAGGGCTTTGCTGCCATCTGCAGGATTTTGCGTGGTATTTCATCATCGTGGTGACAAATTAACATTGACAAATGTACTGAAGTGCAGTCTCTCCAAAGGATCTTGCTTTCTCTGTGCTAATCAGACCACTGCGATGATGTCCTAGTGATGCTCGAAGGCTGGGAACACTAACAGCTTTGACTAGGTAAAATGAAATGTCATTGTACTGCCAGATTAGGTAATATTTAAAAACACACCAGACCCCTGCAGTGAACTGCATGTTCAAACATCTGTCAGCAGTAAACGGTGGCATTTCAAAACTGTGCTGTGACATGACTCATGTTCATGGCTGGTTATTTCATATAATCTGTCTTATGTTCTCTGGTTCCTTTCTGCCGTCTCCTTATGCAGCCTGAGCTTTACCTCTGAGTGATTGCCACCATTAAACACAAGCTCCTGTTTGAGAGGAAAGGCAGTTTTCTCACTCAACTTTCCTACCCCCACTTCCATCTTGCTCCTTTTTCGTCCACTGTTCTTTCTCATCAGCAGTTTCTGCTTCATCATATTTGTACGCTGTTCTTTCCTCTCATTTCCTCTTGTTTATATCTGATCTTTTTTTAAAAACGCATGGAAAAACGCATGATATCAACAGCGAGATAAACAGCAGTCATTTCTACTAAAGACAGCTGTTTAATAGGAGTTGGTTGTAATTTTGTGGTACTTGATTGCTTTCTATGTTTTTCATGTGAAAAATTTAGTACAAACAAATTGTAAAACGTTCGGCTGATTACTGCTCAGCTTGTTTCACCATCATTTTAAGCTTTCTGTTTTATTTTTTGTTTTCTTGAAGCACAAGGACAATCTCATACACCCCATTTTATATCACTTATATTGCAGGGAAACCTAACTTTGGGAATATTCTTACCTGATCTAAATATACTCTTCTGAATAAGGATGCCTTTGGGAAGGGTAAGTGGATCTAAGGCTGCACACAAGAAAAATATTTTCCTGCTCTTGTTTGGCTCTTGGATTAGTCTTACATGACATGTTTGATCCAGTTTGTACTGTTGTGCATTTGGCTCGGCACTTAAGGAAAGCATAAATCTCTTGTTAAAGTGTTTTGTTTTTTTGTTTTTTTCCCCCTTCGTTTGCCCATACAAGGACAAGGAATGTCACTGGTACTACTGTTATGTAATGGCTTTGTTCCAGTTACAAACCATTCAGTTTATGGTTTGCAAGAGCTGTGAACTCTGACAGAGGAGTCTTCAAAATGTGCCTCCTGTTGGGGGAAACCATTTTTCTGTAGCTGTTATACAAAACTCATTTAGACTTTGGTCTCAAATGTCATATGAAACATTCAGTTCATCAACAGAATAGGTCCAGTACTGTACGAATTATGTTTCTGTAACGGAAAACAGAGCATAAGAACAATGGCACTGAATAAAACTCTACATTATTATCTGTTCTGTTAGGCTCTCATGAGTTCTACCATAATGATCAAGGATTTATAAAACCATTTGCACAGGAACCATTAAAGCCTCCTTGTACATATGTCCATTTGAGCAGAACAATTTCACACTCCAGCAGCACGAGAAGCTGAGAAATTGAGTTTAGGACAAAAAATAATTGCAATACATTGCAATTTTAGCTCAGGCAACACAGGTGGAGCCCTCTACCGGAGCTCGAAGTGGTCAACATCTCCCGGCAAATCCAGATTTGCACATTGCAAACTCAGCCGTCCCAGCCTGAGCCCACAAATCCAAACACCAATAATAAGAGGGGGTTCAGTTGACGCTACATTCATTTGAGTTTACCACATATGAAAAGAGAATCACCACCACTATGTCCTTCGTCTGCCTTTTATGATATGAGTTAGAATCTGTAGATGCTGCCACGAATGCTGCAATGTGCCACAAAAAAAAGATTAAAAGGCATCTATTTGAAAAATCTGGTTTAAAAAGTAATTTTTTGGGGCTTAAGAACATATTTTGTCATATGAAGTGACTAATAACAAATGGAGAGAGAGCTTTTAACAAAACGTTTGTGTAAAAGTTATGCAAAGTGATTCCAAATTGTCCCAACAAGTGTGAGCACAGATTGTGGTTCGTCTCTGACGTTATTAGGCAAATCTGGACAAATTCTTATTTCCCTTCAATGCAAAGAATAAATCTGGTTCTTCTGGATTTTATTTCGCTTTGTTTTAGGGGACAGTACCAACAAACACAGAGGAAATACCCTCTGAACAGGTACAAAACCTGTCAGAGAGAGTATGTGATGTAGGCACAACGACAACCATACTAGTATCAACCGAAGACACCCAAAATGCTGTGCAGTGCCGATCTGAGGCATTATTAGTAATTCGTTATTCTGAATATTGGTTCTTTGACGTTCATGCAAAAATCCCATCCAAACCCTGTTGCTGTTGGTTTTGTACAGTCTGTACAAGTGGAAATGGCTGTGGGTGGGAGAGGCACAAGACCCATTTCACAAGAGAGCATTATTTTCAAAGTAAACGGCCGTGGCTGGACATGGCGAATTTTAGTCTGTGGACAATATGAGAAAATCTTTAAGATTTTCCGTCGTTGTTAAATTTCTGTCTGAGTCATCGTCACGCGTGTAAAATATAACAAAAATCACTAGATGCACACTGTCTTCAACCTGCGTGAAGATGACGTTTTAGTTACAAAAGCAGGATTTCATCACAGCAGAGAAATGCTTGGACTGAAACCACAGACACGTCATTTTAATGGGCCGTGTTCAGTCCCAATGTCAGATTTGTTTCACTGACCATCAAAAGAAGAATAGAACAACAAGAGCTGGATTGGGGGAAAGTTGGCTGTATATGTGAGCACAGAGTCAGAAAAATAAATCAAAGACATGAAAAGTAAACACATGTAATATTTATAGCAGGCTGAATGCGGCACAGCTGCTGCAACCAAACCGGGATGGAAAGCTTGGAAATAATGCAGATATCGTGAAAGTGTAAATTGGTGAGCTTGATATTATCACAGCCGCATCACAGCACGCGTAACTGATTACAGATGGTTGTGCATCTGCGTATGCTGCAGGTGAACGCCGCTAAAACAGATCCAGTCTCATCGTCTCAGATGCAACACTGTCTGGGCTCAATAAAGAACAAACGTAAAAACGTATTTTAGACCACGGGGCTCACTATTCATTTCCTGTCATCCAAGTTCTTAAAGGTTAGAAAGGGTTTTAGCAATTAATTGTTTTGTTTCAACATGCAAACATTATTTAATGAAATTTAGTGGGTATCGTGCATTTATGTTCACAGAGACCACAACAAGGAAAACATTTACTGCCTGGATATTCCAATAATTGCAAAATAAATTTAAAAAAAACAACAAAAAGCAGAAGTTAGAAAGCCAAAAAAAAAAAAAAAAGGTGGGATAAAATTTAAAGCAATTAGATATGTTTTTCTTTTAGCTTTTTTACTCTGTAATAAACACGGTTTATAAAGAAGTAGGGATTTAAAATGTGTTTTTAATTATCTTTAATTTAACTCACTTTAATTATCAACCACAGTAATTCCCCTCCATAGGAACTATGGGTAAGAAGTAATTTAACTGACTTCTGCACTTGAAATACTCGTGAAGCCAACTCGCAAAGGCAGTAAAAAAGCAGAAAGACTAAAAAGAAAAACAAGCGGGTTCGTCTGGTCAAAAAGATCAGATGACTCCCTTTGACCAGGAGGAAAATAATTAAGGTATAAGGATTTATTTTTCAATGTGACAAATTATATTTTTTTATCAGCTACTAATGGCATTTTCCGCTGCACATGAACTATTGTTACAAGAGGAAAACACGTGTCTCAGATTTTGTTCTTGTTTTGTTTAAAACTGGTGGTGTCATCCATATCGTATCTAATCAACTTTTTGTTGATGGTGATGGAAACTAGGCTATTGTGAACAATGATGCAGTTGCTGCGGCTGCTAAAAATGGATTCAGTTTTGTATGATAAATGCCAGTAAAATACATTAGCTGTCACATTTGGAATGA
Organism: Xenentodon cancila; assembly: GCA_014839995.1. Taxonomy (NCBI): domain Eukaryota; kingdom Metazoa; phylum Chordata; class Actinopteri; order Beloniformes; family Belonidae; genus Xenentodon; species Xenentodon cancila. The sequence continues at coordinate 10,460,965 of CM026206.1, forward strand.
AATCAAGGGCTGCGAGCTATCTGCTTTCTGTCAGCTTATTTGTGTTGGCAGACCTGCTCTAGCTGAATAATAAATGTAGGTGCAGTACTGTAAACAGAACCTAACTTGGCCATGTTGCATGTTAAGACAAGAGCATAAATTTCTCTGTCACAAAGGCAGAGGAAACTTCTGTGACACATGCACTTCTTAATTGCGAACTCTTTGTTTTGGAAGACACATTAGAGCATAGGAATTCAGTGCTATGGGTTCAAAATGTGCAGCTCTCCTCAGGACTCATAAAGTCATTCGAGTGTAAGTGACAGTTCCAGTAAGGGAGTAAGAAGTTGAACCGTGAGTAACATAAAGGCTCAAAAGAACTATGAACTTTTTTTTCCCTTCCTTACAAGCGATGTATTGCTTGAGAACATAAAACAAATTGGGCATTCAGCTATGTGATGTTTTTCAAACCACTTCACTTGTAATTTCAGAGGCATTGAGTCAGTTTAGTATGTCTTAATCATTATATAAAACCATCGGCTCAACTTCTTTGTTCTGGTTTAAATGGGGAATATTTAGGAAACACTGTGCAATTATAGGAAAGTGTAGCCATGAAGTGGTTTCTGCTGTCTCGACGCACAACAAGAAAGTTCTGGGTTCAAACCTAGGACACCCTGAGCTGGATTTTCTCCCAGTTCCATAAGTTACCATATCTAACTAGTGTTTGTTTGCATGCACGGTTCTCTGTCTTGTTGCACCAGTTGCATGATGTGTTGGTAACTTCTCAGACAGATCGGCTTCAGCCTCGAATGACCCTAAACAAGATGCAGCCGAAATAGCTCATGCAGTACTGTTGAGTTTGATGAGACAGTGTCAATTCCCGTGTTTGCGTGTCACCTTATTACACAATTAAGTAAAATGGGTACAAATGTAACACATATAGTAATCAGAGATACTAAGTGGGTCTTTGATTACGCAGTTTCCTCGTTACTTACACAGGTGCCGCACAGAATAAGTCACCGGCTTCACTTTAAATCATTTTTGTTGTTCCAACACGGCTTCACAGACAGTTGCAGATGACATGACCGTTTTTTTTCCTCCTCTGGGGATTTATTGTCGAATGCGTTGTTGTGTTGTTATTTTGACTTTTTTCTACACAGACCAAAACTATTTTGTCACCTCTGAACACCATCTGCGGAGTTATCTGCCACAGGTATGACCCCTCTGGCTGCATTCGCTGAGCTTTTTTCTGAGGTTTTTCTGATGCTCTGATTCTTTCTCACCGCACAGCTCACGAAAGTAAATAAATAAGTAGCAGCAGACTTGAAACTTGTGTCCTTTAAGAAAGACGTAAGCCTCTTAAAACATAAATTCTCTAAAAAAGGGTTCAGTGTATTTGCTCAAGGGTGTGTTTTGCTCTGGTTTTGCAGTGTGTGTGTTTATCTAACTTTTTCAAAATAACTGCATGTTTCAATTCCCATGATGATTTGCAACAGCATCGTTAATCACTGCGTGCAGCTCTTTATTTAGATGTTTAGAAACATAAGTTGACATCGATCTATGTCACTAACAGGTGGTCTTGTGCTTTGTGGAAGTGGCTGCCGAAGTTTAAAGCAAAGTAAATTAAACCGGAGATTTGAATGAAAATGTTTTGGCTGAGGACCAGTCAGGGTAACGTGTAATGCGTCAGATGATATGTGTGATGACGTCCCTTTGTTTTATGTAAATGAATGTGTTCACGTTGCACGACTTCAGGATCTTGGTTTGAGGACGGCAAAGTTCCAGATTGCATGACAGCAAAATGGTTTATTTTGATCACTGTAAATAAATATTCTGAGGCCAAAACACAAAGATAAAGAGTAAAGACAAAGTCAAAACTGCTTTTGTAGAGACTGTGTTAATGGCGTACAAAATCAATGGAAACAAAACGGTGAGGGTGCTTGTGTGTGAGTAGAAACGATGCAGGAAAAATTGAGAAAGAAAAATGGGTGATGTTTGAGTGAGTGTTTCCAGAGTTTAAAAAGTTGGGTGCCAGATGCTCTACTACTGCACGGTGGCGTGGTGGAAGGTTCCAGAAGAGGTGCCGGGGGTTTGAATGGTCTCCCCGTAGGTGAGTGGGTTACCTCTGGGTACTCCAGCTTCCTCCCGCGGTCCAAAAACATCCATCCTAGGTTAATTGGTGATGTGTTTCTGTGTGTGGTATAGAAAAAACAAGTATGGAAGATGGATGGATGTGTTGAGGAAACTGCTCTGAATCCTTTTAATATTTTAGCCTCGGTGGAGAAACATATCATTTAAACCCTGCAAACATCACAGCAAACATCCAGAACCAGAATGAATCTTAGCAGATCAGCAAACAAAACTTAGAGCGCAGCTGTTACTTTATATGCAACTTTTACAACTCGTTTGATGTGATGCATGCAAATCTAACTGCAAGGTTAAAATAAGTTTCAATTAGCTCCAATATCCAGCTTTCAGTAACAATTGCAGAATAACGAAGACAGTGTGATGAGATCACAGGTGGGTTGCAGTGCAGAGCACAAGACTTCATTCAGAATGCCACTGCTGAGTTGTTCTTAACATGTATAAAGTTGACGCAGTTTGTCACTATACAGCTATAAAGCTTTATTCTTTAACAAATGGACATTAGATGGTGTCATTTCGAAGACTTTGAGATGAGTTCTCAAATGTTATGTCCAAGTCTTTTATCTATTTGCATTTCCCAGACATGTTTTCATTTTAATTGTTTTCCTTTAATCCCGAAAGCTGACACTATATGAGTGGACAAGATAAATGGTTCACACAAACATAAACAAAAATGTAAACTTTTCAGATGTACGCGCTCTATAGAAGACTGCTTTAAGTACAACAAATACCTGCTCTTATAAGGAAGGTTAAGATGCAACAGATGAATGTACTCCACTTAGTTTCTCTATGATCTTGTGCTTTAGGTAAATCTGTTTCCATTCTGTCAGATCCATGTGTGAGATTGTTGGAGAAAAGCGCTTGGTCTGGTCTGCTGGTTGCTTCAACATGCTGTGTTTGATCTCAGCTCTGCTCTGCACACACACACACACGCACACACACACACACACACACGCACACACACACACACACACACACACATCTAAAGCCCACAGGATTACCTAAGCGTACTAAATTGGCGTTTTTCGGACATCTGGTTTTTGATCCTTTATCTCGCACCCGGTCACTTTTTCATCTACCAAACAAGGACTAGAGCAGGGGTTGAGGGGGTTGCCAAGCTTTAGCTGAGCTTTAGCTGAGTAAAGTCAGTACACAAACTGTGATTTTGTCTTATAATGTCTTAATATACATACTCTGCATGTGTAGAATCAAACACAGATAGAATATGATTCACTACAATGTGACCGTAGCGTTACGTTATCTTTTATGGCCTGAACATTTAAGCAAGGATACATCATAAAAAGGGAAATGTGATGTTTGCAATTTGTAGAATTAAAGCTCTATATAAGTTCATTAAATCTTTTTTTCTGGAGCCTTGATTACTAACATCAAGCTCTAAAGCAGCCAGAGAACATTTTTATTACATTATCAAGTCTTTGAAGATCTTGGTGTGCACTGCCTGAAATACTAGAACCGGCGTGATTGTTTCCATTAGAAACAGAAGAGAAGCAGCACACATACCACATGTATTTAAACCTCTTTATCTATTCATAGTATGAATTAATGTCTGTGCAACTCCAGCACATCTACTGTAACTCCAAAATTGAGGTTTTTTTTTTCATTAGTATTTTTAAATCCGTTATTTATATATAGGCTCAACAAGACAGAGATGTATATACAGTAGATGCATGACCCACACATGGCATGTTTCTAAAGGGAGCAAGCAAATCATTCTGTATTTCTTTCTCCAATGTTGTGTTTTAGGATGGCTTGTGCCTTGTTCAGACATCCCTAAACTGCAGCCGGTGCTGTGGTAAGCGAGCATGTATAGAAATCCAGGAGAGTTCATACCAAGCATTACATTTATTTCTAATATAACCAGTCTTCAAAAACCAATGGGTCACATGACCGAATGCTATGTCCATTGTTATATAGAGTCTATGGCAGTAATGCACTGACAGAATCCAGGTGTGAAAAATCATAATTGCAGCAAGCAGAACTAGAATGCATGAAGAAAAAGATTTCAGGTATACAAAGAAGTTGAGTAAACAAGACACGAAGACGCAAACAACAGAGCAGAATTCATCACCCCACCCAGCGTCTAGTTCTCCTTTTCACTAACAAACGTAGATTCAGAACCCTGCTTAGATACAAGTATGTGTCGGGGCAGGCAGGAATCAAACCTGCTCCCCATGTGTCTGCGCTGCATATCTGTTTTTTATTTGGTACTAAAATCTTTGTTTAAGCTCGTTTCTTTTGTAAAAAGATTTAAAACATCTGCTAATGCTGTGCAGATTTTTCCAGTGCAAGCTATTAAATGTCTGATGTCAGTGGTTTTAAACAAAGATGTTCATCATTTTCCAATGTATAATAATACTAATTTTTACATTTTTTATGAAGCCCCACCCCTCTGATATTGATAGGACCATATGGCATTTATGTTGGACTTTTAAACCCTCATTTTGCCTCTTCTGTACTCAACCACATGTTAACCACATGTTTACGATTCAAAACATTCAGCTTGTTTTTGTCACATATGATCACATACTATGGCACAAAGAGAAAAGTGAATTAGAAAAGTAAAACAAAGAAAAGATTCCCTCCACTACAGTGCAGTACATCTTTTTCACTGATGTCCTTTCTTCTGCCTAAAAATGTCATTTAATAAATTGGCTTCCTAAAGCCCGTCCCCCTCGTTTTCCGGGGAGGGGTGAGCTGAGCAAAAGGAAGTGTGGCCAGAAGAGCAGATGAATATCTCAGCTGCTGGAGGAGAGAGCACAACTGGGAGAAGGGAGAGGAGTCGATCATCAAGGATTACTGCACATAGCTTGTTGTTATAGAGGACTTTTTTTTGAGATGAGACTTGCTGTATATGATACCCGATCCACCTTTTCTGGTAGTTTTTGCTTGTGTTGCTATACATATTCAAACAAGATCACAGAGATGCATCGGATGGATTCATAGAAAACGTGCTGGTAAGATTCATCTTAATTGCTCACAAAAATATATGACTAGTCAAAACATATTTTAATGCTCTTTCTTTGTATATTTTAGTTTCACATTTTAGTTACAGTTTGCAACAAGTTATCTAAAGTGGAGATGAACTGTTGACAAACACCAAACTCAAATGCCATAGTGTAATGTAATGTCGTGAATCTTTCTTTCTTTGTCTTTTGCTTGCTGTCTATCTTTGTTTCTTTCTTTTTTTTGTTTTTGAAGAGCTGTTTTAACACAACTTAAACTAAGCAATCAATGCAGAAAGTCCCATTCACCCATTTTTTCAGTTTTTAATTTTTATCATGTATTTCATTAAGTTTAATACAATGGAAAGCTACAAAATCTTCTTAGGGGTTTTATTGTCAATTTCTGCAAGAATGTAGCAGACTTTTGAAGAGTTTGTCAGGCTTTTTTCTGTTCTTTTCTTTGAAGAAAAATAGTCTTTCCACACCCCTTTTGGGTAGAATTTGTGAAATCAGCCCCCTGTGGTTGTAGTAGTTTATATCAATACAAAAATAAATCACCAATAATAGAAAATCAACCCCCTCTAAACGATTAAACAACAATTTAATATGTGACCACTAGCATTTTTTTTATTTCCTTTTATTTCACTCAGCTGTATTTGGATAATATGTGAAAAAAAAAGCCAGTTTGCTGTGAACTGTGTTTATTAGCACTGAAATCCACAGATTTCTAAATGTTTTATTTGAATTTCTAAATTGATTGGCTGTGAGTAAGATGTTAACTCTCCTGCAGTTGCCTCCACCTTTGGTTTGAAATCTCTGTATTGCTTAATGGTCACGTCTTCAAGCTAAACATTCTGTGGTTTCCCATTAGCACTAATGGGAAGTCATTTTTCCATTTTACGCTGACGGTAACAACCACTTTTGGCTAATGTCATTTTCAAAAACATCTTCTGTCTGTTCTCCTATTGCTCCTGAGGGAACCTGATAAAATGTAATTTATTAGAGAGGGAGCTATTGCTTGCCTGGATTTGAATCTTTAGCTTTAGATAATAATGATTTATGCAGAAAATGAAAAGATTAAAAATTACCACTTAATTTGTATACAGCAGTCATGATGGTTCAGTGGTTGGAGCTCACAGCAGAAGAGTTCCCGATTTATTTCCCAGCAGGGATCTTTCTGTTCTCCCGAGTGTTGCATCTGGCGTTAAACCTGTGCCACACCAAGATGCATATTGCGATGCTCCAATGTGCCAAACCCTGTGAAAGTAAGAGGAATAAAGGTGAAAGATTAAAGAACTTATTAGGATCTCAAAACTGCAAATCATTGCTCTATTACATTACAACAGAAAGGAACAAAAGGTATTTTAGTGGCCAAATCTTTGAAAGTGTCAGGTAGGTAAGAAAAAGACTCCTCTATTGTCTTTTTGTTATGCAGTTAAATGGACAAAGAATTTGTCTTTTCCAGCTACACAGTTACAAACTACCTAATAAGTGCATGTGGTTCATGTTAATCCGAGCAAACTAGTAAAAACAAAGTCACTAGAAAAGAAAAACTACTGTATTTCTGCTGATGGGCATAGATTTTAATGGCACCTAGAAACACTTTCAAAGTAATGTATTTTGACTGGAGGTTTCTTTTATGTCCAAACCACAACTGGTGTGATTTGGAGAGGAGGCGTTGTCCAGTGAGCCACAAGAAAAGGAGGTTCGCTTATAATCGATGTTACAAGAGTGTCTGGTTGAAGGCGAGCCACAATGTTTTCCGAGCCCAAACAAAATAGTTTCTAATGTCCAAACCACATACAAATGAACAACAACCATCAACAATAATGGAACTTCATGCTACAGTAACTACAAAAAGAAACAACCTCTTATTTTGATTTGTGCGGCTTCACTTCACCACTAAAAAAAATGCTGACTTTCATAAATCAGTAGATCACATGTTTCACCAACACTCATGACACTGCTACAGAAACACATAAAGATACACTGGGACAAAGAAATATAAGTGCAACTGGAAACTTCTAAAGTGCTTTTGCTTTTTAGGACAACTTGTTCCCTTTATTGATGAATGGACTTTGGAGTGCAGAGTCCTTTGTTAGGGGTTCAAGTGTGGAAGCTCAACAATAGCATTCAGCACTTGCAAGGGGATACATGTTTAAGTAGTGTTTCCATGACACAGTTTCTGGGCATTGAAAGTGAATGTGTGAAAACAATTTTAAGTTTAAAGCTTTGCCTCACTGCCACCTCACCTCAAGCATACCTTGGATTTGTGTATTTTTCTTGGTGTCATGAGTTAACTTTTTCCTTTACACCCAACTGTCAGCTTTTATTTTTCTTTACTGTATTCGCCGATGCAATTTCGGAACTTTTTCCTTTCTTTTAAAGACCCATCTTATATTAAAAGCATGACCAATATATTCATCTTTAAGCAACTTGGCCTCGTCCAAGTTTTGATGTGATCCCAGTTACTATGACTTTTGTTAGTTATACATACTTTTACATGCACTTAAAAAAATATTGCTGCTATATATGTTTTATTTTTATTATTATTATTATTATTATTATTGTTTGAATCTATAGTAAATTATCTTTTTTTTAATTCTTTTTAACTATCCAACACAATACAGATTTCTTAATAATCAAAGACTGCTGTTGTTATGTACTGGTAACAGACCACTGCAAATATCACCACAGACGTATTATGGGACCATTAACTTCCTGTTAGTGGATCTGTCATTACCACCCACAAACAGCATTTCCTGCCAGGATATGCCAGTTCTCTGCTTCTCTAATTTCTACTTCTGTGTCACTCTGTACTGCTGCCACTGTCTGCATGCTGTTATGTGTGGCTGTTATATATTGTACATGCATAGTCTGAGTTGTTGTTTATTTGGACATTTTTAAAATGTTCCTGCTATACGATATTTTTACAGACAATTTATGACAACATTAACCATTCCAGGTCCTCGAGGGCCTGTAACATGCGCATTTTAGACGTTTCCTTGTCCAACACACCTGATTCAAATGAAACAGTCATTAAAAGTCTTGTGCAGACCTCGATGTCAAACCGATGGATAGGATTGGGGTTAGTTGTAACCTTATTAGGTTAATTGGGAACAAAAAGAGGATCTTAGAGAAGCGGCCTCTCTTAAGTAAAGGTGTGCAAAGGGTAATCAGTCTGCAAAAACAAGTGGGGAATCCTTTCAGAGTAATTTTTCTCAGTGTGAAATCGCAGAGACTCATCTCATCATCTACTGTGCATAATAATATGAAATTGTTCCTAGAATCTGAATAAAGAACAAAAGTAAAACCAGTCTTTCTGGCAGTAACTTTTTAGTCTTCACTTGACAAGGCATTAATAACATTTATGATTTTATAACAGAAATCCCTGCATGGACTCAGGAACACTTCCAGAAATCACTAAGAACACAGTTTGTTGTGTCGTCTGCACATTTCAAATTAGAGCTCTAAGAACTAAAAACATCACCATGGATCACTTTCAAATTCATATGGGCAGTCTGAGAAACTGTCCCGTAGTCAAACAAATCAGAAGTTGAAATTGTGTTTGGAAATCATAGATGCCACATTCTCTGCACAAAAGAGGAGAGGAACCATCTGGCCCATTATAAAAGTCCAGCTGGAATTTGCAGCTCTGCACATTTTAGCAAATTCCTATATCACATACTGCATCCCCTTACAAAAGCACGGGATCTTAGTAGAAGCATCTGAACAGGCATGCCTGTAATCCAGATGTTTCACCAAATAAACACATATTGCAACATGAAATGTAAAACAAGACAAAGAAGACCCAGGAATGTTGAGTAGCTTGAATCGTATACAAGATAAAAATGGGACCCAAAAATCTCCTCAGTTCACAGACACATATAGACTTTACATTTTATCACTTGTTTTGGAATAGAGGTTGTATTAATCCTAAAATCTGGCTTTAAACCAAACTGGAGTAAGTATTAAAAAATGAACAGGTGAAGAAAAGCACATTTTCAGTATCAGTAGAGTCGACTGAGGATCTTCTAACAAATTATGACCAAAAGTAAATACATATAGATGTCACAAAGTGCAACAAAACCTCTCATACTCTCCACTTTGCTTTTATGTTAGCCATGTTAACTTCATTTGTATGATTTGTTACATATTATGTACATATTTTGAAATGAATTTCTTTGAAATGTGTCTTTTTTTCTTTTTGTTTTTGAGGTTAAATGGAAAAATGAGATTTCTATCGCTTGTACTGTGTCTCCATCTCTGAGTGACCTGGAACACCACACCTGCTGAGCACCATGAATGACTCAAACAACACGACCCCACTCTGCTACTCCAACACCAGCACGCCCTTCATGTACATCCCAGATGGAAAAGTCTACTTCTCAGCCACCTTTAGCGCTTTGGGCCTCACGTCTAACCTCATCGCATTCATTGTTCTCATCAAATCCTTCCATCGTGCACACAGCCGCTCACGCTCTTTCTTTCTGATCTTCCTGTGTGGACTCGTGGTAACTGACTTTATGGGCCTCCTGGTCACAGGCACTGTTGTGCTCTCCTTCTATATTATGCGTTTTGATTGGCGCCAGTTAGACCCAACCTGCCACTTCTGCAACTTTATGGGCATGTCTATGGTCTTCTATGGATTGTGCCCTCTGCTGCTCGGTGCCACGATGGCCGTGGAGCGATTCATCGGCATCAACTGTCCATTTGCACGTTCTACGAGCATGTCCAAGGGACGGACAGTCTCCATGGTGCTGATGGTGTGGTTTATTGCCAGCTGCATATCGTTGCTGCCCTTAACAGGCTTTGGTAGCTATCACATTCAGACTCCGGGCTCCTGGTGTTTTATCAACGTCAGCTTGGAGAGAAATGACTGGGCCTTCGCCCTGGTCTTTTCACTGGTTGGACTGACTGCCATCACTGTGTCAATTCTGCTGAACACAGTGAGTGTGGTGACCCTGATCAGGGTCTGCTGTGGACCGGACAGGACTCAGCGACGCCGAGACCATGAAGTGGAAATGATGGTGCAGCTTCTCCTGATCATGGCTATTGCTACAATCTGTTGGTGCCCACTGTTGGTGAGTTGTTGTTGTTTTTAGACTTATTATTGTGTGCATGTAATATCTTTCATAGTTTGTCTTAAACATGTCCACCATGCTATCCCATATATCTGCTATTACTTGACGCCAGCAAAGTTCACGTATTTGGTATTTAAATCCGACTTATATTTTCCTGGACGACATATGACTGCTTAAGCTCTATTTATTTACTGAATGTTTTCTACTAGAATATGACCTTACAGATAAAAGCTGATTTAATGAAACTGCCATTGCCCAGCACAGGAACGTCTTTGGCCCTGTTTCAACCTGTGAAAGTGTGTGTGAGCTTGTGCATAGAGGTCTGTGGTCTGTGACAGTGTGTGTACTGTAATGATAAGACCAGTGGAAAAGTGTTCGCTCTGCCGCTGTAGACAAAAATGGCAAAAATTTGTTTACTCAGACCTTCATTTTTGTCACGTTTATCTTTATAACAGTTTACAGTATTCTTTTGACTGTAAACTCTTAACATCACAAGTTATTTAATAGGTGTATTCAAAACTACCTATTATGTATGTTTTTTTTTATGTTACAATCACAGTTCTTTGGGTGTTTCAGGGCTAAGCCCCTACTCTCTACATGCCTCTGAATGCTTCATTTCTTATAAGCAATGCAGTTTCATAAGAAGCTAAACTGAAAGCATTCTGGTCTCACCCATAGAAGGTTTTGGGACCTTTTATGCCCAGCGTGGAGGGCCACATTTGAGTTTTAGTGCATGTACAAATTGGTGCTTTTAAAAGTAAATACACAACTTAAAAATGATGTCAAATGTAACTACAAATAGCTCCAATGGGGCAGTAAAAACACATGCAGCCAGACATTCACACAGACTGGAAACCATCACTAATATTAGTTTAATTACTTAAAAAGAATTTAAAGCTAAATGGTTGAATCACTGTGTGTATTATATACTATCATACTTACAGCTGTCCTGTCACAGATCACCCTAATTTGTATAAAACTGAAACTGTTTATATATTTACAATGGTTATTATTATCTGTTGGGTTGTGGTACAATAGGCCTTTCTTTAGTGTTGTTCCAAAATCTGAACAATTACCTATAACATCATTATCCCCTATGTTAAAGCTTCCATGTGTACAGATGTATTGAGAAGTTTCTAGTTTTATAAAAAACAAGAAACTCTTGCGAAATCCAAGTACAGTCAATTGCACAACATTTTATTTCTATCTTTTTATTAGTGTCAAAGTCTGTCAGTCACTGCCTAAGTCTACTGGCTGTAAGTTAACCACGAAAGAGTCAGAAACAAGAAGGACCAAAATCCCTGACTGGAGCTCTCAGTACTTTGCAGACCTGTCTAACCTTAGATGTGTGACACCCCGCACAGATATATACTCTGGTGAGCGCAGTGACTGGCCCCCCAAATGTTGATGTGACTTTGTTCTACATACGAATGGCCACCTGCAATCAGATACTCGACCCCTGGATTTACATCATATTTCAAGTGTCCCGACTGAGGCGATTAAAAAGTAAGAAGAATGTCAAAATGTTGTGGCACAGCTTAACCGGTCGCTGCTCACCCCCATCGTATGTTAACTTTGGGCTGCAAGTAACTGACTACATCAGCATGTCAGACCCCGTCTGCTTAAGAAACTCACCAATAGGCTCATTTTGCAATTGACCGTGCGGTTCATGCCAAAACATTATCCATGAGTTTACCATGTGACTCAAATCATGCTTGATTTCATGGCCCATCTGGACTTCATTCCACTCCAGGCAGTCACTGAACAGCCCAATGAAACATTTTGAGCCCATGTAATTTTGCCTGTGTCACCTTCTTTTTCCTGAAACTAATAAAAGTTATTTCTAAATGAAATGCATGTTAGCTTATCAATTTGCACTTTGCAATTTTATCAAGTTAATCAAGAATTGACTTAATCAAGCATTACACTAACACCTGTCTAAAAGCTGAAATATGAAAATAGCCAGGGTCTTTAGTGGGCAACACCATGAACAGTGTTGGGCAAGATACTCATAAAGTTTTAACTCATTAAGTTACATTTTAGCTGTTACTCCTTTAAAAGTATTGATGTTGCTTTACTTGAAATCATATCCCTTATGTTACTGCATTTTATTATTTTCCTACTTTCTTAAAAACGGACATATAAGCCATAAAAAGGGGTTAGTTTAAACTGAGCAACCCTCCTCTTGTACCTCATCCTCCTCTTCCAAGTATTTAGGAAAAATAATGAAATGAAAAATGCAGTGAAGCGCAGGTGTGGCAGTAAACAAGGTAGTGGACTGTGGCAGGATGCTGCAATTCATTTTGATGTCATCAGCAAAATTCACTCAAATTTTATTCAGTGTGTTTGTGGGAAAGTGGGGAGCAAACTTTCCATCTATTTGTCAGTATGTCCATCCATCTTCTTCCACTTTTCCGGGGTCGTGTCGCAGGAGCAGTAGCCTAAGCACGAAAGCTTCCCTCTCCCTAGCCACCTCGTCCAGCTCATCTGGTATCCCAGGGCGTTTTCAGGCCAGGTGAGAGACATAGTCCTGGGTCTTCCCCATGGTCTCAGTGGACATGCCCAGAAGACCTTGCCAGGGAGGTATCCAGGAGTCATCCTCACAAGATGCTTGAGCCACCTCTTCTTGATGCAATGAAGTGATGTAGAGTCTGCATCCCTACAGACACTGCACTGATCTTCCTGTCAATCTCCTGTTCCATTCTATTCTTATTGGTGAACAAGTCTCTGATGTCTCTGATGCTGAGATGCTGCCTTGGTCCTCTGTCGTGTCTTCAGTCAGGTCTTTTCTGGTTTGCTGCAATAATAAATGCTTTATTGCACTCTGTCCTTAAAAAGAGACATATTGTGTTGTTTTTTTAAAGAAGCTGACACACTTTCCTGAAGTCTTATGAAATGGATTTGATATTCTTTGGTCAAAATACCACAGCGATACAGTGCAACAGTTCCCTTTTCAACCATATCTTTTCAGCTCTATTCATAGCAGCTGTTTATTTTTTAGAGGGTTCAGTCAGACGCTTGACTCCTCTGCAGCTCTTTAATAGAATACACTTAGTAAAATACGTAATACATATAAATGTAATGTAAATATTTGCTCAAAGTTTAAAAACGGGAAATGAAGGTAAGTTTGATATATATAAAAATTACTATCCAGCCTTGAATGCATTTAGATAAATGTCCCTCATACTGCAGGGACTGGGGGAGACCCCGGGGGAGACCCAGGACATGCTGGAGGGAGTATGTCTCTTGACTGGCCTGGGAACACCTTGGGATCCCCACAACCTGACCTCAGATAATCCGAGGAAAATTGCATCGGTTGAGACGCAACATGAATTTCACTACTATGTTTTTATCTTTTTCACCCACAAGTATAAAGTAATGTGGGAACTTCTAGGATGTAAACACTGCCCACCAATGTTATAGAGGAACACCCAACACTGAATATCGAGCACCACAGTTTAATAACAATTTTGTAAAAAATTGAGAATTGGACAGAATGTTTTCTTAATTCAATAACTTATTTATGATACATTTTTAACAATAAATGTTACTTTTGGGGAGTAATGCCTTCATTAGTGACTTTGCAATGAGTTAAAACTAACATGAAATATAATTTTGGGGAGGTAAAATTAATCGTGGGACAGTGCTGCCCAACACTGACCATGACTTGCTCTGTTCTTTTCTGTCGAAGTTTAAGCCATTAACTACTTGGCACAATGCAACACTGTAGTTCTTAATTGTTTCCGTTTTTAAAGCCCTCCTGCCGCTGAGGAAAATGTGCCAGACAAAAGCTGTGGTTAACACCTCATCTCAATATTTGCATGCAAAAGGTTTTAACCCAATGACGTGGATTAAGGTAAGTGTTTTCCACTTGAGTATAGACCACAGCAGAACACCGGCTGAACAATTTTTTTTTAGCCAATTTATCATTCTGAAATGAGCTTGTTAGCATATTTGCCCTCACAAGGGATTGTCCGGGTATTGATAATACAGAAAATGCTGCAGTTTAACCAAAGCAGGGAGGTTAATTGTGTTGTTATAGCCCTTGCCGCCAGAGAGCCATAGAAAAAAAAAAATCTTTATCACTGAATGAACTTAACCAAGTCAATATCAACGTGCAATTGCAATGTTAACCAATTAAATTTTTTTCTGGTTTCCTCTACCTCTCCTTAAAACGCTTTTCACTCATTTGTTTTTCTATAACTCTTCTATGTCTTGTCTGACTTTTTTTTTCTCATCTCTTTAATGATTTCTATCTTTGCCCACTCTTTTTCTTGAACTCTTTCCATCTGTCTCTATCTTATCCCTACACCACTCCTTTCATCACCAGGTCTTTATTGCTCAAAATGCTCTCTCCGGGAGTGGCCTCGAGGTCAAATACCTTGTACTGTGGATACGCTTTGCCACCTGCAATCAGATCCTCGACCCCTGGGTATACATCCTGTTTCGTAGATCAGTTTTCAAGAGACTGCACCCTCGCTGGTCCCGAACATCCATCATGGGTATGTACCCATCTTTCAGTAAGACTGTTCGCAGATTCACGCAATCTTCACTTGGAAGTAACACTGGCACAGAAACCACAGACAACATGCTGAAATCTAACGTGACCCCGCCATCGACTGAAAAGCCACCACCCCCATCTTCATGAGTAGCTGAATTTGGATTATAACAGGAGACTGACATTGGGGTCAAAGTTAATGTGATGGTTTTTTTATTTTTTAATCAGTGTTTTTTTATGTTGATTGTGGTGATGGTAAGCTGCGAGGTTGCACTAATAATGTCAGAGGATTGAATTTAATTGTGTCGTTGCAAGCCAATGAAATGCTTCAATATTTAGACCAAAACATTCACACATAGCAGGAGTGAACTAGACACAAAGCCCAAACCTGTAACCTTCCAACCAAAAAAGCATCCCGTTAAGCTGTTAATTACGATGCGGTAATCAGCTAAGGCACCTTTATTTTTATGGTTTATTTTGCTAATATTCATGTTACAGCAGGTAACGGCAGCCTTTATTTTTGATTAAACGGTTACAACCTTTGTGACATATTAAGCACATTTACGTTCAGCTCTGATTTTCTTAAATGTAAAGAATTCTAGGGAGAACCACTTGAATACTCACAGGAGTAGGGGCATCAAACAATGAACACTGACTTCTAATCTTGTATTGAGGTAAAAAGAAGAAAAAAGGTCTGTCTGTGATGGCACGCAATCCTGGCATGTAAATGTAAATATGTTATACTGTGTATTCCAGTATTGCAGATGATATTGTCCTTTGTTCTTGCAGAAGAGTAACTGTAATATCACATGCAGTTTATTCATTTTTCAATGTCATCAAGAAAGATTGGTTGCACACTTTTTTGACCTTTACTTACGAGTATGTGGAAATTATGAAAAGCACTGTATTGCATCTTTCAATATTAGAATCACTCAGTGATCATCTAACTCTTCCAGTTCCATCTTCATGCATATATCTGTATCTTGGAATCAGAATTACAATAGTTTTGAATTTTTTTTAATAGTTTATGTATTTTTTTTTCTTTTTGAGTTTGTTTGATTATTTCAGTTTAATTTTAGTTCATTTAACAAGCACATCAGTATCTTTGGCTCAAAGTTACTTTTTTTAAAAACTTGGTTTAGTTTCATTTTTGTCTTCGTTTTGGTTTTGAAGTACTGATTTACAGATATTGATGAAAAAAAAAATTTTTCGTTTCAGTTAGTTTCGCATAGTTAATTTTAGTTTTTATTTAGTTTCATAAAAAGCTATAGTTTTTATTTTAGTTAACGGGATTATTTTATCACCATTAGTTTCAGTCTTAGTTTTCAATAACAACAATAACTCTGATTGGAATCTATGTTTGCAGAAAATCCAAAAGCAGAAACCAGAATTTTGTTTTTTTCTTTTAATCTTGGTCCACATCAGAAATGTCTTGTTTAAGAATACTTCGGATGCGGTTTGGTTCTCTAGACTAGTGATTTCTTACAATCCTTAAAAAAATACTCCCAATACTCCTAACTCTCTTCATATCTTGCTAAATTCAGACTTCGTTCACAGGTATTTTTTTTTAATATGAGATTAAAATGTATGCGTGCTGCTTAAATAAAACAAAAAGTGACATTTGAAAGCAGTCCAGATATTTGTTAAATAAGCATGATAAATCTGTCATGATTTAGGGGTTATTTTTGTTCCTGTTTTTTGTAAAGTCTGTGTCCTTGCGTTTTACTTCTGTTTTGACTTACCCTAGTTCATCTGCCCTGAGTGTTTGCACCTGTGTCTTGTCAGCCCTTGTGTATATACATACACGTTTCTTCCCTGCTGGTCCAAACTGTTGCAGCCTGTTTCCGTGGGTTTTTCATGTTTAGCGTTTGTGTGTGGGTTTTATTGGGTTGTTCTGAGTTTAGTTTCCTTTTGGTTTGTTCGTTTTGGTGTCCCTGCATTGCAGTGGTTTTGTTTAAACACCACCTACTCTCCAACATTCGGGTTCTGCTACAATCTTCGACTCGCGACAGAATCTTAATAAAGCCTGGTGATGGCTGCATTACTGAGAGAGGTCTGGCTGCAGACATAACGATGTGGAGAGGCTTCAGTGGAGATCTCGCTGTCAAGTCACCTCCACTGTTACGATATCCTGGCTAGATTTCTGGGGATGGCAGAAACAAGTGCAAAAGAAACTTCCTCTGGATGCCAATAAATAGGCCCAGAGAAACAATGCATGTGATGTTGGCAGAGCAACAACCATATTAGTATCTACAAATAGCATGGTAAAGGTTTCTGTGGTCATCTTGGTCTTTTTGAATAATGGCTCCTGGACAATATAGTAGTGAATGCATAAAGCTTGTTTCTGCATGCACTGTCACTGACTCAGTAAACTCGCTTTCACAAAGTGAATGATTATAGCTGTCAAGGCTCCTGTCAGAACAGGAAATAATAGATTCGGCTCTAGCATTTCCTAACGTAAAAGCCCTTTCTTCTGCATATTCGTTAGTGACTGATTTTCAAGTTCCTGGAAAAGGCCTTGTACATGTGTTCAGTGTTAAAATTGATCAATTTGTGTAAATTTAAATAAGATGAATGAAAGTTTCAATTAGGTTATTTCATGCTTAACAATTTTGTAACACAATGAGAACTAGGATTAGCGCCTTGAAAATGTCCTGGCCAGATTAACGGGCCAGAAACCTTTTTGTGAAGAGTTTTGCGAGACCACAGGCCTGCATTTGCATTTCAGTGTTCATTATGATGCTCAGGTTGGCAGGCTGGTTACTGTAAGTGAATATAACCAAGTACATTTTTTCCATCCACAAAATCTGAGGTATACTTTAAGTACTTTAGTAGATAGATGTATAAAACCACAGCTCAACTTTAATCTGCATTAGAAAACTGCAACACACATATGAATGTAGATGTATTATTAATCTAAAAACTAAAAGTAAGACACCATTAGCATCTTATTTTATGGTGAAAGAAGTACATTTAATACAGTATATTTAGCTGATAATTTAGATTAGGAGTACTTAAGTGTCTTGTATAACCCATTGTAACTTTAACAAAGCTTTGAATCCGAAGCTTTATTTTGGAGGGACTACTATTTTACATAAATAGGTATAAGAATGTACTATGTATAATTTGTGTTAGTCTAAACCTGCATACATATTTAACTGCTGACATTCTGTTTTTTCCAAGACAGCTATACAGAACTGAGTGTGGCATCTTAATTGTAAAACAATATCGATAAAAGGATTGTTTTATTTACATACATCCCTTACATTTTAGATGCTTCGCCTTACTGTTATAATTTGGCACATTTATTAAATGTAAGGTCAAAATTCCCTAAATACATTTAATGTGACACTTGTGAAAGTGGTGGTGTGTATGCTGCTGGAGAACATTGACCTTTTTGAAGGTGAGACCACAAACATTTGACATTTGTCTTGAACTGGAAGCTCTTAAACAGCTTCTCTTTTTAATCCTTTTTATTAAAACTATAAAAAAAATTGTGTTGCCCAGAGGTGCCACCATGGTTTTGGGTTAAGTAGAGGAAGCTGGACAATTTGTGTTGAGGTGTGTGTGTGTGTGTGTGTGTGTGTGTGTGTGTGTGTGTGTGTGTGTGTGTGTGTGTGTGTGTGTGTGTGTGTGTGTGTGTGTGCGTGTCCGCTATAGTTGTGCTGTGCCGTTGTTGTGCATACCAATCTCATCAATCTGCAGCTTCTTGTGGTGGTAATGTGGTGACTTCATCAGAAATTGTCAGATGATGTTTATGTCTCATTTTATGATCTAGTATTGTGGTTGATTTAACTATTGTCTGCTCTGCTTAAGATCTTCCACATACTAAAAGAACTTCAAGATCAAGACTTTCTACACAAAAACAGCAGTCTGCACGTTCTGAATCAGTTCACATATTCAGATTATATGTGTCACACCGTGGTGAGATCAAGCTGTTTTTGTCCCGTCTCCATGTTTTGTCTTGTAATTTCCTGTTTTATTTTGAAGGTCTTAACTCTCCTCTTGTTTCAGGTCACTTGCCTTTTCTTGTGTGTCTCGGTCTGATTATCTCCACCTGTCCCTCCTTACACTGTGTTTAATAGTCTGTGTCTTCCTTTGTCCTGTGCCAGTGTGTCTTGCTTGTTCACTTTGGCCATTGCCTTGACCATGTCTGGCTTCTCCAAGTGAGAGATTTTGGATTTGTTAACGTTTTGTAAAATAGTAAGATAGCTTTTGTAAGATTATTTAGGTTCATAGTTACGATCTGTATAGCTTTTTGTTACCTCCTTGGGGAGTGATTTTTGTTTTGTAAAGTTTGGTAGTGTTGTGCCTCCCGTTTTTTTAAGGAGTGTTTTTTGTTGGCCCTGCCCTGCCCTCTTCTCAGATCTTTGTTTTCCTCCTTAGCCGGAGTGAATTTCAGTTAGAAATAACCTTTTGATAGCCTTGTTGATTTCCTCCTTTCAGTGGAACGAGTTTTGTTTGTAACATCATAGAAGAAGTGAGAAAAGCTAGTTTTTCATAGGGTGTTTTTTTTTTTTTTTATTTGTAAAATTCACAAACAAAGGTTTTTCTGCAACTGTGTCCTGAGTCCTAGCCTAGTCGTGACAATCTGTCAATCTTCTTTTGTTTGTTGTACAATAAATCTTTCAACTGTTCACCGTGGTCTGTGTTGTACTTTTTTTGTTGTTGTTGTTGTACACAAAATCAAAAATGAAACACACTGAAATCAGATTTCAATTTAATGTAATCCTCTTTGTTTGAATTCATTTAGATTAGGTTTGAGTTTAAGTTTTAAAAAGCAATATTTTCCTTCATTTTTTCTACCATAGACTGTATATAACAATGGACAAAGCATTTGGATGTGTGACCCTCTGGTTTCTGAAGACCGGTTTTGAAGTCAGCAAGCTGAAGGGAACACGCCCACCACATGTCAAAGTTGGCTAAATTTTTTGCGTGACATAAACTCTTCTGGCATAGTACAAAAAAAAATGAATCCCCAACAGAGTTGTCCTGGGTGTAAAATCAAACGACTACGATCAAAATGCTTTTTTGAACCCGGGTGTAAATAAGTTTATTTCTGCCCTGAAGTCTGAGACCATGGTCCTCAGTCGGAAAAGTGCGGAGTGCCCTCTCCATGTCGGGGATCAGATACTGCCCCAAGTGGAGAAGTTCAATTATCATGGGGTCTTGATCACGAGTGAGAGAAGAATGGAACGGTAGATTGACGGTAGGTCTCTGCTGAGCCAAAAGGCGAAACGCTTGATTTACCAGTCGGTCTACGTTCCTGTCCTCACATATGGGTACAAGCGGTGGGTAATGACCGAAAGAACTAGATGGTGGATACAAGTAGCAGAAATAAATGACCTCCAAAGGGCGTCTTTCTCTCCCTTAGAAATAGGGTGAGAAGCTCGGGCATCCGGGATGGGCTGAGAATAGAGTCATTGCTTCATTGCATCAAGAGGAGTCAGATGAGGTGGCTCGGGCATCTTGTGAGAATGACTCCTGGACGCCTCCCTGGCAAGGTCTTCTGGGCATGTCCCCACTGAGACCGTGGGAAAGTCCCAGGACTATGTCTCCCAGCCGGCCTGAAAATGCCCTGGGATACCCCTAGATAAGCTGGATGAAGTGGCCGAAGTTCCTGATTAGGCCACTGCCCCCGCAACCCAAGCGAATTAGCAGAAGAAAATGGATAGATGGATGGAGTCAGACATTTTAACATGGGAGTCAATGGAGATTGACTCGCTTTTGTCCAGCGTCTATCAGTCAGTTGAGGAACTTTAACAAATCTTAGTTCCGCATGAGCGTCAACACGGAAGTTAGATGACTGGCGCTTGGTTCCACCACTCAGTCTTTAAAATTAGCTCCAGTTTTTCCAAGTTGACCCCTGTTGTGCTGTAAGCAAAAAAAAATAGGCTATTTTGAAATGGTGAGACAGCTTCATAATTAAGTCAGACGTTTTGTTGTTTAGATAATGAAAGACTGATAAATAGTCGTAAAATGGTGAAAATTGACCTTTTTTGAGGGGATGTCAATATGCTTCAAGAGCTGATATAGATATTGTGTAAATAGATTTGAAATTCATCATTATTTTATAAATTTTTGAACATTAAGAAAGTAGAGCAGAGAAGCAATGTTTTGTTGTTTTTTTCTCTTTCATACAGCATCTAGAAGTCCAGGACTCTTTATGAATGTAAACAGGCAGCAAGGCGGGTCAAAGTAAACAGGCATTTGTTCGTCAGATAAAGTCAACATGCCAACACTCACTTTGAGAGACAGAAGTAAGCCGAAGCTGCTCTGCTGTTAAGGCGTTGACATGAAGACGGAGAAACACAACAGGGAGGGAATCTTCAGGTTTGTGTTTTATAATAAATAAAAAAAGTAAAAAAAGAGTAAAAAAAAGAATAATAAATAAAAGAAGAAAAAAAGGCAACAAGCATTTGCTTATTTAGGAGATGGGATTCACTTTCTGTATTATTAATATTTACACTATGAACCAATACAGCAGTTGATCATTTTATGAAATAGTGCTTGAGTGGATGTTTATATACAAACAAAGAAACAATGGGATATATATGAAAAGTTTAATGATACTGAAGTGTTTGCAAATTGCAATATGTGAATGATTACTGCATATAACATGACAGATATGTTAGCTTATACACATATAAGATAAATGATCTTATAAGGTAAGAGATAAGGTCTCTGGGGCACCCTCCGAGTTGTAGAGACAGATGTGGTTACCTGTCGAAACCTTTCAAGTGAGCTGTGTTGAAAAGGTAATAACTCTTTACCACTGCTGGAAAGATTATATGGAAGGTGCCCTTGTAGCTGAAAAAGACGAACCTAGACTTGTCTGGGGTCTAAATGACAACATGCTTTCCAGCAGCAAGGCATCTTGGATACTTTCTTTCACGTCCCTCTAACTGCTCTGGCTATAGTACAGCCGTGAAAATTTGGTAGTTTATGCATTACAGTAAAAAAGCAAATTAGAAATATCTGAAATTGAATGTGCATGCAACAAAACAAGAGATGGGATGCTTCTGCACACAAAGTCTCTCTTGGTATAGTGGTCTGACAATCATAACTTATTGTTTGTGTTCAATGTGGTCTGCATTTAACAGTTTTGGATCCAAACCATAGACTGTATAAGAAGAACGGGACAACCCCCTGTGACATTACTTACAGATTTTTATGAAAAGTGCTTTTAAAGCCTCCATCGCACTACGTTAAGTAAGAGTAGTATTCATCATAAAACCACTGGCTGTGCAAAGTAGTAGATCTGCTCTATTTAGAGTAATGCAGTGTAGCAGCAAAAGTCACTCAAATATTCAACATTATCTAAAAAAAAGTGTGTTACCTTCTGAAACCATCTCTTAAATAATTTTATTGTTTAAGTCTCATCGATCAAGTATTCTCATATATTCAACTGTGATGGACTGGCAGCCTGAGCCCCGCCCTTCTACATAACAATGTCATAATTAAAGGAACAGAAATCATAAAGAAAAAGTCGTGATTTTTTTGTCTTTATATGCACATTTTTATGTAGTCGTCTTTGTAATACATGGAAAACAAATATAAGATAAATATAAACAAATGAAGAGCATTTGATTGAAATTATTTTTATTAGTTAACCCTCAGTGTT
The DNA here is from genome assembly GCA_014839995.1 of Xenentodon cancila. Lineage (NCBI taxonomy): Eukaryota > Metazoa > Chordata > Actinopteri > Beloniformes > Belonidae > Xenentodon > Xenentodon cancila. Next base: position 10,483,255 of record CM026206.1, read on the forward strand.
TGAATTTTAATAAGGTTATCAAACTTATTATACTCAGCAACTATCATTCCATCAAGCGAAAGGAAACGTCTGACTTCAGTGAGTCACACGAATTATATCTTCATATGTTGTCTTTATAAGGTGATAAAATGTTGTAACTAGAACCCTGATTTCTGACTCATATGAACGTAAGAGGAGCAGGTCGTTTAAGTGAATGGAGAGAATAGTATTGACCATAAAACCATGAGTTCCATGAGTTTTTGCAGCTGTGTAGCTGCAACAATCTCTTAAACATTCAACATTTATTCTGGGAAAAAAGGATGTTATCTTTTGAAACTGTCTTTTGAATCATTTTATTATTTGAATTTCTTCAGTGATTCTCTAATAGCCAGCTGGTAGAGATGCATGCAGCCTACAGTTTAGCTGCAGCAGACACTGGCTACAGGGCTCCTTTAAGGGAATATCATACAGCTCAGCAGGTTTAGATAATTCACTGTGGGTAAAACAGTTTATTTGTTCAGATTAAAACACTGCAGGATCAACTATGTAATGGATTCAGAGCTAAAGATTTCATTTTCAAGATAATTCTTGAATCATGGAATTTCTGTTTTCCAATAATCTGACAATTATTTCATCCAAGCCTTTCAATTTAGTTAAAACACAACATGAACAGATAGTGCTTCTGTCTATTATATTTTAATTATTTTTAGATACTTTGAGCAAATATGTATGTAAACACTTTGTGAAAGTTTTTAATTGTAGGCCTTTATATAAAGCTTCACATCCACCCGATTAGGTCTATGAAAAAAAAAAAAAAAGAAAACTTGAATAAGAAACTACTCAGTGAATATAAAAAATAAAACTAAGGGCATGGATACCCAAGCAAGGTTGCGTCCAAGTCATGTAATATATTTATATTATATTGAAAAAGGGTAACACTGAAATAATGTGGGAGTAGGATGTATGAGGATCCTCATTTTGCTATTGGGTCAAATTGATCCACATTTCCTTACATGCACACAAGCTGGAAAACAGATCTCACAATTTCCCTTGACCTGTTTATTTTTATCATGGGAAGCAAGCAGTTCCTGTTGGGAAAATCTGTATTGCGTAGCTGGCCATTAAGCTGGAAATTTGTCACTCAGCATTCCATTTTCTCATGATTAATGTCTTAAAAAACAGCTTCTTTTTTTCCAAGTTCTTGGTCACCGACTGGAAGACTGACATTGACTGGTAATTGCGTGTGTGGTGTTTGTTTTGTGGGGTAAGAGCGTTGTTGATTCAACTATCATTCTTTTCTTTAAGGGGACTCACTAATCTGGTCTTAACAGACTTGTAACTGGTCTTCGTAAGTGGTCTTTCCTGGCCAGCCAGAACAACCAGGAGGAAGGTTGATATCTTATTTCCCATCAGAATAATAGGATTGCAATATGTTGAAAGTCTGCTATTGATTCGTTTCTTAATCAAGAGAAACACACAGAGAAATCCTGTCTGCCTTAGTTTTGATATAGAAGTGCACAAATCCAGTCATGGTCATCCATAAAAAGTTCATGTCCTTGTTTTCCCTAGTGGCTTTCATGAGAGGAAACAAGTTTGTCGGAGCTTATTCAACTTCCTGCATTCCTAGATAGTTCACAAAAGTCATTTGATAAAGTAATTGCTTTTTTTTTATTTACCTTTTTTAAATTGCAGTCAATGTAAGAAAGGATTCTTTAACTTTTTGTGAACTTTAATCATCATTGATCAAACATGAAAAATGTATACGTCATGGTGAACCAGGAAATCCTAAAATCACCATGTCATCATTCATCTTTGAAAAGAGAATCACCTCGCATTGCAATTAGGCTGGATTTAAAACTGCACTGCAGTTTTCTGTGTTTAGTAAAAGAGCAAAATTGCTCTTGTAATGGTCTACTTGCATTCATACCGTTGTATTTAGGGTGGCAATTTGTTAGGAATACCTGTCATAGTCCAAAGGCAAATTATTGGCGTCATGCTGGTTCCTGTCATGGTTGTAAAGATAGTGATTAAAAGTCAAAACATGGACTTGGAAGGCAACATTAAAATATTCCTATGTTGTTATTTTTTTTTTTTACACTGGATGGAAGATGGGAGAAAATGATTTCTCTTTATTGTGTTAATTTCTAAATTCTACCATTTTTGACATCTCTAATAGCTCCCCATACATCAAACAAAAACACATCAGGGAAAGCAAAATCTCCCAACACTGAATCCAACGCTTCGGCAAAGTCGTCAGGATTCTTCTTGTCTTTCCCCGCTTCCACGATGGTGGTTGCTGCAAAGAAAAGACGATAAAACATTTTTGAAACAGTGTCCAAGGTTAACAGGTTACAGTTATTACTTTTAACTTTTTTTATGCGATCGACATGCAACAAATCATTAATATGTACATGGTTAATTCATTTATTTATTTATCTACTAAAAAGTTAAATAAATAAGAGCAAAGCAAGCAAAGTCCATGGCTGACTCAAAATATCATGTGTTTGGTAATAACTTTAAAATGAGCTGTGGGAAATAATCTTTTTTTTTTTTTTATTCCAGAAAGAATTTATGTCCTCCCACCATGAGACTTTGGTCAAAATATGTGACGGACTATGTACTCTTTCATGAAGGAATCCAAGCAAACTGAGGGAAAGAGCACACGTTAAAATCTTTATCTCGCATTAAGTTTCGAAAGGCCAAATGTCTCTCAGGAAATCAGGCTTGGAAATCTGGGAAAGGACATGTTCATTTAATTCTCTAATCATCAGCACAATAAACCCCAGCTGGTTGTCATTTTTCATTAAGTTAAGATGCTGTGATATTCAGTGAGGATTCGATGTCTGTTACCGAGTGTAACAGGGTAATACTGCGTAAACACTGATTAAAACAAAGATTAAATCTGAGTCAATTTGAATGGCTTTTTTCTGCAGCTACCATTCAGGTACTTTACTATTATGTTAGATAACAAGCATTAGATGACAACTGAGTAAACTGCCTTATTAGATGAAGAACGTGTGATGTGGAAAAAAACACCAGGCCGCCAGTCCATCACAGGGCCACATATACAGACAAACAACCGTGCACACTCACACCTACGGGATTTGTTTGGTTTTTTTTCTTCTTTTAACTACTCAAAGTGGTCTTGCACTACACGCCACACTCACGCAGACAGAATTTCTGTCTGTATCCATCTTTTCTCAGCCTGTACAGTGATTTTTCTCTGTTACATGTGGATCCACACCCCAACGAATGCCCTCGGAGACCCCCAGCTGCTTCATATTTTTGGCATCCCCTGAAGAGTAGGTCACTACCAGAAGCCCAAATTTAGACCTGACAACAAAGTTTGTCAGGACAAATATCGTTAGGTGGGGGGTCTTACCCAACTCAAGATCTCTGATACCCATGTAGCTCTCCAACAGGTCATCCACTTTCTTTGTGGCCCGTTCTTCAAATTCATTCTGCTGGCAGAGCAAACAGAATAATACAGATGTGTGAAAAAATGGTCATTAAAAACTCACACAGTGCTTTATATGACAGCACAGCTGTAATGTATTCTCCTGTCAAAGCATGTGAGGCTCTGTTTCATTCCATGTAATACGAATATGTCAAAGCTGATAAGATAATTACATCATCATTTAGAAATATGCCGGAGTTGACTGTGCCCTGCCTTTTAAAGCAGCGACTCTTTTCAGCCTCCAATTATTATTCTTTTTTTTTTTTTTTTTTTTTTTACAATTTTGTCTGTGTGTTCACTTTAATTTGAGAAATTCTGTGATTGTATTCAGGAAATAAGATTCATCCCACAAGGGACTTTGATTTGTTTGTTTGTGTGGGTGCAAGTGGGATCAAAAGTCAGTGTTTTGTTCACTTCAGGTCAGCTGCTGTGGGGGCTTTTAGCATTAATAAGTACAAGAACCCTTCGGTCAAAAGATTTGTAATCAACTAGGGCATGGAAAAAGACGTAAATAGTCCAGTAAAAGCTGTGTGTTTGTGAGTGTGTGTGCAGATTAGGAAGTTAAAGCAGACACTGTTGGTCAGAACTCTTGAAACCCACCACTTCCTGAACTGTCGCTGCACCCTTGGAGCGTAGTCGCAGCGTCTCCTTCCCGTTCACCATCTTGCCCTCATTGGATTTTGGCGCTCTAGTCCTCATTCCAATCATGTCTAATTGCACACACAGGGTGGTAGTCATTATTCAAAATAAATTATTTGTTTAGTTAGTGATAACGTAGATTTTTCTTATACAGCATGGCCATCTATAATTTTAACTTATTTTTTATTGATGAGTCTTCTGGTACCTACACGTATCTGCATGTCACACACTGAACTTACACATCTGTAAAAAAAAAAAAACATTGCAGGGAGCAAAGCATGATTCTCATTCCCTTGTTTAGAAGTGTTCCCTATTTAGGATAAATTTACAAGCCCATGATTCACACCAGCATGTTAGGTCTTAGAAGCATGCTGGCCTCATGTTTTCAGTCATATTTAGCGTGCGGAGCTGTTTCTCAGGGGGTTATTTTAAAACGACATGACGGGGTTGTGTGAAAACGCATGTCTGTTTAGCAAGGCAGGTCAATGACAGTTTGGGGAAAATAAACATTTCCAAGGGGATGTCACTTGTTAGCATCAGTGTGATTGAGAGAAGGCATCGTCCCCGTTAGTCATGCCAACTATGCATGGCCCAAAAATTGTCATTGAGAGTAACTCACACCGGTTTAACCATATGCATTCATGAATGTGACTTGGATTAGCTCATGAGACAAACACTACATCTCTGCATGAGGAAGCGTAGCAGTTCCTCAAAATGCAACATTGTCCATAGACGCAGCATTGTAATAGTAATAATTTATTGCAATGCACCAAAACCATCGTATAATTTGCTTTTGCATTTAAAGTACCAACCGATTGAAAAATGAAAGTGAGGTAGATTCTGCTCAACACCTGTGGCAGTGACCGGTCTGATGCAGTGGACACACCAGAACGTGGCGGTTCGCTCTCACACGAGAGCTGGAGGTTGGAAATGCCAGGTGAAATTACAGAGCAGGACAAGTGAGCACATATTTTATGACAGGTGCTCCCCTCTATTCTTGCAACCACAGTGTTCCAGTGGCATATTGTGGCAGGAAAACATCAACAGGAGCCCATAAAGCTGACTCTAGAGACTGCAGCCTAAAATGGGTATCTGCACTGTTTAGAGGATGCTCTCTTTATCCGTGTAAGCTATCTTGTTACCATTTATTAATACAAAAGCCATGATGTTTATAAGAATTTTCCTGAACAAAAAAAAACAAAAAAACATTCTTATTCATTTAATATCTCAACAATAGGAAGCCCATGGGCTGAGTGAGAAACAAGGCCATTATGAAGCATATTCAAAAGGTATATGAAAGAGTCAGAAGCTAGATCAAGTCTATGGGTCATTTATATTTTAAATCAAAAGAGAGGATTTTTGACTCAGGTTTCCAGTGACAGTGAATGAACTTCTCATTCAGCTCCCTCGTTTTCCTGTCTACTTTTCTCTGGTATTTTCATGTGTATAACACTGTGCTCCAAACTGTTATCTTTCTTAACAGTGAGGTGACCTGAGATACCGATCTGTTGCAGGAAATCACTCTGATTTGCTTTCCTTTCCAATAAGCAACCACCTCACTCAGTTTCATATGGGAAATGTTATTTCCCTCTATGCTTTTCATGTTCCGAGCTGCATGCCAAACAATAAAGCATCCGCTGAACAGCTGACCCTCTATGTTGAGGGTGGAAACTGTGGTCCTGTGTGAAAGTCGTCTCCTCGCTCGTCTAATTATCTTGAGTTACTTAATGACTTTCCAATCATTTTGGTTAAATGCTATCAATACACTGGTTTTACAGTTGTCGCTTCTGCGTTTTTAACTTTCATAGTCTTGCAGGCAGTCTGTTGACTGGTGATGAGAACGACTGAGGTTAGTGTCCGCTGTGGCAGAAAATTACCTTGTGGACATATTTGTGTTTCCTAATAATACTGCAGAATTTCTGTTAGATGCTTGGGATTTAAATTTGGAAAAAAAAAGAAAAAAAAGTTCTTGTTCTTTATTCCAGTGTCCAGAGCCCAACTGCTAGATTCACTTCAATTAATGACACAAATTATAGTATTTTTAATCCAAATACCTTCGAATGTTGTTGAGTGTTAATAACCTTTGCTGACCAATGCTCAAAGGGCAATCTCAACCTGCATTTTCAACTGACAATTCCCACGCATTGTGTTGTATTTTTCACTTACCAAAGGCCTTTTTGGGGCCCACAAGGCGGAGAGTGAATGCTATGCCTCTCGGTTGCTCTTTCAGCATTTTGGCCACCTCATAGTGCCGACACCCTACAATGCTCTGCTCGTTGATAGCCTCGATGTGGTCACCAACACATACTGTCTTCAGCTGGTCTATGGTGCTTCCTTCTTTTATCCTCTGGAGGAAATATGGTTAAAGTCATTGTTGTACAGCTAAGTTGCACAGCGTTTTCAAATTTGTGATCCAGATATCACTACATGGGGATTATATCACACAACTCTTGAAAATATAAATGTCATTGACATCTACAGCTGAGTTTTAACATTTCTTAAATGGCCAAACTGTGTCTTTGTTACTGTAAACATTATGATCCAAAGAGTTGCATTTATGAGTTTGACTTTATCTGTCTTATGTGATGTTATCTGTCCTTTATGTCATAGGTTCTACTGTCATGAAACTTTCCAGAGAATTTTCATGCAACTGTTGTGTCAATAGTGGTTTTTACAATAAAAGCATGGAAGCTGAAACCATTAAGCTTTTCTGTGACGGAGAAAAAATGCATAACTTAACCTCTCTGCAATGAGGTTTGAAAAAAATACAAACACCAGGTCTTTAAGTGAATGTTCAGACTGTCTGAAAATGACTGCTTGTAAAAGTACACAGCTGCAAATAAAATAATAATAATTAAAAAAAAAACAAACCCATACACACAAGTTTTCAGCCCTTCTTTTCATTCACCTTAATGAAAGCATATCCGGCTCCGTTGTCTGTGATGGTCAGGCCCAAGGCATCTTCTGTCTTCGTCACCTCCACTTCTTTGGTCTCTCCTCTGACATGAGCGAAGATGAAGTCCTCTAGACCAATCTGTCCCCCCAGCAGCTTCTGCATGTCCACTTTATGAGAGTTTAGGGTGCAGAAGAGGATCTGAAGAGAGGATATCAGGAAAAAAAAATTGCCCACCGTTACTTTTTGACACAGAGGTAAACCAGTGACTGTATCACAGATTTGAAAAGTTTCACTATCTCTACAAGTGGATGACAAAAGACAAAAGATTTTATACCATTAAAGTAAGGGAGTATTTCTCTGAAATATCCCCTGATTTTATTACAAACAAATACAGCACATCAAAATTTTATGAGTTGTGTAGTATATATATTATACAGCAGGGGGCAGTGGAGCCAAATGGGTTTAAATTCTTGAAACCTTTCCAAAGTACCTAAGAGTCCTCAAGTCTGGCTGAATTTCAAGCTCACGCCATTTTATATTTGTTTTGACTTGAAGCAAATATTTTTTCACGTTACATTTTGGCACTCTCTACACACACAAGTTCACTTTCATTCGTTTGCAGTGTTTTTCCTCCTCATTCATGGTTTCATGTTAAAATAAACAAAAAGTACTGTTTGTAGTCAATTTGGTATTCAGCAACTTTACCTTAAAGTTCAAGTTATGCATCATAATCAATGAAGGAAATCCAAGATAACATACGGGGACTGTTATCTTATAAGTTCCTGTTAACACTGACTTTCTTGCCAAGTTGAAGAGTCTGACTGGAGTCCAAGGTCTTCCGTGTCTGACTGTACAGTAATTGTACACTGCTGCTGCTGCTGTTCTGTCAACTGAAGGTCAAGGAAACAATTGCACTTCTCACTATCTCCAGCTAACAGCCTGATATTTCTGCTGCAGGGAATCTTGTATTTAGGTCTGCGTGCAGTTCAAGGCCCTTTAGATATATTGGATAACACAGTGATTAATATACTATTTAAAGGATATGTTGGTACCAATCCAAAATTAAATTACTGTGTATCTTTATGTGAAACCAAATCGAACCAATACAATCTTATTACAAATAAAAACTTTACTTGTGTTGCAACTTCACCTGTTTCATAGTTTACTGTTATTACTAAGCTGGTCTATCTAGCTGGGGGGTTTTTAAAGTTTAATATGCTTCATGTTGGACTGTAGTTATCCACACCAGCGTGTGTATACCCCCGGACTGGATCTCAACCTGTCATAGCTGTCACACTACAGAGAAAGAGTTATTCCCAGAAATTTGACAGTTTTTGTTCAAAGCTGTGGCTAATGACAGTTGCACAACAAACTATCAGAAAACATTCACAATGCAGTTAAAGCGTGCAGCAAGGTGTCTAACTGTTACAAAAGGAAGCTTTAACTGCTTCCTTTTGTAACAGTTAGACACCTTGCTGCCAGGCTAGATATCAAACACAATCATTTAATTTCTCTCAGGCACTGAAGAGTCATTTTTCATAAGATTCAAATAGTCTAAAAGCTAATAACTCTAATTACTCAGCTTGTGTAAGTGCGGTAGATATGATTAGGCGCGGTGGCGGCCTGACAACAGCCAACAGCCTTGGTGAATGAGAGAGATACACTTGTTCATATCACTGCATCTGTAATCATGTATGGTCATGTAATGCACAGCAAGCAAAAGCTTTCGCGGTGGCCTTCAATCCCGATAAGTATTTGATAAAGGTGGTGCTGCTCTGTTACTGAGTGTTTATCCAAGAATGCAGCAGAATAATAGCAATTATTTGCTACAGTTTAATTTAATAAAGTGTTCATGTTCAAAAACAAAAAATAGGTAGCTACTCCAACTGCAAATGCTTTCCTGAAGTATTAAAGAGTATGTGGACGTGGAGTGTGCGGTGTGCAAGTCCCTGACCTCGATCTTGTCTCAAGGACTCCTTTACCGCCACAAGGACTGACTCTTAAAACCGGACTGATCAAAGCTTCAGTTTTAGTTCAATCTTGGAGCATAAATACATAGAAAATAATTACCTGAAATGTGTAAATTATTGTCGCCAAAACACAAACTTATGCAAACAGAGTAGAAATGTTGGATGACGTTTCTTCTTGGATAGTTTTGGTTTTATTTTTTTATTATACTGAGTTCTTTAATTTTTCCAACATTATGGAAATTTACTGATTCTATGCAGTTCACTTGCAATGAATAAAACAAACCGGTCATTATAAGTTCGATTATTGCAACATTTAGACAAATGCATTTACAACTAAGTGTTCAAAAAATTATTTTAGAAAACACAATATGATTATCACCTGACTTGGTTTCATCTTGAAGTCACACCCATACCTTGTTAAATTTCAATGTGTATGTGTTTATGAAAATTTTAATCTACTTGTTTGTTTCTGCTGTCAATGAGTACATTGTCTGGCAGACAGTAGTAGTAAACAAACGCCAACGTTGCATTATGAAAAAAAAAAACCTGGATTGGAGACAGAACGCCCGTTTCCTGCTGCACTGTTAGACCAGCTATCTAGACTGACCTATAACCTGATTGTTTTACATCTTCCTTTTTTTTAGTTTGACAGTAAATGCCTCGTTGTGAGCATTTTGCTTTGGTACCTCTGAGGGTGAAATGTCAAACACCTCTGCGATCTTGGTATACAGCTCCTTCACGTTGGTGAATCCATGGATGCGGCCTGTTGGGCTCCCGTGAGCAAGCTGGGTGTGGAATATGAGCCTTGGTCTCATGTATTCTGGAGGCCCTGGTGGCGGAGGTGAAGGGGGAGGAAGAGGAGGCGCCGTGGGCTCCATACACCCCCGTTTCTGGGTCTTCTGCTCCTCTGTGGCCTCGACCCCTGCTGCCTTGGAGTCCTGCGGGCTCATGTCCTCTCCGCTCTGCATCGACCCAGTTCGGTTTTTAGTCCTTCCCTGGAATCCCTGCTGGTGCACCGCTCTGGCAGAAAGAGAAACACAGTCCGTCCTCGCACTTAGTTGAACAAACACCCAACCAACCACCCAGAGGTTCAGGGTGAGATAAATTAATGATGAGGTGTAACTTGGTAACAGTAGCTGAAAGAGGCCCGCCAGGCCCTGCCAGCTGGAAACCAGACACCTTTTGAGTTCAGCCGAGTTACACCTGAGCCTTTTGCAGCTCACGCACAGACAGCACAAACAAAACACACCAGGTAAATTTAAAACTAATCCCATATCAGTCAACCTGCAACAAGTCTCACACACATACCCCTTGATATGTGTACATTCCTCTGAGGTATGAAAATGTCTGGCATATCTGCAAAATAACTTTTGCACTGAGCAGCCACAGACAATGCCCCAGTGTCCCTGGTAAGAAGACACTGCTGTGTATGCAGTAAGGTGCTACTACCCACCAGCCATGTTGAATAAAAGAGGATATTTCTAGAATGAATCCACACTGAAGTCCTGACTTTTTTTAACACAGTTTACAAATAGTCAAGATGACAGTTTCAGCCAAGTACACATGATAATTCTCACGGGTATCCTTTTTACACTGGCAGTATTTTTAAATATATTTTTCCTTAATTTATTCTACCAACATGTGTATCAACATAGCTTAGTGGCCCATGAATCAAAAGGATAATGAAATAACTAAGATACAGTAGCTTAGTAAGGGAATTTCCACACGTCCAAAGGAAAACAAGTGATGGATGTTTGCCTGCACAAAGACTGGAGTTGTCCTGAAAAACCAGAACAGCAAGGCTTGGCGTTTTTAATTAACTCTGTCATGGACCTGATACAATCTTGACATGTTATTTGTCATTTCATGCTGTGTGATGCACACATCCCATGCAAAAAAAGAAATTTGTTTATGTCAGGATGCAGAAAGCTATCTTTCTTCCTTTCAGATGGAAAGATTCCACACAGTTAGTTGCTGTAGGTTCACTCCAGCACACAGTCGGTCTTTGTTCACTATGACTTCTGTCTTTTTCAAGTCAGAGCAAAGCTAAAGGACATGCCCACACACTTTCCCATCCTGACAGGAGCACACCATGACAAGCGTGATTACTCTTCACAAAGCACCAGAACCACGAAGAACCATGCTCAAGGCCTTTGCAGGGTTTGTGTAACTGTTAGTGTACACATGGATGTGGCAAAGTGGAAAATGTTGGCAAAGCTTTTCACAATAAAACTTATTTTACCGTGCCTTTTAATGCCTACCCATGACATTTTCCTAACATAGTAAGGGTTTGCCATTGCCTTTGTACCATAAGCTCTAAAGCTTCACTATGTGACAAGTTAAAAAAGAGAAAGAGTCTATTTTTAAAATACCACCAGAGAATGTGGTAAATCATCAACAAAGTCACTATAGTCAGATGATTTAGCTGGAGGATTTAAATTCTTGATGAGAAACTAATTTCCCATTTGAATAGTGCTACATTGTTCAATAATCTTGCAAAGTCTGCTCTCAGTTTTTGAAACATGCCAGTTTACGTTTCCTTTCCCAAACTTTTAGTTCTATTTTATACTACGTCTCCATTTGCCAAACATGTGCTGTATTTTTGAATTAGATATATAGTTACATGCATCATCCGGCAGTATATCAAAAGCTAATTCGATGCATTCACTAGAGGTATAAAAGGTGTACAAACTGTGTTGTTCTCCTTTATCCTGCTTTACAAGCATTTCTATGCACCTGCGGTACAATGTGCATTGCTATAGCGATGTGTGCGTCACTGCCCTGGTTTTTCATGCCGAGGTGCCCTTTAGGATATATCAAGCTTTCCTCATTCTCATCTTACAGAGCAAGACATCAGTGTATTGTTTTTATTCTAGTTTTATTTTTATTTTTTTTACTGCAGATTAGTTCAGCAAGACAAAGTATACGAGACAACACCAAAGAGATTGGTTCTGATTTTTGCTGAAACTAATGATACACTTACAACTGTTTTTATTAAACTCAGTTGTCATCAGATTAACTAATATAGTCTAACTGTCTACACTTAATTCAAAGAGGCTGCTGCCTCACTTTCTTGCTGGGTCATAAAGAACAAAGCGGTTTACAGATGTCTCTGGTGGTGTGGAGTCTGTTGCATCAATCCTTCAAAGGATGTACGCTTGTTGTTTTGTTTAAAGTTATAGTACATTTCAACATCTTTGGCTGCAAATATTCTTCATTACAGAAGAAAGCCACTTCTTCAAGTCTGAAACAGAGAAGAGAAGAATTTCATGACAAAAAAAAACAAAGCGAGTTAAATATTTTTGACTGATTGCAGAAGCATATCTTAAATATTTCACTCTTACGAGACTCTGAAGAGATTGTGTGTGCATTTTTTATATAGTTAAAGTCACTTACAAATATTGACTAGAGGGAGGAGGAAATGAACAATTGGTCTGTCAATATTAGCAAAATGTGTGATATTGCAGTGTATGAAAAATAGAAAAATATCGTTTATATTACGAAAAAAATCTGTGATTAATTAAGTTACATCAAACCAACTGACACGTTGGAGGGGTGGACTTTTGTGGTGACCAGTCTTTCTGCCCACTTAATTATCTATCATCCACACAGATGAGTCAGCAGGAAAAAAAAGAGACTTTTATTGCCCACGCTGCATCTACGTCACTTCCTCGTGAAGCGTGATTTCCTCCTCTGTATCTGCCTTGTGTTCTGGCAGGGGGAATGGAGGGGAAGACCAGGGACTGGCTGGTGTGAGCCAGAATGTGTGAGGGTGGTGTGTTAGCTGTGTCATGTGGCAGCACACAGCCTCTTCTGTTCCTGGTGGCGTGGCAGTGCCTGAGCAGCCTGGTGAGGAGAAAAAGAAAAAGAAATGGAGAAAAAAAAGGCAAATCCTTGTGTGCCTTTCTCTAAATTGTTGCATTATCAACATCTCTATCAGCAGAAATTTGTGTTGTAATGCGCTCGAACAGGGTTTCACTGGTACCACCTTGATTTGGTTGGTGACTAACCAGCAACATGTATATTCTACGTGTTTATGTTTCCTCTTTATTAAGGCCATCTAATCACAACTTCCATACAGAGGCTAAAGGTCAGGGTCAACTACTTTATACTGCAAACAGTCTTCTTTTGGCTTTTGTTCTAAAGCCACATAGTGAAAAGCTTCATTAAATAAAAGCTCAAATCTCACCCTCCCTCCTGATTCCTGAGTCGAGGCTCTTTACTTCTTCTCATTAGAATGGGAATACATGTTCCCAGCTTTTCCTGCTCATTATGGGTCAATTATAATTTTATGACTGGTGATTGTTACAGCACAACTAAAAAGTTCCTGGTTCGTCTCCCAGCTGGGGCTTTGCTGTATGGATGTATAGATGTTGTACCTATGCTTGATTGGGTTGTCTTTGCTTCATATTTTATTCTCTCAGTTTAAAAGCATGCATGTTAGGTGAATTGATGATTCTAAATTTGCTCATAGGAGTGACTGTGAGCATGTGTGGTTATTTGTCTATATGTTGCCCTGCAATGTACTGGCATACTGTCCAGGGTGGATCCCAAAGACAGCTGAGATAGGCTCCAGCAGACCCCAGTGACACTGAATAGAGAGAAATGTGCATTATATTTGAATCTTTGTGAATCGTTTTCTTTAGTTATATTATTTTTATATGACAATAATTTGACCAGACAATCCTCAGTTAGTCATCTTGATCATGGTAAATGCTACTTTCTTTTATCAGTATCAGGATTCAGCATAGTTTTACCCTCACCAGAATAAAACTATCTGCATGCGGACAAAAGCAATATGCTGAACATCAAGAGGCAAAGCCCCACCCAAGTGTTTCTGACAATATGACTTGTCTTTATGACATTTCGTGTTATAATGTGGGAGGTTATCAGTGTTTTTTTTTTTTTTTTTTAACACCACGGGGTTCGTTATCCATCACATGTGAGGCGTTATATTTGAAAATAACTGATTAAAGACTCACAGGCAAGACTGTTCACACCAGTAAATAGGTCTTAGAGCTGGGACCATCCTATTTCCATATACGGCAATGGGCGGTCTGCGGAGGCCGACTACCACATTCTGATTGGATGAGCGATCTGACATGACCGTTTTTTCTCTGGTCGTTGCCGATTCTGATTGGTGTTTTAGCTTGGTCCGATTTAGACTCATTATCCTAATCAGCCACGGATGAAGTGAGAAGGGAAAAAAAAAAGCAGAAGCCACAACAAGAACGGTGGAGTTTGGCGTGGAGAGTCGTTTCTACACGAACCGACTACCACTGGCTGAGAAGAGAATGCTTGAAAATAAAAGAGAGAGGTTGAAAACCTTTCTCAGAAAGATCGACGAGAAGGCCATCGTCAGAATAAAGCACTTCATGAAGGAGAGGTGAGTGGAGCTGCTGGCGGAGCCGCTATCTGCCGGCCAGCATCCCCGGCAGGGCGGATGCCAACAGACAATGCTTGTCGTTCGTATTTCAAAAAGGATAATCCAGTATCAAACGCAACACTGATATAAGTTGAACGCCGTGGTTTTATCTGAAATGTGTGAGAGATGGTACGCCTCGTAGTCGGCGGTGCACGCCGCTAGCATGTTAGCTTATCGCGGCGGAGGATGGGTTGCTATTTAAATGGTCAGGTATTGTTTAATTCCGGCGGAAATGTAAGTTGAATTCAAACTAACTAAACTAAAATATAATTTCCCCCTTGCAAGGTGTTGGTGGTTATCCTGAGCGTCGTTGAAATAGCGTGCATTTGCGGCGCTGTTAATTCCGTCATGACTGATATCGTAACCGGTGTGACCTCGGCGCCTGACCCCGAGGATGCGTTCATACGCGGACCTTTAAAGCCTCGAGGGGGATGCTCTGCAGCAGTTTAGTACAGCTACTTGTTTGCTGGACTTATTTCAGTCCTAATGACGTTCTTGTACTGTCATCTCGTACCTGTGGTAGATGGTGTAATTCCCTGCTTCTGCTTTTCCAACAGCACAATCGCGAACCAAGATTAGTCTTGTTATGTATGTTGTTTTTGTTGTGTGGATCTGTAGTCCAGTTGGTGTAAACAAGTGGGCGAGTTGTGTAAAAAAGAATTGCTGGGTCAGACTGGTTTGGGTTTTATTTTTAGTCTGGTCTTTGTCTACTTCTTAGAAGTCATGACTTCATGCATCTGCCTGTGCGGATTGCATTGACATCAAGTACATGGCAGATCCAGGCCGGTCGATTTCCACGGTTGTCGAGCTCTGCGAAGGCTCATTTATACATTTACTCGTATACTCTTTCTAAACATCCACACGCACAGTGTATTGTGTTTCCCTCAGCCCGCAGGAAAATGTGCACACTTGTCAAACATTAGATGAGCAAATTTGCTCTCTCAGGACGGCCTATATTTAGGCCTCATAAGTTGACCACAGGTGTTGCATGGTGTTAAATGCTCCCAAAATCTCATCGTTAGTACTTGCTGTCCTCTGAGCTATGCTGTTAACTACCTTCCCATAGATAGCCATTTGCTGGAGTACAAGAGCCCCGCCAATCAGAAGTGGCCCGTAGGTTATCAGCAAAGTTATGGTATGTTTGAGATATGGTATGCTGGTGTTGGGGGATTATCAGTTTCCACAACGCACATGCTCTAATTGTACCTTTACTGAGCAAAGACTCTGACAATATAAATGCAACATCCATCCAAAGCCATTTCATCCCCTTTGCCTTTTTAAATTAATTATTATTTATATATATATATATATTCAAATGTTCAGACATGGAGTTAAAAAAGCCTTAACACTAAACATCTGCTTGCAAGCGCTTCTAAACTGCTTTGTATACAGGTTTGTGTAGCATCCTGTCACAAATATGATTTTCATGGTGCTCTAGAAAAACCTGGTACAGCTGCAAAACCTCTGAAAGTGGAAGATCCTAGAATAGGTTGGGTGGAACAGCTGCACAGGCGTCCTGTTGGCTGAGGAAGATGCTCCCTGGGCAGAGCTTCGCTGCTGCTGTGGGCTGAGAAAGCTGCATAGGTTGAAATTATGATATTCTTCAGACACAGGGAGCAAACCCAAGTTAGAGGATTAAAACCACACTCGTAGGACTGTTTACGTCTTAATAAAAGGTTGCCGGCTAACCATCTGGTCACTGTTGAAGTTATGTGCTCCCTCTGTTGGACTTGTCTTACACAATATGAAAGCCATATTCCTCTTAGCTGTTTCACCTTGTGGCCTGTGGAGTTCCACTTAAAGTTCATGTCGTAGGCCAGTTTAATTTCAGACATGCAAAGTTTTATTCATGCTTATCTAAAAGTGTAATTAAACCTTTTTTTTCTGCGTGGCTTTTAAAAACAGAATATTATTTTATTTGAAAATCAATCTGTGGGAAATTGATTTGTCTGACCTTAATACTGAGAAAGTCAATCCAGTTATATGGAAGCAGAGGCCACATACTCTCCTGGTTTTGTGTCTATGGAGGGTAGTTGGCACAATTACGACATTATGACCCTAACCCTATGACTGGTTGGAGTAAAAAGTTAAATTTTCAATGGTTTGTCTTTAGGGACCCTGTCAGCACTTTCAAGTGGAATGGCGTTTTTGACACTTGTCAGCGGTCTAAAGGCCACATTACTCTGATGTAGCCAGTGTATGTGTTTGTGGCGGTTTTGGTCCTGAATGAATGTTTAAATGCCTTACTGTCTAATAATATTCTTAGGGTTGTTTTGATGCTGGAATGTTCCTTTTTTATCATTTGAATATTAATTTTAATATGGTAAGTTGCAGTTGTTTAAATATAGGTAAAGTCAAAAACTTTAGAAGTATTCTTTTGATAACAATTCAGCTTTTTGATCTGTTTAACTCAAATGTTTAACAAGTTGGTATCCTGAAGTGTGGAAATTTAAAAAAAAAAAAAAAAAAATGTAATGTATAAAGGTAGTGTATAGTGCTAAAAACTTTTATGTGAATTGTTTTATTTTTTTTTTTTTATCTATTTAGTTATTCCAGACCCCACAAACACACTTTGTTTTCATGCTTGACCACTGAGGGTGTAGTAACCTTGAAGAAAAACCCTGTCTGTCTCTGTGCCCAGTTTGCACGGGATGCTGTGTGCAAAAGGCCACATGACTTCCCACTCTAAAGCACACACGCTTATTTGGTAACGCATGAGCACAGGCACCTTCTCTGTTCCACTTGGTAGACACACGCACACAAGAAGCTCCCTGCTGTGGAGCCCTGGCAGGACGCCACAGACTCTCTTCATTCCCTGCACTGTATTTAACGAATGCTCTATATAAGCTGATATGTGTCTATATACACATGCAGACAATAACTTCTGTTTTTGAGATTAACCCAAAAGTAGATTTGGGGTACTACCAGGAGTTCAGGGTAAACCAACCAGACAGGAACTTCTAACAGAGTTGACGGTCTTCTCAGCCCCTTCAGCCAGTGTGTCATTACAGCCATTACACTGTAGCGCCACACATGACCCTTTGAATGAATAACTCAGCTGACCACAAGGTGGCGGTAACTTGCAGTTTGTGATATCTGCAGAGATAAAAAATAAAAAGAACAAAGATTAGGAGAAACGCGTAAACAATGGATGCTTTTTTTTTTTTGTTTTTTTAATAGATTAAAAGAAAACCCCTGCTGGACCTCTTCATTGGTGTGATATGCCAACAAGACCTGAATCAACTCTCCTATCTATCTATCTATCTATCTATCTATCTATCTATCTATCTATCTATCTATCTATCTATCTATCTATCTATCTATCTATCTATCTATCTATCTATCTATCTATCTATCTATCTATCTATCTATCTATCTATCTATCTATCTATCTATCTATCTATCTATCTATCTATCTATCTATCTATCTATCTATCTATCTATCTATCTATCTATCTATCTATCTATCTATCTATCTATCTATCTATCTATCTATCTATCTATCTATCTATCTATCTATCTATCTATCTATCTATCTATCTATCTATCTATCTATCTATCTATCTATCTATCTATCTATCTATCTATCTATCTATCTATCTATCTATCTATCTATCTATCTATCTATCTATCTATCTATCTATCTATCTATCTATCTATCTATCTATCTATCTATCTATCTATCTATCTATCTATCTATCTATCTATCTATCTATCTATCTATCTATCTATCTATCTATCTATCTATCTATCTATCTATCTATCTATCTATCTATCTATCTATCTTGATCTATCTATCTATCTATCTTGATCTATCTATCTTGATCTATGTTATCAAATGTACTCATAGCAAAGTTTCTCTGGTTCAAATGAGTTGTGATGACATGATTTATGTTCATGTGAGAGTGCTGAACAAAATTTAGAAATCCTGATTAGCAGAGAGGTTCGCCAGAAGGTTCCTGTTGGCCATCCTGAGTACCTCTCCTACTACACAGATGTTTTTCGCCCCGTAAAGGTTCCTGACAGCGACTCTTCCAGGGCCATTCCTGGTAATGGGGACACACGCCAATTATCCAGCCCCAAAAAATCTACCTGTAGTTCATGTGGCCAAAAATTGGGAGACAAAAAAAAAGGTTCTTTGGCTGTCCAGAAGATGGCGCTGTTCTACCACATGGCTTTGGTCTTCCTCAGAATCTTCATGGGTGTAAGACTTTTGCAAGCCTCACATGTAAACCTGGGCCTCACGTTGTTCAAGCAGCAGCGCCGGTTGTGGGAGGGCATTCGGCATTGAAACAGCTTTGCCTTAAGGGTGCTACAGCTGCAGACCAGCTGACATGGCTGACGTCCGTAGCCAGACTCTGGGGATCATCTCTCATATCTTGGGACAGAAAGTGAATGTGTTGGATCTTTATACCCTAAGGAGTTCTTTTGCTGACTAGAATGTCCTGTTCTGGGGAATTTTGACCTCTGCCCCCTTTTGAAGCAAGATTTTAGTTTTTTAAATGTATATAGTTTATGTTAAAAAAACTTTACATAGTAAATTTGCTGAGTGCATGTATTGATTGGAAGATTATTGTGGGCATGAAAGCATTTTCAAGAATAACTGAAAATAAATGACCTTGCACAATCCTCATGAGCAATATGAAAATCTTTATCTGTAGATAAACCGGAATGACAGCATGTACGTGCTTATGGGAACATTGACATTAGAATGACATGACATCACAGTGCCTTGTATATATTTTGACATGTTGAAAAAAATGCTTTTAATTTACTGTAATTATTTTGTAAATACAGTAGTCAGCATTTGAAATGGATCAAAACATGTCATCAAAGTTATCCAAAGAAAATAAGGGATATTCAAAATTCTTGCATAACATGACTGACTAATGCTGGGGGCATCTTTCCTTGCTATTATATTACACAGGTATCATCTTTATGTAGCTTTTATAGTTGTGTAGTTATGATCGGGGAAGGTTAGACGGTTAGTTTAATAACTTTTTGAAGTGTGGCTAAAACAGCAACTCATTCATTTATCCATAAATACCAACTGACAGAAAGCAGATCGATGGTCACATATTTAGTATTTCCAACCAGGACAAATATTTATAGGGTCATTGGCTCTGAGGGGGCAGATCTATTTCTCACCCTGCCGCCCCACATTGTTCATCCTGGATCATTGCCACGTGTAGCGTGAGAACGTGGTATGTAATGTGAAGACAGGGGAGGCAAGTACATTAAAAATAATAATTAAAGTAGAACTGATGTCACAGTTTCTTTTGAACTATCTTTAGTTGATAAATGGTGACCTCATGAGTATGGAAATAATCTACTGATATAGAGTTGCTGCTGCTATGTGACTGTACACAGGCTTGCACCCTTTTTTCCTAATTTTACTTATTTAATTGAATAATTTACAATGACTATACCTACTATTGTCATGTATACTGTCCTTCTTTTAAAGTCAACCACAGATTACAATACCCCTTTCTCATTAACGAGGGGATATGGTTTGAGAATGGATTTGCATCAACCCCCACATTTCCACCAGTTACCTCACACTGTGAACCGTTTCCACGACAACACGGCACCAGAAAGGACAAAACCCCTGTTTTGTGTTTTTTAAAATGAATAGGTCTCCTTTTTCCCTTTAGTTTGCCCTTCTTTATTTGGCACATTTCCTGCTGTGTATATCTGGCTGTGGCTTTATCTTTATGCAGTGCTCTTTGATGCTTTCTTTAGTGGCAGTAAAAAAGACCTTTACTCCCATTGGAGTTGGCTCTCAGGGTTTAAGTGCGAGGGCTGCTTTCAGATGGTCATTCAGCTGACTTTTCCCAGGGGTGACAACAAGTCTGTTAAGACTCTGGAAGGAGAGAAGGGAAACTTTACTTGGCCATGCAGACAGGGAAAGACTTGCTGGATCAACAGGATACTTTGGCTCAGGCCATGGATCCCGGAAGGTATGTCAAACGAACATCTGAGCTTCTGATATCAGCCAACACTTCTTAAAATGATGGCAAAATAGTGTTGAGTCGGTTAATGAAAAATGAGCATCTGTGTTCAACTAACTGCTTAGATCAAGTTTTTTCATTATGGTTCTATAGTGTCATAACTGACACACACAAACTCATATATGTATGAATGTGGGTGTAGGTGGCTTTTTTTTTTTTTTTTTCTTTTTTTTTTTTTTGTGGTTCCTTAGTAAGCATTTGTAAATGCATGGGAAAATTTGTCAGCATATCTTGGTAGTATGCTGACATCTGTGACTCCCTAAAGTATGAATTGAACTTGGTACAGAACAAAGATAAAGATAAAATAAGTCTACTAATATTTGTCATGTTTTTTTTTCAGTTATCGCAGTCACAGAAAATTACACCATGTGAGGCTGCTTTTTATACTCTAAACACGGGACAAATCATACTTAAGATAAAAAAAACTTCTTGTTCACATCTGCAATCATCAGTCTCAGATGATGTAATGTGTTTGTGTTTTTAGACTAGTTTTAACTGCGCTCCACACTTTGAAACGGACTTTGGCTCTATGGTGTTTCATGGCGAGAAGTGGGTCAAAGGTCAGGTTCTGAGTGTGAACAATACACACCTCTTACTGACCTCCTCCTGTTCTTGCAGATCAGCAATAAGAGACACTCCACTGTTGTGCAAGCATAGTTATTTCAAAGTTCAAAAAGTTTTATTTCATTCTGCTATCATCTGATAACTTAATTTCTTTTCCTTTTTTTTTTTTTGTTATTTCCTCATTCACTACTAACAGGCTCTCACCCACCCTTGGCGACTTTGACCATGATCACTTTTATAGACTCGTAGCCTTTAAAAGGTTAAAAGGTTTCCTTGACATGAAAAGTACATCATGAAATAGTTCACCAATTAATATTAGGTAATATGGTCCTTGTATGTTTTTAGGCATTTTTAGATTAGATCCTGACGTTATCTGTGGATGATGAACGCATGTCTGTGTAACATAACGTAAGATGTTTGGGCGTGTAGAATGACACATAAGCAGGATGAAATACGCCGTGAGACGGGTGTCATTTTCAAAACGAGGCTGGATGAACATTGGGATGAGCTTCTTCTTTTTTTTTTTTTTTTTTTTTTTTTTTTTTTTGTCTTGTCTTGTCTTGTCTTTTCTGGGTTTTGCGTCATGCAAAGCCCCGGTTCGACTTTTTTGTGGCCAGTTGTTCAAACATTGAATCATCCTTTTGTGATTCCGGACATATGCCGGTTTATGGTGTCCTCGGCTGAGAAAGTGGTGGATCTCTTCTCCCCAGTTACTCATCTTGCATATAGACCCTACCTGTGACGTCTGGCTGCTGCTGCTGTTGCACTCATCAACTGTTTCCTTATTTTATAAAATAATAATGATAAATTACCTTTTAAAAAAAAAAAAAAAAAAAAGTGTACCTCGGAGGAGAGTTATTCACGGGGCCAGCTCGACGGCCCACCCCACGTCAGTCAATGTAAACGAGGACAGGCGACGCGCTAAATCCAATGCAGAAGAGGCTTTTGTTAGCCCTGCTGTCTATATTACAGCAGCATAGTTATTGTGTCAGTATAATAGCAGTGTGTTTGTCTAATAACATCTTCAATAAACAGGAGAATTTTACACTCTGGCTGCTAAACTAGTTGTTTTGACAAACATAAGACAGACTTGTGCGGCTATAGATGCTTTTTATTCTAATATCTCTCAATGAAAGTATCAGGAAATAAAAAATTAAATCTAAATCTATCTAAATTTCTAAATTCTTTTACGTACACTCACCACTGTATTGGGTAAACCTGTTGCACCTATGAACGTGGCTGAGTGTTTTGTAAGTAAAGAGGACATTCTGATGAAAAGCGGACTCGGTTGTGGTTTCCTGCATGTTAAAGGAAGTTAAGAGAGAACACCAGTTGTTTGAGTTTTAAAACTACAAATGCTCCTCTGGCGCTTTAATCCCTCAGCCAGGTGGCACCTGGGTCAGGTGGGCTTTTTTTAAGCAGTTAAGCATACACACCTGGCCAATGGGTTGGCACTGACGATGAAACCTTTTAAATTTTATTTATTTATTTATTTATTTAATTCCTTCCCCAAGCCAACTTTTTCTTTTTTTTAACGTAGGAGCTTTGTTGTGCTTGCAGCATATTTTTATTGATTGAGTAACGTAGGACTTCCTGCCGCTGTTGACTCATTTCTGTCCTTAAGACATTTTCTCTGGTTTAAGGAAAACTACTGCATGTACTCCAGTCCAGTGAGCACATTTATCCCAACATACCTCACTACTTCAGAAAAGTACAAGTTCCATCAATAAAATTTACATCGTGAAGCCTTCCAAGCAGGATGAAACCTTGCGTCTTTTTGTTAGGCCTCTTTTAGTTTGATACGTTTTTAAAAACAAAAAAATGTATATATTTACATGGCTCAGCAAACGATGGCTTTATATGTTTCTATTCACACCGCAAGAATAATAACCAAACAAGTTTGAACACCTTTTGTGTGTCAATCATCACCCACATTTGTTTGCTTGCTAAATCGGAAAAACGGTTATAAAATGATGCAAATGTATTTCATCATTGTCTTAACACGGAAAACTGTCCCTACACCACCCACCCCCACCTACAGGTGGTTAACGGTCTCATGATTTTGCAACACTTTACCTTGCAAAAGATTTTTATTTATATATTACAAATAAAAGGCCAACTCTTTAAAGTTGTCTAGCATTTGATTTGTGTCTCAGAATTAATTATTCTATTGCCATGTTCAATTGCTGCAAATTTATATTTTAATAGTGTTCCTTCGTAAAGAATTAACTATTTTTGTAAATATTTGATTTAAGAAAGCCTTAGTTTACTGAGTCGGCTGAAGGAAGTCATTTGTGATCATTTCACGCGTCGTCTTTAGATTAATTGCTGAACGTTTTGGTAGAATCAGCCTCGGTCCTGTTAACATGCTGGTGCCTGTATTGCACTCCACTCTGTGTTTTGTGTAAGAGAAGGAGAGGAGAGGCGGCTTGTGTATTGGCTGGCCTTTTTCATGCTTATTTGGCTTTGGGGGGGAGTGGCTGGGCTTGACGTCAGCAAATACGGAGAGTCACACCACTCTCCGAACAAACTGGCTTCCTCGTTACTGGCACATTCATAGAGCAACACAGCAGCGGCTTTTCTGGCAGGATGTGGAAAGGAACTATTCTTTCTTTTATTGTCATCATTACTTGTTTTGAACTACACATTTAGAACAAGGAGGACTAAATCATTTTTGGGGGTCATTATCTTTGTCCTTTTTGTCTTCAGCTTCCCTCTTTTTCTTTTAAAGGTCAGGACATTTAGATTGTAAACAAGAGCTGTAAAGAAACCCTTTTTTTTTTTTTTCTTCCCCCTTCTTCTGTAAGAGCAGGAAATGCCTACAGTCAGTAGGTATATGAGTTTTCGTTCATCAAAGCGGTTTAAGCTTAGCAGGTAAGTAGTTGATGTTTTGACATGTGAAAATTGTTGTTGGCTCTTTGTTGATAGTTTTGTTTTTTGCTGGAGAGGAATGTTCATTCAGACAATGCGTAAAGTCTAGCAAATGGATTGGATTTGGATGCATATTTAGCTGAATCAGTATCCTTTTCAGTGAGTTGCTGGTGGTGTGTTTTTTTTTTTTTTTTTTGTTTTTTTTTTTGTTTGTTTTTTTGTTTTTTTCCCCCTCTGGTCAAGGACAGGCCAAGGCCTTTGATGAGCATGTAATGAGTACTGCCGCCTTCATTGTTATGGACCTTCGTGTTTTCACTTTATTGAAATGACATGTTTTCATAGACTTGACGTTTGTATAACCTACATTCGGCAGCTTGTAAAGTAGACGGGAGATGGATTTGTGCAGTCTGTCTGCTGATGCAATACGTATCAATAAAAATGTTCATTTGGAAAAAGGAGATTATATAGACATGTCCATTGTGTGTCAAATAAATCCCATCCTTACAAACTTAAAATGTGAGTAGTGATCTCGTTGTTTGAATATGTTCAGTAAATGATTTGATAGTAAAATGGCACATAATTGGCATAACACTTAGTATATGCTGTTGAATATGCAGAGCATTTAATTACGGTCATCTTTTAAAGCAAGATTTTAGGGGTGACAACTGTTTTTGCAGAGAGATGGGTTATATGTCAGGGCTTTTTGGTAGCAGGTTATTCTTTAATTTTTATTTTATTTTTTTTTTGTATCCAACAGCATTCTCAGCTCTGTTGTGAATGATCTGGGTTAAGTGTGGAGCTTCCTTTTGAAACGGCTTTAGTAGACCACAGTTCTATTTTTGAATTTATTTGGGTAAATTTATCAAATGGTTCTTTGTGCTTGTGTGTTTGCATGCATGAGGGTGAAATTACAAGCATCGTGCTACTGCCTATCTTACCGTGACTTTCCAAATAAGCATTAAATGTGCACACCAAGTTTGTTTTTACACAACTGCTTTGCTGAAATATTTACCATATTGCTGAATCTGTCTTTTTTTTTTTTTTTTCCCCTCTCCCCAGCAGTTACCCAGTCGAGAGCAGTGGTGGCGGTCTGCCAGCCAAAGTGAAGAAAAGCAGGAGCAACCCGGGCAATGGTGGCATCAAGAAGGCAGAGACGAGGAAAGCTTTGAGTCTAGACGGAGCCCAGCTCGAGATCCAGCAGCAGCACAAAACTCTGACCAGGCAAGTCGCTGTCAGGGGGCTTTCATTGGGAAACTGTTACAATTCCTTTTTAAATTCACAAAACAAGAAGAGAGCACCTTCATTTCAGACTGTAGAATTACATTTGCTTGTCATTTTGATATGAATTATAGCCCTAAAAGGAAAAACTATATATATTTTTATCTATATCTCTTCAAATCTGAAGGTAACAAAGACCTTTTAGTGTCTTTGAATTCTTAAAATCACATTGTTGTGGAGACCTGCAGCTATTCCCGTCTGGCATCACAAGACCTGACCAACTGTCAGCTGTTGTTCACGTGTGACACACGCACATAACTGCACTTGTAACACTTGTAAGCTGACGGCGTTCTCACGAGATGCAAATCTAGACCTGCATCCAGTTTCATTGAACTAAAGATCAAATCTAGAGATGGATTTGCTTAATTCTGAACTGAAATGAGGTAATGACACACAACCGTCATCTTTACTTGGCCTTCTAAACACAGGAGTTTTATTGCTCAATAAAGTTTGTAACGGAGCGAAGTTCATGTTGTGTCCGTCTTAACACAGTAATCAAGTCTTTTTGCAACCAGATTTCTTCTAAGCTGACTGAGCGAGATCTTTGTCTTTGCAGGTCCCAGACGTTTGATGTGGACATCAGAGGCGTTGAGAAGACGGAGGGCAGCGGCACACAAAGTGTAAGTCCACCAGACTTGAATTTATCTACTTATCGGTAAACCTCGTGTGTTTCTGTAAAGGGCACAAAGAGAATGTTTTTGTTCTTTAAAAATTAATCCTGTTTTTTTTTTTTTTGTTTTTTTTTTTTTTTTTTGTTAAAGAGTTTCACAAAGCACAACAAGACATTCCACAAGTTATTTCCGAGCATTCCTGAGAATGAAGATTTAATACATGGTAGGTAAACGAAAGCGAACAAGAATAGCCAGTTCAGATTAAAATAATTGATCTGTATTCAAATGAAAGCGTTTGTTCTCTCCCGTCTCAGCGTACATCTGTGCCCTGCAGAGGGAAGTGCCCTACCACGGTCGGCTGTACGTCACTGACACCAACGTCTGTTTCTATTCCTCAGTTTTACTGAAGGACACGAAGGTAGGAAAGGACCCGGGCCGTCCCCTGGAATCTTTTTAACTGTTGTTTGACGCACAGATTTCTAATTCTGACCGCTTGCGCTGCTCTCTGCTTCTGCAGGTAGTGATTCCAGTTTCATCCATTCACATAGTGAAGAAGCAGAATACAGCTTTGCTTGTTCCCAATGCCTTGTCAGTTCGTACCACAGAAGGAGAGAAGGTCAGTTGATCAACTTTAACTCTACAAGCTCAGTCTGACAGTAATCAGTCAAAGTCAAATTAAGTCTCCTAAAAACACAGGACAGTTGTGCACAACCGCTGGATTTAATGATGGGATGATGTTTTTAATTACATTTAAGGTTGCTTGCTTGAAGACTAATATTCCTGATGTTCTTCTTTTTTATTCCGTCTCATTGTTCAGCACCTCTTTGTGTCACTGCGAAACAGAGAATCCTGTTACAAGCTTCTATGCTCGATCTGCCCTCACATCGAGGTGAGTGGTTCAGAGCAAACATTACAAACTGCACCTGAAATCAGAAGTCTTGAGTAGCCTAAATGTGGTAAAGTTATAGGAAGCAACATGAAGGTATTCACACTAATGCAGTAGTGTTGATGAACATTTGTCTTGTCTCTTTAATTTGGCCACGAGGCAGTTCTGCTCATTGACCGTCCTTATTTATTTGTTACAGGATGGCAGCACAAACAGCAGCCCTCTTTTCTCTTCAGGCGAAAACGGCTTTGACAAGAATAAAGTTGTGGTAAGAAACCTTTCCCTCAGTCAAGTGAATAGTTTTTAAGTGCACAGTTAGACTCCCCGTCTCTGAAGCACTGGTCCTTTTTTATGTCTCTTACCAGCAGAACTCCAGCCAGTCCAGTTTGGACGATAGCTTCGACCAGTTGGATGGCTCTGAAACTCAGTCGTTACCAGACCAATCTGTGCAGGCATCCACCAGAGGTGAGGATTTGGTGCCGTTCTTGGACATTGTGTTTAACTTCCAAACAATAGAGTTCATATAATAAACATTGTGTGCACCTGGTTTATTTATGTAAAATGCAGAAATGTGAGCCATGATTTTGCCGTTTCTTATTCCGTGTGCATAAAAAAAAAAAATGGTAAAATAAGTAGGCACTTGGCAAGTTGAAGGTTTTAATAGAAATGTAAAATGTTTTTCTTAATCTTTGACTTTTTGTCCTCCTGTAGAAGCAGTGCCTAATGGAAATAACTCAACTTTCAGAAGCCTGCACATGCAACAAAGTGACAGTTCATCCTCTGAGGAGCTGTCAGAGTCAGGTCCGTCACACACATGGAAATTTACAGTTTTTTTTGTTCTCTTTTTTCTTTATTATTTCAAACCGTGCTATATCCTTTACATTACCCGACTACCAATAAGGTAGATGACAGGTGCCTGTTATTTTGACCCTTAATAGGCTGCAATATTGTGATTTTTAGTGGGTAGACATCTGTTTGAAATCTGCAGATAATTTTAAAAGTGAGCACATTTATTTATTTATTTACATGTCTTTAAACCATGATTTTCATGCTCCGTCTGCTTTTCCGTTTTTCCCTCTCAGGTGCGTCCTGGGTCTGGAATGTGACTGAAAAAGCTAAATCTCTGCTGGTTCAGAGAGAAGCCAGCACCCTCAACACTCTGCTCTTCATTTACTTGATTCTGTAAGCACTGCCTCCCTTGTCTTGATCGTTTTCTCTGCTCCCTCCAAACTCCCGTCAGTCCGAGGCTTCGACTTCCTGTGAGCTAGTCTGCTTCTCTCTCCTAAAGTAGCAGCCTGTAAACAAAAGGCAGAGAAATGTCTCCTTCATTACAAACCAGATCAACTAGAAATGTCTTATCCAATAAGTTAACAAGATTGATCTTTGCTTCTGTGATATTTGCCTTCGTCATGTTGTAGTTCCCTAAAACTGAAGTCGCTTTTAAATCTAGAGATTCTGTCTGTGCATGTCTGCATTGTGTATATATTATTTATCGGCCATGCAGTTATTTTTGGAGGACTGCATGAACACAGCCGACGCCGTGTAACAATGCGTGTATGTCTGGCAGGGTTGTGCTGCTGCTGTTGTCTTCGGGCTACATCGGGCTGCGTATTGTGGCACTGGAAGAACAGCTTACATCCCTCGGCGCGCTGCCTGAGTTCACCTTACAGAGCGAGTAAGATGTTTTCTTTTGATTTCACTTCTTCTTTGCTCAGAAGTTAATTGATATTTGTTTTCACAACTATTCCCTCATTCATTGCCGTTTCAACTAGTAAACGCAGATCTTTTGCTATTTTTATATTCCCCAACAAAGGGCTTATAAAATGTTTCATCGGCAATACTAAAACTACTGTTTGGGAATATAAGACTGTAGTTTTGTGGCCTCTGCGATCTTGATTCATTGTTATTGACTCACCATTGTTTTTGCATTTAATAGATACTGTGCAGGTCACAAAGTTTTCTTTTCTTATAGGAATATTTCCACAAGGCTTAAATGATTTATTCAGGCCTGTGATTCTATTTCAAGGAAATGGAAAAATGAATTCCTGTCATGGGTGCAGCTTCGCTGTCATTTAACCGAATACCTTTTGTGGTGTTTGTCTGAGGTTGGTATGTTTGTAATAATTGCTTTCCTCTGTTTTCACAGGTATCACAAAGGCACATAACCCTCGGTGATGGAAGGAGAGAATGGTCCACTGATGATTGGAAGATAATTTCAGCCTCTTTTCAACAGAACCCGCAAGGCAATCCTTAATGTACTCGGACTCTGCTCCCGACGCGGCCCGTGCTGGTGCATAGCGGGAGAGTGGCCAACCTGTGCAATTTCAGAGATGTTGACATGAAGGGCTATGTTTCCTCCTCGTGCAGTAAACAAAAGAACACGCCGCAGCTCAGTCACGCAGAGCTAAGCCAAATGTATCCTCACACTGCCTGGTTGCAGTGTCTGACGTTGTAAACCAAAGCCAATGGCTCAAACTCAGTCAGGTGCCACGTTAGCCGAGCTGGTGGGCCCTCTGTTTTCAGAAACTGTTCCACATCTTTGAACTTTTTTTTTTTTTTCTTTCCCTCATCTCTCTGAGCATGCAGTCTAAAAGAGGGCTATACCAGTCAGCATTAGCCTGCTGTAGTGCGTTGCTGCACCGCAACACTGGAGACGTAGTGCTATGCATAGCCAAAGATGCACACGGTGCACATCTTTTGCATGAGTGCACAGAAAAGACTTTTCTATCACTTATTTAACCCTCCATCTTTTAAGCTGTATAGTCAGTCTCGTCTCCATCGCTATACTCAGCCAGTTGTGGGTACTTCAGGTGGTTCTTGTCTATCTCATCAGGTGTGGGTTGAAGTGATGACAAATCTCAAGTGCAGATCAGCCCACGAAGGCGCCATGCCTTCCTGATGGTCTTCGTCCTTTCTCTCTTTCCCCAATCAGTAATGATTGCAGTATTTTCTCTTTGGCATGATTTTACAACTGTTTAATAATCAATGCTCAGAGGTTACTTGTCCTTCAGGCTCTACTGGATGAACGCATCATCAGTGCACCGATTATGTGCAATAGGATATGAGGATGTTGTCTCGGAGGCCTGAATGTGTTTTTATTTACTGTTCTATGGCTTTGGTCTTCAGGAGTGGATTTAAAACGTGTCTGCGTTTAATGTGCCGTCTACCAAGAAGAAGTACAGACCTGTCGAGGACTAAGCAGCATTTCTAGATTGTCAGGTTATTTTTAGAAGTAGCACCAACATTGTATTTCAAATGCATGTCTGCAGTTGTTGAGACTCAGCTGATACTGTATATCCATCGTTGCGCTTGTCACAGAGGGGGGGGGGATTTTAAAAACCTGCTGCAAGGTCCAAGTTTTCAAAAGCAAAACGTGGTCCAAAAATAAGTTTCAATATGCAACGATTTGTTATGCATGGTAAAAAGAATAATAACTTATGTTTGTGAGCAGTTTTAAGTGGAGCTTGTTGTTTGTGGGGAAGAAGTTGTGCATATATAAAAGAAAACAAAGTGAGTGAAAGGAACAGCTCAAGAGAGCATGCGCACTTTAAAAAAAAAAAAAAATGTTGTGCCTGTCACAATCCAAGACACCTGGTTTGGATTGAGAAGAAATGGCAAAGCTGGCATTCTGTGGTATCTGATGGTGCTAATATTTTATTTTATTTTTATAATTGTTTTCACTCAGGGGTGGTGGGCACTATCTGCCATGTGGGTTTAGGTGGTCCAGCATGTCAATTCAAAGTTGAGTGCTCATAATGCATTTCACCATTTGCACCTCTTTGGTGGTTTCTATGTGAACCCTCTCAAGGGAGAAATTTATACACTCGCAGTCAGCTTCTCAGAATGCTTGCTTTTCTGTTTTCCCCCTCTTTTGATAAATTTTCAACTAACTTAAAGACTCATATCTGTACCACATCTCAACATTTTCCATTTTAAAATCCTTTAAGATGAAGCGCAGTAAGTGGGCCAACCTTTGCTTCATCCAGGGGAGTCATTTCTAATCTTTAAAGGTTTTTGCCATAAACAGTACTCAGTTATTATAATCCCCCCCAGCAGGGGGCAGCACACACAACCACTGTCCTCACATGACTCACTTCAAGACTCTGGATGAGGGCAGTATTTGTGTGATTTTGCACTATTTAGTGTTGTAAATAATTTTTTACCAATTGTTAATGTCCTTAATTCAACTATGGTCCTATATATATTTATTTGCATTCTGTGTAAGTCAAAGTAGTCTCTGTGAGATGGCTTTGCTTTTGTTCAAAATAAAATATTTCGAAATAAATCTCGTACTGTGTCTTTGCTCTTTATTAGTGCTGCATTGACACTCTGGTCAAAGGATTTTGGACCAACATAAACTAAAGTAGTAAAAACAACCACAAAACTCTTGCTATTTTATCCTGTCTTGAGAAATGTCAGTTTTCTCTATGAAGATCCAGCTGTATCGGAAAATCTTTTGGGATGTTGAAGTTGGTAGTTCAACCAAACTTTAACTCTTTTGTTTATCTTATTTTTTCTGCTGGCTTTTTGGGGTAAACTGGCTCTTACTCTGGTCTAAACGGAAGTATTGTGTGCCAATTGTGCCAGTTTTTACAAATGGTCAGAATCATAACGTGTTAAATAAGCTGAAATTAGAGTATTGACGTTCATTCACGTGCCACTTCTTCAAAACCCCGGAGCAGCATCTATTGAAGAACCTGGAGCACAGAAACTGCACTCTATTTTAAGTCAGGAGATCAGTTGTAATTGTTTTGTTGAATGTCTAAAAGGATTATGAAATGTCTATGGCCAGAACAAAAGGGGAATAAAAAAAAAATTCCAGAGATTGTAGGTAAGATCACAAATGATTGTTCAGAGAACACTGGAGTAGACTTGATTTGTATTAATTTAATTGTAACTGATCAAAAGCATAATTTAATATCCCCTGGAGCAGGCCTGCAGCTCTGAATGTGTTCAGCTGTCTGGGTTATTTGAAGGAGCCGGTTCTGCTGTGGTCCTCTGGTAAGCACAGATCTGAAACACACCTGAAAGAGACAACAAAAGTCTTTCATTTTATAATACAATTGGTTATTAGCGTAAGGAAAATTGGTACGTTACGCTTAAAAATGTTGCTTATTTATGAGGAAAACCCTGTAATAGAGAGGCAGAGGTAATAGATTTGGTAATTGTATGAAATCATGCTGCTGTCGGGTCACTGTATCTGCGGTAGTGCTGCTCTGCACAAGAGCCATCAGGTCTGAATTAAAATAAATCTAACAAACGGCTTCGGCTGTCTCTCATGTTGGTGTCTAATAACCCAAAATTCAGCATCTAACTTCCCACCCCCTTAGTGAAAGTTAAAAGGATAAATACCTGCTGCAAAAGCTAAAATGACTGCAACCCAGCCAATGATGTAGGACCAGGAAAAGCGCCAGTCCAGGAAGCGTTTTCCAAAGAAAGTCACGGTCACACCAGTGTAAACGGCCAAAGCCAGCAAAGCAAGAAAACCTGACGTAAAGAACGAGAGGGAAAAATAAAAACTAAAAATAAAAATTTTCGTTTTTTTTTTTTTTAATGAAATCTGTATAGTTATTTAAAATGTTTACTCTTAGGAAAGCCACAAAACAAAGTGGCCCCAAATCTGAAGGGGTGCTGCGACCCAGGCACGTGGCTGCCTGACACCTGATGCAAGTGTGACTTGTGGCTGGCTTACCTGACAGCGCCAGAGCGATGCCACCCGTGCGGACTCTCCGGTTCTTGGTGCCGTTCGTGAAGGCGCTCAAACCGAGCACCACGCCGGCGAAGCAGCTCAGCACCGCCAGCAGCATGAAGGCCCGCGTAGCGTCCCAGAAGGCTGGACACGCACAAGGTCAGGACCAACCGGCACACACACACACGCATACAAAAGAGCAGATGACGCTTCCAGACGCACGTCTGAGCTCTACGGCCTTCGGGAATAAATAAGGTTGCTTCTAAGATACTTACCCACCGTTATGGTGTGGGCGTGGCATTTGTGGTTGATGCAGAACCTCCAAAGCCCTTGGTTGGCCGAACTACCCGAGTATCGATACTGCATCCAGAAGTCCGTTGCCGTGGAAACGATGAGGAGCACGAGGGCGGCCACGCCGCACAGAGTGCCGCCTCCTGCCAGAGTGTACAGCATTGTGGAGATGCTGGAAAACGCATGCAGCAACTGCGCCAGAAAGACGGGACAAAGTAAATGGCACGCTTAGGTTTCTTTCTAAAGTTGTCATTTCATAAGTGTTACTGCTCGTTTCACAAGAATACTAATTTTTTTTTGTGCTGCATGTCATGTTAACAAACTAAAACAAGAACCAAAGGATTCTTAACCCAGAAATCGACTAGACGTTTTTTTTTGTTTGTTTGTTTTTTTTACACATCTACTCAAGGCAGTCCAACTTCTTCAGGGTTTGTAAATGCACTTCTGCTGCAGGTCTAAGTAAAGTCCAGTAAAGTATTTATGAGGCTTGAGGTCAACTATTTTGATACGAACTTAAACAGAAGTTTCAGTCACATGTGTTCTCATCATACATTTACCAGGAGGAAAGAAACAAAGCAATTAAAAAAAAAAAACGCAGTTGAATTGGTCATATAGGCAGAAAAAAACACTTGATCCAAACTGCTGTGTGACCATAAAGTTTGCCTATCGGGCAGTTCAGCGCCATTGTTCACCTAATTCCCTGCCATGCACCAAAAAAAAAAAACGAATCTACTGAGCAAGTGAACTGTCAGCATTGTTGCTCGCTGTTACCCAGCCAGCAAACCTTTGCTCCTCACTGCAGCTCTTCACGGCTAAAACACCCAAAGTCCAACAATATCCACCAGCGGTGGACACTGACACCTGAGTCCAGATTTAGTATGAATCTATCAGGTAAACTGTGCAGATGTTCTCCATCGCAGCAGAGGAACAGATCCTCAAACTTCATCGGCTCTGTGCCTTTGTATCTCTTGTTGCTTCCCAACAGCAGCTCCGCCGGTTCGCTCGTCAAGACCTCAGAAAAAGATGGATCTTCCTTGCAGTTAAGGCAGGTTCTGTGTAATTCCACACGTTTTTTTTTTTTTGTTTTTTTTCTTGTCCTTGTTTCTTTCCCCCGTTTCTATTCTGATACCTCTTGTTTGGCTGGTCTCTCTGCAGGGCTGCTGGCTGCAACAGTGGGCCTATCCTTTTTAAGCTCTGTACCTCTGGCTCCTATTGTCTGAGGTACAAAAGAGGGAATGATCGAGCGCAGCATGTGAGTGACGGCAAATCCCCCTCTTGCCCTCCTCTCTGCCATCACCTCTGTCCCTCTACCACCCCACAGCACCTATCCTCTTGTATTCAATCTTTTTTTTTTCTATACTTCTACAACGTTAAAATAAAAATGCTCCATTGTTTCTGTAAAATATGGTACTTGCATCCAAAATAAGTTGCAGAATAAGGCTTCTCCGTCAGTGGCCGTGACCGTATCCCAACACCAGCCGGCTAAGCCGGGCCAACAATGGAAGTATGTTGAATAGGCGCTGGCAGTGCTGTTCGTGCCTGTGCACAGGTTTGCTGTAATTAATGCATATTAAAAAAAAAAAAAAAACACACACACACACACACAATCATTCATTTAGTATCTTCATTTTTATTAGATTGCTCTAAATTGTCCCAAAAGCAAATGCATGTGTGAGACAGAAACTTTTTTGTTTTTTTTTGTTTGTTTTGTTTTCCTGTTCTATCAGTTTGAACCCGCCAACCTGTTGGTGGCTCCCACATTTATAAAGCACTTGTGCATAAACATAAGGTGGACACCAACACCAAATATGATACAGATAAAGTTAAAAAAAATTAGATGCATATTGTGATAACCATTAAAGAATATTCTCTGCACTTACACGGGCGTCTCTCTCTCTCTCTTGCATGAACCACATTTCTCAAGTTGCTCAATACAAGTGAGGATAAATTAAGTAAAATTTTAAAGGGCCCAGGGGCCAGATGCATAAAACTGTTGATTAGTTCCACCGTTAAAGCTATTTGTATGCACAAAAGCAGAAACATACAGACACATTCTTTTCTCTAGATTTATAAAAACCATTCATAGGTTTGTTTTTCTTTCCTAAATCTCAGCCATTGTGAAATTTTATGCACAAGGTTAACCCTAATTTACTAATTTATAGTGTCGGCAGCACCCTATTTAATCACTTCTATGTAACATCAATGTGTGAAACACATTTAAATAGACATTGTATGGAAGCAACAGCAAAGCAAATGGTGGTCAGATGAGTGAAGAAAAGAGCAAATCTGCTTAAAAATAAACGTTGAATTTGATCAGAAACTCACTTCTAAATTAGTTTCTGAACCAGTGAAGTGCCAACCATCAGCATATCCTATGTTGAACCTTCATGCAGAGTGCTATTAGAATAATTACTGAAAAACCCTTTAATAACAACACTACAAGGGTGCACAAATGCCAGTGGCTGATCGTTATCCACACAACAGAGACATTGTTTACAAAATGTACAGTTAACAAAGCTTATGAGAAAATCCCCAAAGTAAAATAACATTTTAATCATTACAGGCATCCAAAAGATCTATGATTATTACAAAAAGGCACATTATGATATGCATAACTGAAAGTGGCTCTTTGTTTTCTTCCACAACATGGACTGTAGTTTGATTGCGGCTCCTCGCTTGTAAGTTCGGTTTGGATAAAAGCATCTGCTAAACGAGCAACAGGAACCGGTCCCGGATCCTGGAACTGTAGCATCCGGTCGCTGCTTTCAGTGGAAAGTATAGGTGTTGCAGTGGCTCCAAAGCGTATGTTTGAAAGTATGCTTGCGGTGAACGCACTCGTGCCTTTTGTAGAAGATATCATCTGCCCAATCGTTTGCGATTATTTCTTTTTACCAAAAGGTAGAAAAACCAACGCACATCCTCTAACGCCACATGGATCCCTTATGGAAACATACAAATATTCTTGTTTCCTCTCCCTTTGGCATTTGCTAAATGGTATCTTCTGATAAATGAAATCACAGTCAACGTGAATGCCAAATACACACACGCACACATTTCTAAAATGACATATTTGCTGGCAAACACACAAAGCCACGTGCTCACAAAGACATCCACAATAGGATTCAAACCTACAAACGCGCTCGCTTGCGTTTTGATCGACTTGATGCTTCAAAATTGAATTGGACACACAATTTCTTCACTTTAAACCGAGCAACACTAAGACAACTTGATGCTGACGCAGTGCACTCACATCAATTCACACACACACACACACACACACACACACACACACACACACACACACACACACACACACACACACACACACACCTCACAGCAATCAGGGAACCCATGATAGGATGTACGTGCACACTGTGCCCTTGTGCTCTTGTGCTCGCGGCCGCTCTTGCTTTTATTTGTACTTCTGCCTCTCAGGGGGCCGGAGCCCAAAGGACGACAGTTCGATCAGCAGATGAGGACAGGAAGGTCCCGTTACGTGGGTGCCACCTACACTGGATCACCTTGTCTGAGTGTTCTCCGGCTAACGTCTGAGGGAGGGGCTTCGTCAGGTCACCTGGGGGCAACGGAAAGCAACACAACAGGGATTTTGTCACCCTTGTAACTGTAGGCATCAAACGCAGGATTAAAAAAATGAAAGAATATCCCTTATATGTACTGTACTGGTGCGCGTACTGTTCCACGTGTAACTGTTGGTACCTTGAAGGTCACTGATGATGATTCTGTTGTCATAGGAGCCAGTGAGGAGGTGATGGGCTCCAGGTGAGAAGCGAACAGAGCGAATGTCACTGCTGTGGGGGGCGACACGTCTGGACAATGCGGCCTCCTCTAATGTCATACAGCATGCAGGTGCTGTCCTCCTGACCGGTGGCCAGCAGGCGGCCGCTGGGATCCACAGCAACTGAAGCGACTGCACTTCCTGTTTAAACGAGAGCGGTAATGCAGGTTAGAAAAGCCGACATCCAAGGAGACTGAAGAGTTTTAATATTTCACACTTTTTCCCATGACGTGATCTTCTAATCTGAATTGTCTTCCCCCTCATGACTGCGTGTTAACTTGTATTAACTATTGTCATTTTTAGCAGCGTGGTGTCAGCTGGTAACGGAGAGGATCGGCGCCAGCGGCGGTCGGATGTGGTTGGATTCACCTGACCCGTGCAAAGTTGTGCCCACCACCCGAACACAGCTGGGTACTCGCAGGTCCCAGAACCGAACCGTCTTGTCCTGTGAGCCTGAGGCGATCATCCAACCTCCCCAGGTGTACAGAGTCAGAATGTGACCTGTTGAGATAATGATTTATGGATGCTGAGAAGAAAGGTGCAGATGGCCTACTATTCCTATAATAAATCTTTTTTTTTTTTTATTACATTCAGCTGCAGGTGAAGAGCTAACATACCCGTGTGTCCACTCAGGGCGTGAAGACCTTGTCCTCTCTGGCAGTCAGTAGTGTAGATGTTGCAGTCTCCAGCCCCGGCACTGATCAATATAGATCCTCCGCTCTCAGGGCCCTCCATGAAGGCCAGGTCCCTAATAGTACCATCATGCATGCTGAACTCCAGGTCTGGACCTGAAACAGAGGTGTGTATTTAAGCATCTCCCTACCAAGACAAAGATGACTAGTGTTATGCATAAAAAAATTTTTTTAAAAAAGTATTTGTCCATATGTTCATGACTAGTGTCTTCATCGGTAGGTACTTTTGCAACGGTGATTTAAGTAAAATAAAAATACGATCCAAAGGTTTTCAAAGCCGGACTGAAGCGGATCAACAGTACCTGTGGCGTTGCAGCTGTCTCCATTGAAAGGCAGGACTTTGACGTATTTATCATTGGAGCCGGTGGCCAGCAGCTGTCCGCAGTGGCTCCAGGCCACGCAGTAGATTGAGCCTTTGTGATGTTTGTTCCTCCTGAAGCGCACCGCAGGCTGCTTGACTGAGCCACTGAAGAGGAGAAAAAAGTCCAGGGACAGGTGAGAAACCGCCCGAACAGTGAGGGTTTAAGGAACAATAGCGGCTTGAGTTACCATACTTTCACTATTTGCTCTTTATAAATCATCCGTCCCTTTTTCTCCGATTAACATTTTCTATGAAGTACATTTAGGTATTTAATCGTGATAATGATCTAATTATTGTTATTTCATGGGGAATAGTGGCAAGGCAGGAAATGTGTGGATGACGAAACACTAAGTATAATAATTATTGTCAACATTTGTGCTATTAATGAACAACTAAACTGTTGTAAATGAGACGTACCTGGAGGTCATTGTTTCCGGGTAGGCACAAACTCTCAGCGTTTTTGAGTTGGAGCCGACGGCATATAGAGCTCCGGAGGGGTGGAAGGCCACTGCGCGCAGTGCCTGTGTGTCCTCCAGCTGGCTCACCTTAACAAACTGTGTTTTGAACTTTCCTGGCTAAAAGAAATATCAGGAAAAAAAAAAAAGAATCTCTGAGTCTGATCATGCATGTGGTTCAATGGTTTTCCAGTTGAAAGCGGGGCAGAGGCCTGCATTTACCTCATGTGTGTTGCGTGTTGTAGAGCAGCTCAGATCGTCTTGGACCGTGGGACCGGACGCTCGGATTCTTTCAGCACTGACGATCATAAGGTACAAAAAAATTCAGTTTGAAGCTGCACATCTACTCCCGAATCCTTTATTCTAACAATATTATACATGGCAGTTATGATCCAATACAAAACAGTTCATTCTTTTCTTTTTCTAAATTATAAGATCTTTAATATAAGAAGATTTATTTGCTGCAGGGATAAAATGATGTTTCCTCTTATCAACTTAAGCAATGTAATACTATTATTTTAAGGTCTATTTTTTAAATATGACTAGAAAATCCTTGGTTCTTGCATCAATACAACACTGAGTTTATTGTTTTAGTAAAATCTGATAACACTTAGCAGACTCTGACCTCTGGCTAGTAGGAAGTGGAGACTCGCTCCCAGGGCTTAAAGGGGCGCTGCTGCTCACCGCACCCGACTTATTCCCCTTGTCTGAGGTGTGGCGGGCATTGGGTATCTTGGGGTTCGAGGTGTTGCTGCTCCCCATCAGTCCGTTCCACTGCTGGCCCAGGTGAGTCATCGCTTCATCTCCTCGGTGGTCAATGCCCACGTTCATCTCCTCCAACCTCTGAATGGATCTAGGGAAAAGGCGAGATCTTTTTTTTTTTTTTTTTTTTTTTTTTGATGCTGCACTTTCCTCACCAGTGGCTCTGAATCTCGCGATGCGATTCCCTGACCTGCTGAGGAACGTCTCGGTGAGGTTGTGCTGGGCTCCATCCTGCGGCTTCACTCCTCCCTCCAGCAGCATCTGCTGGTAAAGCTGCTGCTGCTGCTGCTTCTGCTCCAGGTGCTGCTGCACGCGGAGGCGATGCCTGTAATACTCCTGGATGTGCTCTGTGGAGTCGTGGCGCTGGACACACAAACGTACACAAAGGCACTATGAACAACTCAAATCACTCCGGAAAATAAGCAAAAGTCGTGAAAAAAAAAATATATATATATATGTATATATAGCTCCTGAATTAAGTATTTTAACAGCATCTATTTTATCTAAACAGCCTCTGTAACCTGTTAGAATATTTATTTTCCCTGCCAAACTTTTTAAAGAGCCAGTAATACCAACTCCTCAACTCTCAAGGCTCCAATTTCCATCTTCTATCCCATTAAACTAGTTTCCAAGGCCTTCATCATCTACTCCACAGTATTTTTCTCTCCGTACCTCACACCACTTTTCACACACGTACACACAGAACACAATCTAATCTTAAACTACATTGCTCCCCCAGATGTTACCTGGCATGCATAAAGATGATGAAAGCAGCGGTCCAGCGCACATTAAACCAGATTATGTGCTTCCAGTGTCTGTGATCTGCGTTATCGTACACCGGGACAGGGAGGCGGCAGGGGGCCAGTGCCCCACGGACGGGTGTCGTAAAGAATTTGGTCCAGATTTATGAGGGAGTGGACATTGTAGGAACATAGGTTCAGGGGCAAATTGTTTTATATCTCTTAAGTCTCCAGTAATGGCTCCAGACGTGCTTTGACTTTGATTCAAGTGACCCAAGTGCATTTTTACTAAACGGTCTCAATAAGATTCATGAGACTAAATCCAACCTAAGCAACAACAGACGACCCTGATCCACTCCATCACCTGTAAACTTCTACATTTATTTTAAACAGTGCCAACCTAAGCTTTCAGAAGAGGCGCCTCATAAATCGGTTATCGTTTATAGTCAAACGTGCTCAAGCTATAAACATACAGACATCAAGACGGCGATTATGAGCTACAGTTTATTTCACCTCATGTGTTTCAGTGCTGCAGGCTGGCCTGCCATCTTTCCCAGAATTCAGAGGGGTGCGTGTGGTGCTGGGTCTGTCCAGCCCCTGTGGATGCTGCCTGCAGGGAGGAAAATATATACACAATGTGAGTGTGTATGTTTGAACAGCTTGTACAACAATACATGCTAGAAAGAAAAAAAAATAAGAGAAGAACTTTAATAAAACCAGTCTATGTGTTAAACAGAATAAAAATCTTTGACTGTAATAAGAATCTTTTAACAGTTAGGATCATAACCCATGAAATCCTTTTCGAGGACGTAAAACTCTTGAATGTGTTCATCCTATCCTATAAGTCGTTTCACTTTTGTATCCGTCGTGCGCTCGAACTCTGTCCTGCAGGTGGAGCCAGAAAGAACCGGACCAAGTCACCCGAAGGATGTGACATTTTACAGCATCACCTTAATTAAGCAAAGCTGCTCGCTTGGATGAACGAGTAAGTGAACTTAAAACCACTGGACCTACGTCGTCTTCAACTCTCTCTCTCTCTCTCACACACACACACACACACACACACACACACACACACACACACACACACACACACACACACACACACACACACACACACACACACACACACACACACACACACACACACACACACACACACACACACACACCAGTTATCAGTTATAACACCAACGTCAGGTGCAGCTTTCAGATGACACCGCAGTCGTGAAGCTGGATTCATCAAGTGCATCACTGATGAATGAAGCACTTTGTTTCTGTTAAGGTAGAGCTAATGGGATTAACGGTGCTATAGATAGAGGCGTGTAGCTCTAACACTGCGTTAAAGATACTTAAGGTTGAAGATGTGCACGAAAGGGGACACGGCTCGAGAGGAGGAACATGTTAGCGCCATATTAAAATACAAAAGCGTTCTACATATTTACCACCATTTATTTAATAAGTTGTTTTATTGCAGGAACTGACGGTGAGCTAAATAATTAAACAAAGACGAAAAAAAGCAGATCATTCAAATAAAGGATTTTCCCTATTTCTGCATATAAATGACCTAAAACATCTCGACGTTTTTGTCGTTTTTGTCAAAAGTCACATTTCGTCCTCCGTTCATTTTCGGAGCCGTACCTCTCAGGCGAATCATCCTGCTGATGCACGTTGTTCTCCACGAGGCTCCGGCTGAGAGCAGACTTCATGTTGGCCTCCATGCCCCTCTTGTCCTGTGCTGCCAGCCCGTGAGACAAGCCATCCAGAGCTGGGTTGAGGGATCTCGACATGTAGGTGTCGGCTGAATGAGGGCGCTGACGAAAGGGTGAGGTGGGGCAGGGGGACAGACGGTTGATTAATGGAGTGAGGAGGTCGGCGTGTCCAGCTTTGCTGGGCTTCACCAGGCGGTCCACGTGGATGCTGAGGGTCTTCTGCTCAAAAGCGCAGGTGAAGGCACTGGAGGAGAGGTTCTGCAGCCAGGAGAGCAATGACAAATCCAGCTCATCGCAGCCGTTCCCACACAACAGATCCACACCCAGCAACACCTCACCCTCTCTGATCTCTTCACCAGTGGCTTTACTCTAGAAAACACAAAGAAGAAACTAGACCTGTCATTTTTTTATATAAAAAAGCGTTCTATCTACAAATTCAGGGAGATAGCATTAAATCTGAGCCGGTGCGATCTTTAAAGTATCGAGATACCTGACAGAACTCCACACAGCACTCGTAAAGAACCCCTTTGATGAGCAGCTGGAAGAGGCGGTTCCCGCTTGCCCTGAAGCCAGCCTCACTCAGCTTCCTGTCTGCAGGGATGAACTCGGCCACCATGGCGCAGGCCTCCTCGAAGCAATGGGCGCGCGCCGTGCTTGGGTTCCAGTCTTTGAACTCTGCGTGGTGGGTGAGGCGGGGCAGGGTGAGGAGGAGGCACAGCTTGCTGTAGTCATCCTTGGTCGGACAGAATTCCTCCAGGCTGTGAAGGCATTTGACCGCCTCTTGCATGGTGAGCTCCAGCTGTAGACGACAGCTGCAGTTGTTTTACTTAACTGGTATTTTACTGATAACGGCAGTAAAGCTGCTATGAAAGCGTCTTTAAGAGGTCATTTAAGTTCTCCCTTATCTTCAGTATCTAAATGGCTTTTAAAGCATGCAAAAGGGCGTATAACAATTATTCACGCTGCAGCTGAACTTCCTGGAACGTTCAGTAAATAGCTGTGAACATCTTCTCACAATCCACTTTTAACTGATCTCGTGAGTAAAATCAAGAGCTCATATATTGTCCACAAAATGATTTCAAGAAACCTATTTGTCTCTGAAGTAAATCACGTTTAAGAGAATTTACACGGTCTTGCACATCCTGATTTGTCTCCTTGTACGGCTTCATCATTCAGCTCCCCGGGAGCAGAGCGATATTAAACCGAGCGTATCTGGAATCCCGTTT
Organism: Xenentodon cancila; assembly: GCA_014839995.1. NCBI lineage: Eukaryota > Metazoa > Chordata > Actinopteri > Beloniformes > Belonidae > Xenentodon > Xenentodon cancila. The sequence goes on from CM026206.1 coordinate 10,525,566, forward strand.
AATCCCAGTAAAACAACTTAATTTACCGAAACGCAGCGGCTGATCAATCATATACGTACGTTATGAGGATCTTCAGCTGCTGACATGGCGTTATTTACACACAAAGCCTCCAGAAACTTCTGTTTCAGGATGATGTAACGAAACCTAGAAATACAAAAGTGAGTAAATGGACTTTAAAGATTTATAGGTGAATATGAAAACCGCAGAGAGCAAAATGTGGAAACAGTGGATGTCAGTAATATGACATGCTCGTACCCCTGCAGTACAGAGACTTGGCCTAGTTTAGCTCCAAAGACCGCAAAGCTCCTCGGTTCAACTGCCAAAGCCAGTCTGGACCCAGTGAAGGGACCTAATTTAATGACTGATTACTGACTAATATAATACTTGAAATACACAAAAGACGAGCGGAACGTGCTAATTCTACGTGCCGCTGTTTGTCAGTGAAGTGCTGACTGAAGAGCATACAGGTAAATCGATCCGCTGTGATATCGTCTCTCACCTTTTCTTGTCAAACTTGTCCATTCCTTCTAAAGGCTGGATGAACTGCAGCACCTCCTCCCACTGGCCATCCAGGATGAGTTGCCTGTTAAAAGTAACCGATACACAACTGAAGAATCCTCTCGGTGGTTTTACCTTCGTGTTATACAAGTCTGATGTCATTACCTGAGGAAAAGCATGTCGTCAGAGTAGAGTCCGTTGATAACCCCGCTTTCCTTCTCCAAGGCCAGCATGCTTATGTGCAGCCTCCTGGAGTTGAGGAAGTCCAGGATGAGCTTGATCACCTCTGCCTCCTTGATGTTGATGGTCTCCTCTGCTGTCATGATGTCAGGTGTGTGGTGGCGGCTCGTAGCAGGCTGGGGAAAAGGGAGAAGGAGAATGAAACGAGATCCAACAGAAAAGGAAAAATGATTGTGATCAGAGTTGGTTCCTCATGTTTTTAACGAACACTTGCTGTGTTTTTTACTTCCTAATGATCATTTTAAGGAGTTCAAGTCAAGTCTGTTTAACAGCTATAGAAATAATTTAAAGAGATGAAAAGGAGAAACCTCAGATCGTTATTTACATGTATACAGTTGCTGCCTGGCCCAAAGTCCTCCCGCTCCAAAACTGTTCACATGATCTGCTGGCACGAACGACAAGAAACAAAAAACATAAACCTTTTGTCCGGAGTAAGATGTAGAATGTACAGTCACAAATAAATTGCAAATAAATTAAACCATTAATTTGCTGAAAGCATATCAAATGTAAAAATAAATAAATAAAACAGTATTGTTTAACAGGCAGCAGATCTGGGCTTCGGAGAGGTTTCCTCTTCTTTAGCCCAGAGTGTTCACGACCTCCAGCAACTTTTCCAGTATTCTGCCCTGTCTCTTTTCAGTCATGTTGCAGACATGGAGTTCAACATTTTTCAAAATAATGTATGCTCTTCTCAAAACATCTGATATGTTGCTGCAAAATCTGGGGAAATGCAGTGGAATTGAGCTATTTTTGTATATAAAACCAACATATATGGCAAGCGGTCCTAAATCTCACTAAAGACGTGCCATTACATGCCTTTACTTTACACTTTATTCCTGCAGACTGTAGCCTGCAGACTCACACAAGCCCGCGGATCAGTTATAGTAATACTCCAAACGTGGACAGATGGTGATCTGCTCATTCAAAACTACGCTTGTATGTCCTAGTAAGAAGGGACTTTTTAAACTCAAAAATCTGACATGCATGCAGCTTCACCAGACGTAAAGCACGTTTGAGGTTGCTGACGCCTTCTTACTTGCATGCATACATACATGTAGTGTATGTCACAACTGCCCGCTTGCATACATTGTGTGCGTGCAAGAGGGCGGTTGTACTGGGACCGTGTGTGAACGGTTAAGGGTGCAACATCACTCATGCAGACACAGTATTGACGGCGCGGTGATACCTCCGGGTGGCGGATCACCCGATGACACCGCCCAGTACCCCCCACTGCAGGAAGACGAGACAGAGCTCAGAACCTGAATGTGGCAGCAAGTCTGCGGCCCAAATGTTGACAGCTTCAGCACTTTATCTGCGCCCCGACACACCTTGTTTACTTGATCATGACATGCGTCGCTTCACATCCACACCCAAAGCCGCTGTCCGGACACGCACACACGCACTACAGTCGAAGACATCCGCGCCATTCATTTCATTTTCACCGTGCCGACATCGTGAAGGACCACGCCGCAGGATGAGTCCGCGTCAGCTCCTCACCTGTCAGTCACCGCGTTGAAGCCGCTCCGGTCTCCCTGCCTTTTCTAAACGCAACAGCGTTAGCGTAGAGGAAGATAAAAGCGGGTTATTAATGATCAAACTCTTATTTTTCCCCTATAATAAAACTCACCTCTGCCTTATTTCTTTTTTGTACACAGCTTGCGGTTACCATGCGGACGCAGACACAAACCACCAATCACCTTGCGATGACGCCAAGCGGCCACGCCCACAATACGCGGCTAACTAACGCTCAAATAAATTTCAGATAAAGGTAAAGGTAGATACGCGATTATAACTTATAACTTATATTATAACTTTTTTTTAAAGTGTTCATATCTTTTGTTATTCATCAATAAAAATGACAATAACTCCAAAAATGATGTAAAATCAGTTTTATCTTAGGTCAATTACTGTGAAATCATCTACAGATATACTGAAAAAGTATTAATAATTTTGTTAAATTTGCCTAAGACAGATATAACTTTCTAATATGAAGTTTGTTATCGGGATAATGTTAGGATTGAAGAAAAAGCAGTGAAGACGTTACAATATCACGTTGTTACAGATTATAATTAGTCTTGTAAAACAAGTGTTCACCATACTGATTAAGACGGACGTCACATTTTTCAGTTTATTTTATTTTTCAGTTAATTGAACTTCGTTATGGATTGACTGATAATTTTCTTAGTTAATCAAGCGATTATAAACACTAATTTGTAACTGTAGCTTTCAAACGCTGAAGTGGAAGTTGTAATGCTGTTAAAAAGAGACGAGTGAAAAGGTAGACTATCTCACAGTTGTACTTATGTACAGTACTCATGTAAATGTATTTAGTTAGATTAACAACTGGAGTGTTTCTTTTAGTTTTTACTCGGTATGAAAGTTTGACTGAAAATGTCCATTAAGATGCAATCTTTATGTAGAATCTGCAATTTAAAAACAAACAAGAAGAGCAAATACCGTCTTATGTCATCTTGAGTATATTTTGCTTAATAAACAGCATTATTGCTGAGGCCATGCTTAAGTTTATTTAATAAAAAAAAAAAAAATCAAAAATGAGACTTCATCTTCTGTAGTATGTTGAATGACAGCACAGCATTTAACAAACAAAACAATATAATTATAGCAAATAAGAAGCTCACATGAACAGACTGTACAGCATCGTTACACTTCAAACCATCTTGTGCCTTGGCCTTCAACAGCCAACTGCAGGTGGACAGAGCTTTGCGTAGACAAATCCTTTCAATTTACAACAGTGAAACACATCTCTCCGTTGTACAAGATTACATTAAAAAGAAACAAACATGTACATGCTTTCTTTTGGTCTAAAATAACCTCCTCCCCGTCTCAACACCATGTTAGCAGATTTATTTTCCTGAAAACTGCACATAGTGTGGATTTGACATTCGGTGGTAAAAAGTAAGATACAGACGCCAATCAAACCCAACAGTAAGTCTCTACCCGTTTGCAGCAGTAAGGATCCACGTCCCCTATTCCGCCTTGAATTAGTAGGTGCATTGTTTTAAGGTTAAATTGCAAAAACAAGGAAAGAAAAATCACCATCTTACTGACTTACCAAAGACGTGTTGCATTTATAGGTAAAATACAAACTTTCTGCCAATTCACACACCTCATACCTAAAACCTACATGTGCGCCATAAGCAAACGATGCAGACGTGGCACGTTTTAACGTGACATTTTTAATAAACTGGGGAAAACTGACCTTTCCTGATAAGAAAAATTACTATAATTCATCTGAAATCCAGTGTATGCACCATTTTGGTGCTTTGAGGAACTGTCTTACAATTTTAGTGTAAACATTATTAAGCAGAGCAGTTTAAGAATAAATCTTGAATTTAATACTGTTAAAGCACTAGTGCAATTTCATTAAATTAAGATATAAAGACTAATATGATGAATTAGTATTTCTTGAATTTTAGTCATATTCCTCATCCCCATGTGTGGAAGTGTGATTGCACCTTCTCTTTAAATACCACAAAGATCCTGCATTGGCAGCATTTGGTAAAAATAACAATAATAATAATAAAGGAAGTAATACCGAATGATTTTATTTGTTCACAAACCTGTTGTGAACCAGCAGCAAAGTATTCATTCCTTTCGGCTGAATCGATCCAAACAAACGTGGGGGTCGAGTCTGCTTGAAATCAACCGCTAAACTTAATCGGAACAACGTCTGTAGATTCAGAGAAAATTAAAACGATCGCTAAAATTACAACCATGGCAGAATGCTTATATATATTAGAAAACAGTTTTTCCACACATTGTTCATTATGGCACAAATCATCTGCAGGAGTCTCGACCGCCAGGCGGTCTGTAGCGACGCCCTGCACGCATTAAAATCACCTCCTCGAAAAGGGTTCTGAAAAAAGCTGAAACCGCTTGGCTTTGTTGAGCTGAACACACATGAACTGTGTGCTTAACACTAGCTGTATGTAATTAGTTTTTTTTTTTGGCCCTCTGGAGCTTCGTGTACCTTCATATACAAACTGTTCATCCTACAGAGATTAAGAAAACTTGTCCTTCCAAATACAAAAAAAAAAAACAACTTCTGCTTTACAATCACTTCATTGCGCTCACACACTAAAAAAACCAAAATGTGCATAAGGCCACACATCAACAGGATAATGCAAACAGAAATTCAATCTGTACATGAATTTAAAAACATTCAGTGCTTCAGTGTAACGAGTGAAATGTCCAAGCATTCATGTTGTCTCTTTTTTTTTCATGTTTGGCACATAGAAAACACAAATGTGCTCGCACATGCCTTCAGAAGCTGACTCAAACATGGCAATCATAAAAACACGGATGATCACATCATTCTGTCATACGTGTCACACATTTCAGTTATCTATCGTCTTAATTATTGTCACGTCCAGCCTCCGAGTGGACACGACAAACAAGGACAAGAATGCAAAATGAAACTAACAAGAGAAAAAGACACATATGCATTCATCTAACTGGCATTGCAGGTGTTTGAATCTTCATGGATATGTACAGTGAAGTGCAAATTGAGATGGGTTTGTGGAGGGGAAAATGGTAACAGTTGGGGTATCGAGTTCCATTAGGACTGCGCAGGCACTACTTTTTTAGGGGTGGCTGGCTTCTTGGTTTGCCAGAGGTGGTTGTGGATGGTCACTGCATCCACACTGGCTGACATGGTCTTAGCTGGTATCTGACTGAACTGCTTCTTGTCAGAGTTGTACTTGTAGAGGCCGTCGATCATCTTGCGTGTGATGCTCCTGGGGCCGATGCCCGCCAGCTTGTTGATCTCTTCTGTTTCAGGACAATATGTGTAGAGAGATCGAAACTGGCAGCCAGCATCCCGGAACAAAACCAAGAAGTTGTTGGCCTCTGATTTTTCCATTTCCTGTTAAGGTCAAGAAAGCGAAGTTCGTGAAATACACCGTTATCAATGTGTTACAGCTCCCTCAGAGATAGTGACAAGACCTCCTTTTTCACGATATCTGCTTTTATATAAATGTCTTAAGGAGATTTGTGCTGAATTGGCATGCATCAGACCTGCATCAGTGTAGGAGCCAGTATGAAAAAATGCTTCATACGATAAGATAAGATAAGACTTTATTGATCCCACAGGGGGAAATGTGTGTGTTACCACAGCTCAACAAAAACAGAACAGTAAGCAAATAAAATAAAATAAAATGGTATAAGATAAACTACAATACTACTTACCTCCAGGATCTTGTTCTTTTGCCCCTCATTGACCTTGCCTGCGAGGCAGCAGTGAGCAAGAGCATTTTGGATGATATGCTTGTTAGATTTGGCACTGGGTTCCTTGTATAGCTTCGGTCCTGAATTAAACCAGAGCAAATAACGTCAGAATCGGTCTGTTGCCTTAGCAACCAGTCCACTTACGCCACCGAAAAGACCTGCCTCCCTATTTTCACTCTCTTGATAAATCATGCATGGAGATTTCTGTGCACCACCAGTCTGCCAAAAGAAATGATCAATAATGACCTCTAATTTTTGTTACAAAGACTAGAAAGATTACAAAGATTACATTATTTTGTCAGCAGTAAAAACGACGATAAAATTACAAACTATTTACAAAAAACACTGCACGGGTATTTATAACTGATATCAGTTTACCATCGTATGAATATTGACACACTATAAATATCTGCTAGTGAAAGCATTTGCGTAGCAGAGACATGTTGAGAAGGTCTGCGCCAAGTTGACATACCGGTATATTCTGTGTTCGACGTAACAGACGAGGTGGTGGATCCATTTTCCCAGTCCTTTTCACCGTTCCTGCTGCTAGAGCGACTCGGGGACAGGAAGCCATCTGCAGAGTCTGGCCTAAAATACCCACACACACACACACACACACACACACACACACACACACACACACACACACACACACACACACACACACACACACACACACACACACACACACACACAGTGACTTTTAGTTCACCTGCACTGCCTGCGTGCAGATCCCTTGTGTCCAGGATTTACACAAATGCAAGCGAGGCTGGGCAGTTATTCAGTTTGGTCGTCAAAAGCAAGGACGCCGTTTGACATTACAGTAAGTAGTGAGTAAAGCAGCAAAGCTTGCAAGCATGGGCAAAATGTGCAGTGTGAGACAAGCGGATCAAATATAGTTCAGCAGTTGGCATTTACTTGCTCTTTTATATTGAGTACCATTATGCTACCAGAATAATTAGGATATACAAATCCACCACATTGTCTGTGTAATTATGTGAAAAGGAGTGTTTTTAACAAGAGCAACTAAAGCCAGCATCGATTCAAATCGGTAGGTGGTTCTTGCAAAGAGTTTTAATTGGCTTTATATATGCACCAAAACCAACTGTTATAAAGCAACAATCTTAAAAGAAATTACATATTTTAAGGCATTTTATTTAGGCCGAGTTTAACAGAGCCACGGTGATTAGTGGTTGAATTGTCTTGTTCAGTGGTTCTGGACAAGACAATTAAAATTCACCAGGTGCAAAATAGAAAGAAAGAAAGAAAGAAAAACAACTTAAGAGTAAAGGAATGGGAAGGGCACAGCAGAGAGGAAAGTGGCTAAAGAAGAGTGACTGTTCTCCGTCAAATCCCACTCAATATCTCATCAGGCAGCGGTTCACAGTCCACTTATGTAACACACTCAGAATTGATCGAACATGTTGCCTGTGTCCTGGAACATCTTCTGAAAGAAGAGTGACCTTTTTTTTTAAGCTTAGACTTGCCATATAAGGACTGGGAGGCACCGCATAATGAGACACATTGATGTGGTTTCGGATTACTGTGGTAATCGAACGTTTTGTGGTTGTAACAGCAGAAACAGCATAGCTTTGGACAAGTCCTTTGACGTTTACCATGAGGTTCTTTGCATATGGTAAATAAAATATGTTGCCTTTGCCTCAAGTGCTCACTCAATCCCTAATAAAACCCACCGTGGGGGAAGGGTTTCGGTGCAGGATTGGGTTTGGGACAGCGTGAAATTATAACTGCTAAAAAGAAACCAACCTTTTCCTTCTGCGCTTAGGGGAGCTCAAAAAGTAGAAGAGACCACTAGAAGCTAAACTAGAACTTCTGACAGGTGCAAACAGCAGGAAAGAAAGTGGTAAAAAGAGAGCAAGTTAGAGAGAATTGCAGTTCCTCTGAATGTCCAGACGCCGCTGCAGTCGTTTCTCATCAGACATTCAGAAACACATCCTACCACACATCTACAGTTTCTTACCTTGTTGTAGTTATTCTTTATGTTATGCAAGAAATGAATGCTCGTTTATGACACATTTTAAATGCAAAATTATTTGCAGCATAATTATGTCGCCAGCGCTTTTAGGATGTGTTGCATCAGAAAAACAAACAAAAAAAAAAAGTACAGATTTAACAAAAAATCTCACTATCATGACATAGTTCATACAGTTAAAGTTGTGACTCCTATAAGTCTGTAAAAATGAGAATAACATCCTAAAGTCATCAAACTCAGTTTGCATTATAAGGGTACCAAAAAACACCAAATCTTTTTTTTTTTTGCATGGGACACCAGTTCATCTGCATCTGTAAACTCCTCTTACCTTGGTGCTCTCTTCTCAGACTGAACGCTGTCGCTGTCGCCCAGGCTAAGGGAGGCCAGGGACAAGCTGGAGACTGAAAAGACACGTTGCCGTGAACCTGGAGGTAAGACAGTAAACGTGGCACAACACAACACCGTTACACGGACACCACGAATGAAGACAACGCCGGGCTGTTGCTCGCCTGTGTGCCGGCCACATCTCAGAGTAATGCAGTCAGTGTTGTAGCTAAAATGAACTTTCACAGCCATAAAAACACGAAACACTGATCTATTCACATGCTGCATGCCCGTATTGAAATATAAATCAAAATCAAACACACACTGCATTGCATGCATACTGCATTGCTCCTACAAAATGTCAGTGTATTAAATTTTAAACATTTCTGGATTATTTCTTGTATTTCTTTTTTTTTTTTTTTACAAGACTGTTGTTTTTTATTATTGCTTATTAGATATACTGAATTAGAAAAATAGTGACATGAGTTCAAAATGTATTGTCAACACCCAGCAAATACCAGGCACCGTGCAGAGCAGCAGCAGGACGCTGATTTGACAGATGGGATGGCTGTGACCTCACTGAGCGGTGGTTGTCTCCATGGTTACCTGTAGCAGCCCTGGCGGGCGTTTTTGGAGAGTCCATGCTGTCGCGATGGATAGACTTGGGTCGACCTCGCCTCTGCCTGGCCCCGCTAGCAGGTCGAGGCTTGATGACGGTGTCCATGTCCTCCATCAGCTTCAGCTGCTTCCTCCTCAGGTACTCCTGCTTGATGAACTCCCTCCTGGCCTTGTCCTCCTCCTTTCTGAGACGCTCCTCCTCTGCTTTCAGTCTGAGCAGAAGGTGAGACAAAAGAAGAGAACTATTGGGTTTTTAATCCACAAATTTTGGGGAAAGTAGATGATAAATTTGAGCTTAGAAAACTGATTAAAACAGCTGAAAGTGACTGTCTTTCATTCAGTTAATTTTAAGTCAAACATCTCTGGGTTCGGGTATGTCAGGTGGACCACATACATCATTTCAAGATGCCATCATGAGCTTTGAGAAACTGTGAGAGCTCCCACCTGGAACTGTCATCACAAGATAGAAAAACAAGTAACAATCTTCCCACCGAGCTTCCTCCTTCTTCTGTTCAAGCTCTGCTTCCAGCTGCATCTTCCTCTGCTGGCTCTCCTTCTCTCTTCTCATCCTTTTCTCCAACAGCGCTGCCCTCTTCTGTGCCATGTTCTCCTCCGCCTTCCCATCCTCCTGAAGAAAAGCAAAGGCAGCGGCCTTACAGGCTGAAACAATGGTTGTTATAAAAAGACTTTCTCGCACTGAAACAGTCAGACCTCACGTGTTATTGTTGCTTTTATACTTAATGTTTCTTAAATCCATTTGACAAATGGCTTAGTGGTCAGCACTGTTGCCTCACAGCAAGAAGGTTCCTGGTTCGAATCCCACCCCGGTGGGTCTTTCTGTGTGGAGTTTGCATGTTCTCCCCGTGCTTGCGTGGGTTTCCTCCGGGTACTCCGACTTCCTCCCACAGTCCAAAAACATGCAGGGTAGGTTAATTGATCTTTCTAAAATTCTCCCTAGGTGTGAATGTGAGTGTGATTGGTTGTTTGTATGTGGCCCTGGATAGACTGGCGACCTGTCCAGGGTGTACCCCTGCCTTTCGCCTGATATGCGTCGGGATAGGCTCCGACAGACCCCCGTGACCCGGAGACGGATAAAGCGGGTATAGATAATGGATGGATGGATGTTTTGCAGTACAAAATGAGTCTAAAAATCTATAGGATTCTATTTATACAACAAACTGTTATCTTCCCCTTGAAAATCCTAATTTTAATTATTTTGATATTGATTTTAATTTCTCCCTGTTATTAATAAAAACCTTAACTATAGCCGAGGAGTCAGAGCACATTCAAATTGTTTTGTCAAATGATGATCAGACCCATGGTAAATACTGTTTAAAAATATGCAATAATTAGACCAATTTTAATTAACAAAATAAATTTGAATTCAGCCTCTTATTTAAGTAGAGTTTAATCCAGAGTTTATTCATGTGAGCATTCATTCCTCAACCGTCTTAATCCATTCAGCCCTTCTCCTACCCTCATTTCCACAGCTGTGCCTGAATTATTCACACCAGCCCCAGTTTTACGACCTACATCCAAACCCAGACGGCGGTGAACAACAATTTGACATAGTATAAAAGGGAAGATGATGCCGTCCTCAGTCGACATGTTTCCTGAGACATTAATCAGAAATATTTCTTCCTCATGTGGAGATGCTCAGAGCATTCAAAGGCTCGCAGTGACGTGTGTGCTGCTGCAAAATGAATTCTGCGAGTTTTTGTAAAGTTTGGTTCATTTGTGAAGATAACTGTCTGACATGAAAGCGATCAACGGTTAAGATATTCTTCACGTACCATGGTGACAACTATTTGAATTACCTTAAAGAAGAAGCCGCGACGCATCATCTGCTCATCATCCAGGCTCTCCGTATTGCATTCCACCTCAGAACCATCATCAGTCATCAGCTCCTCCGGTGGCTTCGCGACAGAAAGTGGAACTTCAATCAAACTGCTTTCGGCAAGGCCCGACAGCTCTGGCTCAGAAGGGAACTCTGTGGGTTCTACGATGAACGTCTCTATCACTGGGTGGGCCAGAACCTCAGGGAAGGAGGATTCCAAAGTAGTTTTGAGTTCTATGAATGACTTCTGCCCTCCGTCATCCTGGTGGTGGGTCTCCATGTCAGAGGTCTTGGAGTGGCTGTGGGCCTCTGCGTACTGGTTTTGGTCATTTGTAGCCCCTTTTGATTGTTTTTTGCGCTGCAGGTTGGGGGAACTAGGGGGTGAAGTGGCAGTGCATATATCTGGGGAAAGGTGTGAGTAGACCTCCTTGTTATTACCCTCGTTTGGGCCTACAGTCTCTGGACTGGCCGCTGCCGGCTTCTCCCCCATGTAAATGATGGCGCTCACCAAGGGCTGGCAAGGAGAAAATCGGCGCAGCCGTGGGATGCTATCAACAGACTGTGGCGCCGTTAGGACTCGATTGTAAGGGACCAACTTGAGCTCACTCGGTCGAGTTGTGCGAGGATTACGCGAGTGGAAGGATGCGGATTTGCGCTTGATGCTGGTTGGAGAGCGATGGGTGGAACGAGGTGAGTCGACGGGAGAAGAGGGTCCAGAGGAACGGGTGATGGCTCCAGCTCTGGTGTGTTTTTGCGGCGAGGGGTTGGTGTGTGGAGGAGGAATGACCCATGACTGTTGATGCTGCTGCTCCCTCATGGCCATGATCACTTCCTGCTGCTGAGCTAACCGCTGCATCTCAGTCTGGAGGAAAGCTAAAGAATGGTTGAGCTTCTCAATGGAACGTGTATACTCGGAGAGGTCCACCTCGGTCAGCTGAGGATGACTTTGCACTCCTTCCTCACCTGCGCCTGGGGTCTTTTGCCAACAGGAGGGTTTACTGCCTTGCTCTGCCCCATCAGGGGTGTCTGCCTTGCTTCTACCAAATTTAAAAGTGGGACTGGTGCTTGCTGACTTTCCTTCTGCCTCACTTTTCCCTCCTTCCTCTCCACTAGCAGCACCATCCCCTTTCCTCTTTACCACATTTAGGAATGCCGAGTGTCCCATCTTTTGCCGATGCCTCGTAAAAGCAGCCTCCACTTTCTTTTTCTGTGCTTCTATGGCTTTCCGTTTTTCCTCAAGCCTCATCCTCAGCTGGACCATCTCTGTAGCCATGACTTGCGCAGGGTCATTGGCTGGAAGCTGGACAGGCGTGGGCGATGTCTGGAGAGTAACAGGTGGTGTGGTTTGTTGATGTGTGGGGCTTTGCTCAGGAGTTGGGGCCCAGGATACAGACAAAGGTGGCCCAAACTCAGAGCCCTCTGGAGGTGTCTTCAGGGAGCTACTGCTGCCCATACCTGAATCTGGAGCTGTTGGACTGAGTTTCTTCAGCTTCTGTTCAGCAAAGGTGGTCATTTTCACTCGTGAGGGGGATTTACTCTGACTGCTCGGACAGGGGCTTGGGGTTTCCACATCCAGGTCCATATTCACAGAGCAGTCTTTCAGAGACGAGTCTTCATCTAGCATGTCTTCTGTTCGGATATGGATGCCTGTGTCAACCTCTGTGGTTTCTGTCGTGCTCAAAAGTCCTTTGGAGTCCACCTCTGACACTGTGTCTAAGCCACCAACACCAGCCCCGTGGTTCTGACTGTGCAGAAAGAAACCGTTGTTGATGCATTCTGCAGGTGGCCTACTAGGACTGTGGATGATCTGGAGGGCTTCCTCCATGGAGGGAGATGTTGCCATGATGCTCCCATGTCCATTGGGGTGTGCTTGACTGCTTGGCTCTATACGTGGGAGGCTGTCTGGACAACCTTCCTCCTCAATGCCAACGCTCTGACCATTCACTGGCTGGAAGGACAGGTTGTGCTTCATTCCACGGGACATGTGGTGGACCTTGAAACCAGAACCATCGTCTGTGCTGATGGACCTGACCATGCCACGTGTGGAGGAAAGTGGGGATGGAGCAGAGTCCTCTTTGTCAAATGGGATGTCAAAAGACACTCCATAAGGCCCAGACCTTAACAGAAAAGTGAGAAAGTTTTAATTAAAACATGTTTTTACTTTTTTTATGACGAATCTGAACATGGAGGTTACTTTGGGAAGCAATTTGACAACACATTTTGTCTACATCCCTCAATTACTACATCACTTGGGATTGAATGGACTCACTATTATCACCCTCTGGGTTGGTGGCTGAGTAATACTTGCCTTTTTTCTTTGGGCCAAGTCCCGAGGTTTCCATCAACAAAGGACATTGAGGTTGACCTCTTGATTTCTCCTGGAGGAAACAGATAAGCAGTTACAAACCAAAATAAAGGTTTTTGTGCCTACACATACTTGTATTTTTTTTTTTTTAAATAATACAAAAATAATACAATTTAGGTGATAATAAAACTGGACTAACCTGAGTTTTGAGGCTTGGGCTGAAGGGGCAAACTAGAGAATGAGACACAGACACGTCGATCATACTTTGCACAGTTACATATTACGTCCTATTTTATTATTTGCCTAAATGTCACCAGAAGCTTACACTGACAACATACCTAGGTCTTTCGGGACTTGGAGGTCTTTCCATAAAGCTTCTTTTCATTGCCTTGGAGATGGGGATAACTGGTATGTTCTTCAACAAGGATGATGGCTCTGAATTGATAACAGACAAATGATCAGTGTGCTTCGACAACGGGTCACCGGATCATGTTGCTTAATTGTCCTCTTAATTATTATCAGTACATGTATGGGTTCCATTGTCTAATAACTATAATTACTTACTTATTGCACTGACCTCATCATGTCTATTGCTCCTGAACATGGAAGTGAAAGCTTAGCATTTTATACTTGCCTGGACTGTCATTTTCCAGCATTCTTGGCTGCACAAAAGAGGGTTTGACCACCTCAAACCACCAAAACAGCTCTGCCATGAACACCAGGTAGTTACTCTGGAGAAGACCACAGCACGAAGATAAGAACATGAGACGGTGGGTCTAGAAACCATGAAAAGATGCACAGGTTTGCACGTACACACGCGCTTCCATCCCCTACACCCATACAGTTGCATTGAACACATTTGTCCAGCAGGTGTCACTGCTGGTGATGTATACATTTGTCCAAAATTTACCATGCTTCTTTTCCTGTATTTATATTTTATTTTATTTCTCTTTATTTCTCTGCAATACTTTGATTCAGGTCTTGTTTCAGCAGTGCTTTATAAATAAGAAAAGAAAAAAAAAAAGACAAACTTGCTCTGTTGTTTTGCAGAATGGTGTGAGAAGAGCCAAAGATCAAACTCGAGTGGCGTTAATTAACGCGGCTTTCTCTCCAGGAAACATGGCTAATGTAATCAGGATCATTGTTTTTCTCGTGCTCCAGAAGTTAATCTTCCACTTTCATAATAGCCAGAATAGTATTTGTACCTGTGCTGTTCGACACGAGTGCTTTAGTCAGCGAGCTCACTTGCATGAAAGAGGACCATCTGTCTCTCGATGGCCTCGGCCACCAGCACACATTTCAGACTAACAAATGTTGGTTTTCGACACTGCTGTGCCAAGACTTGTCCGCATCTGAATCAGGTCAGCAAACAGCGGGAGGTTAAACAGCTAAAGGACACTGCACTGCACTGCTTGTTTTCTTGAAACAAAAACGTCTGTACTGTATTATGTGGTTAAAATGCAGGCATTGTTCACACACACCAGCATAACCATTTATTGTCCCCCCTCCCCCCTTTTTAGCTCTTTAAAACATTAATAATTGTCTCACTTTTAATCCAAACACTGTAGTTGAAATGATTTAAGCCAACACAAACCTTAAAAAAAGACTTTAAATGTGCAATTATCTTATATCAGAACAAAGTCAAACAGTTATTTCAGCATCATTTATTCCTTTTTAACCACATTTCAGGATTTGGAACCTAATAATATGTAATAAGCTGCAGTTTTTCTGTGGGCACATGCACATCTCTCTCACAGTTGTGGACGCATGGACACGAGGGCAGTGCATAATGAGCACAGCGAAGCACAAACGACCTTGAGGAAACACACCCTTCTCTCCGCCCTCAGTCCATGGCCCCCAGACAAAGACAGCAGAGCATGGCTCAAAAACGCACGATTCACCACATCAGCAACATTTTTGCAAAACCGAAGGGGACACTTCAACGTACAAACACGTCTTAAGCCCTTAAACTGCTGCCCAAAACCACAGCAGGAGGGTCAGAGGCAATTAACACCAGTGTCACCGTCATACCTCGCTTCTTATTGCACATTTGACAATTCTTTTCTCCAATTCCTTCTCTTGCCCACGTGCTCAGGTGCAGAGGTGCCCCGGACAAATTCTTTTGTGAGCATGCAAAGCAAGTAAATTAGAAAGAAATGACACTTTTAAAAGTAAAGTGGACACTGAACATGAAAACTTACCAGTTCTCTTGGCTTAAAAAGCTCACAAGCCGCTAATAAAACTCTAAATCAAACCCTGAAGGTTATCTTCAGGCGTGTTCATCGTGAAAAGCAATCCTCAATTGTAATGAATAATAGAAAAAGTGAGACAGGAAAATAGAGTAGGAAAAAAACACAGAAAGATAGAGATATTCCCTTTTCCGCAGTAACCAGGATGTTAAGAGTAACTAAACCTTACTTATGAAGCTTCCTCCCATCTGTTCGCCTGTCTACTACAGACACACCAGGTGTGAGTGTTACCACTTAATACCACCCCATAAGCAGGCACACACACTCACCAGACAGCCCACCACTGCACCACCGCCCTAGTGACCGACTACTTTTTTGTTGGTTGCCAGGTTTGCAGCGGTGCCAGATTTGCCTGTTTGGAAATTTTAATATGCGACTGTCGGGATGATGACAGGAACCTGGTTGGTGATTACAAGAAGAGCTTAGAATTGATGATTGTGTGTGTGTGTGTGTGTGTGTGGGGGGGGGGGGTGTTAAATCCCTTCTGCAGGGATAAATCTACAATAAAAGAGAAGAACAAATGCATCTAGGGGTGCATCCTTTGCAAATGATGGCATCCAGATCTGAAAGTAAGAAGGCCTGGCCACACCATGAGCATTTAGAGGGAATTCATTTTAACAATCAATTTGGGCCAGACGGGTGGTTGAATAGGTCTAGCAGGCAGCCGGCCAGACTCACTCCAATCTGGAAAACCCACTCTTTTATTTACTGCCAAGTTTATCAAGCTGCTGTCAGTGTCCTGCTGAAAAACCTCATCCTGCTAGTCTGCGTTAATAGAATTGCACCGTTAATTCCTAAGTAATTAGGTCATTTGTTTAATTGTGTGCTATTTTTTTTTTTTTTTTAACAGACAGAAGTTCACAGTGGGAGCCGTCCTTCATTGTTGGCATCTTTACTGGTTAGACTGTAAACACATGAGGAAGCAGCTAATGAATTCCACTTAAGCGTTAACCGTCTTCCTCAGAAGGTACCAAAGCCCATTTACTATGAACTTCCAGATAAGAGAAGGCTGGCAAAAACCCAAAATTGGTGAACTTGATTTCTTCTCTTTGGATTCACAGATGGCAATTTAGATGTGCTGTGAATTAATTAAATGTAGCATCAGCAAATGGGAGTGTTTTGACCTGATTTACTAGCCTGTGCCACTCGGGAAAGAACAGCTCTCAGGATGTGATGTATGGCTTTGGGGGTTGGGTTCTGGAGGCTAATGTATTGTCTGTTACGGAGGCATGATGGGCCGGCCACCGGGAGAGATCCTGTCCTCACTAGACAAGAAAAAATGCTGTAAATGGACCTATCCCTTCATCACGTCAGGTAATCTGTGCAGTGATCTACATGTATTCTTAGAATCTAATATAAAAAGACGTGCGTGAGTGGAAGGAGGGAGGGTGTGGTGGTGGTGCTGGGTGAGTGACGATACTTACGCAAGTATTAAATGTTCACCCTGTGAGGCTGCGTTTAAGTTCCAATTTTATGCACTTAATTTTTTCTGAATTGCTGATGATATCTCTTAAATTGTTTTACTCAGAAGAGCTCGGGCACAGCGTAGTCCTTCCATTTAAACTGAACTGAAACCTTCCCTGGAATATTACTCTTCCACGGATAACACTACTGAGGCAATAGGGGAGATTTATGACAAATGTATGATATCCGACTATGGACTTTTCCACTAAGAATTTTCAGTGAAACGAAGAAAAAATAAATAACATTTACTCTTTGAAGTTGTTTCTTTTCCTTTTTTTTATATTTCAGATCACACAAACTCAGCTAAGAGTAATTGTAGTCATGTTGTGTGTGTTAGTAAGATAAACTAGTAGGTCTTTGTCCCTCTTTGTCCCCCTCCCAACCAGTCCATTCTTCTCATTCTCCTTTTAATTGTTTCACCGTCTGTTTTCAGTCTCCCTCGTCTCCACTTTCCCCGTTTCCGTCTTCTCTTGTAGCGCCTCTCTGAATTCGCCTCACCTCTAGTGTCTCAGCTAAATCTCTATAATAAGGTCCTCCATTAGCGGGCCAGGCCACAGCACACGGCCACAGAGGGTGTGCCTGCCAGGAATCTGGGTCAAGGTTACTGAATCTAACTGGTTCTGCATGCAGTTCTGGCTGCACCGCTTCTCTCAGGCAATAACTCTGCTGTGCTGCGACAGTTTTATCCCTCCAGAAATCAGTGTCAGCGAAAACACTGCTGCTGACTGGTTAACATAACTCAATCGGTTTTCTTTTTTTTGGGGGGGCTTTGTGCTGTCTGCAGCGTGGAATTCAGCAATTTGGTGCAAAATAAAACCATCCTTCAAATATGACGTGATTCTAACACCGTTATCAGTATCCATAATTACCATCACTGCTGCAGTACCGAGCACCTAAGAAACTCTTCTCCCTGCACAGCATGTCATTCTGCTGCGTCGTGCCTCAATTACTTTAAGCAACTGCTTCACACTGCTGGTTGGTGAATTTAAGTACCTTTTTTTTTTATCCCCAGAAAAATTAAATATGACCCTATTAACAGTATCCAATCCCATGTAATTACAGCAAGATTATTCAATTCATAATCCTCAGTCCTTTCCCTGCATATTCATTTCAAACTGTTAATAACTTTGGAAAGCAGCATTTTTCTTTTTTTTTTTTTCTTTTTTAAATAATGTATCAGCCAGATGTTTGGTCAGTTTAGTATCAAGCCTGTCCAAAGGGTGACCCGAATCCTGACCGGGCTGAGAACAACAGTCCTACAGCTGACGACATGCTGACGCGACAGAAAGGAAAAGCCAGACTCATCCATCACGATCATATCAACTAACTGTTTATGCAGATCTCTGGAAAAACTAAACAAACAAACAAACAGAAAAGAAAATGCACACATACCACAGGGAGCAAGCACGCAGCAGGGAGAGGACTGGGACAGTGACGCGATGACAACCTTTAACGGACACTTTACACTTTACAGAAGCAAAAGGTTTGCGGCAATATTTAATAAGGTTTTTGCTGTTTTTAAGCATGCAAATAAGTGTGCGTGTGTTTTCAGAAAATGACCAGTAGATTGTCATAGAGACACAGGGAGGTTAACGGGAGAGTAGCGCTAGGAAACTGTTACGTATAGCCGGCACGCCACCGTCTTCCTGCCTTGAATTCCCAAATCCTGCATTTGTGACATCTTTGTCTACTATATCAAACATGACAAAAAGCCTTTTCAAGCTTTGTTAACCAAATTCTAGTGACCAATATAACTTGGAATTACTGAGGAACGAAAGAAATGCCAAACAAAAGAAAAGCAAATGTGTCATTCCTTTCTACATCCAGGTTCACAAAAGGTTTTGAAAGCCAAACGACTGGAAAGTGACGTGCATATACATCAACTGAGTGATTAACGGGAAATTTGCTGTGTCAGAGATGAGTGTAAACCAAGAAAGACAAAGAACAGAAGAAAATCATTAAAAAAAAAAAATCCTGAAGGCAAAACAAGAAAGGAAGAATTTAACAAATGGATAAGAAAGACATAGAAGAAGAGAAAAAGAGAAAAAGAATGGAATAAAGGGTGTTTTAAAAAAAACATGGGAAAAAGTGTGCAAGGAAAGAATGGGGGGGGGGGGGGGAGCACTTATTAAGAAAGCAGAGTGAGAGGAACCCTGCAGGCCTGTGGTTGGTGAGGACAGTTTGGACTGGGCGGTTTTCCAGAGTGACTCGCTACACTGACCCACAGTCCTGCTCATGTCTCTGCTCTCAAGTAACCCTTATGACCGGATACTACCACGCAGTAAACGCTAGATGTCGCCTCTACTTTCATGAAAAACAGAAAGGCTCGTTGTATTTACATGTCCTTTGAGTATGATGGCAACTATTGAACACAAACGGATGGGAAACCCGTCAATATCACAGTGCAAGCAGCGAGTCAGGCGCGTTCTCTTTAAACATGTTTTTAGGATCAAGGTTCCCAGATGTAGATTTCATCAGTTCTCATGAGCCGTACCTTGATGGTGGAAGAGGCGTACAGCATGTCCTCCAGGCTGAAGTGGCAGCAACTGCTCAGGTTGTCTTTGCAGAAGTCTTGTATGAGCTGCAGGTTGTAGAGCCGGTCAGCCAGAGTCATGTTCTCCTTCAGACAGACATCTAGGAGTGCAGAGAGAGCCATCAAGTGTCAGGTTGAACTTGATGGCTTGAGATTTCGAAGCTCACCTTCATGGTTTTCGGGACGTTAAAAGTGCAATCGACGTGTCATCAGCGCGAGAAGCTGGGTGCAGATGTATTCAAGAGTAAACAAGGTCAACTGGTGGAACTTTTGTCCCCGTGATTTTTTTCGGATTAGATAAACAGCTTGTGCGCGCAGGTAATTGATGTGTTTGTTTGTGTTTGGCTCTCTAATCATCACTCTGAAGTGATTGTGTCGCAGCTATTGTTCGAGGCTGATCTTTGGTCTATGGAACAAAGTGATAAGAGGCAGAGGATGCTGGGAGTGACGCTGAAACATTTCTTAACACCTGAAAGATGGAAAAAAAAAAAAAAGTCCTGCCATAAACCAACACATTGAGCTCTGCCTTCTGTCCACTCCAACTGTTAACGTCCCACTGAACAAACCCATCAAACATAACACTTCTGTTTCCTCACCATCCAGCGGTAGCAGCTGAGGGCAGTAAAAATGCAGCAGTGCACCCAGAGCTGAGCCATCTGTGCTGTCTTTCAGCAGGTTGTCCACTGGAGGGATCCAGGGGGCCGGCTGGGTCGAGGCCTGGTCCTTCCTGTAGCGAGCCTGCGTGACATACAAACACTGAATCCATAGCTATAGTGGATTATGCAGCTTTATCCTGCATACATCTGCAATAACTGGTGGAACACATTTCCCCTAACTGTTTTCACCCCCCCCCACCCCCCCCCCCCCCCCCCCCCCCCCCAATTAACAATGCCTGCAAATTAGACATGTAGCTGTAATGCAGCAACCCACACAAGAGTTTTTTTAATGCGTCGACAAACACTTCAGAACACAGCAGGGCTTTGTTAGATGCATTCATGTATGAAGATAATTGACCTGCACTGCAGCTTTGCAGCTTGACTTGAAAAAATGTTTTGACTGCAAAAACAAGGCATTCATGGGAAAGCCAATATAACAGATGCACAGTCATTACGAGAATGAACAGCCTCTGATTATTTTTACAATGATGTCATCTTATTTTCATTTTCAATTAAGTCCTGGTGATATAAAGGAGCTGTCGGACTGAGTTCATCCATCCATTTTCTAGAATTGTTTTTTTTCCTTCCATTTATGACCTATTTCATTCCCCACGGTGTGAAACTGCACTGACGAGAATCTTCACATTAGCAGACAACAGGACGGATGTTACAGATCCAGTGCTCATGTCAGGGTTTCAGGTTCCAGTAAACTTAGATCTGTATTGACAGGTTCCTTGTTCGCAAATATGGAACATATATATAAGGACTTATGCACATCCAGAGGTGAAAATGCACATTTGAACTGTTACAGGTTATTTAACTACCAAGTACGCATGAATTTACAATTCTGAGATTTCACACTTAAAGTTACCGATGTTTGCCAACTATAAGTTCACAATATTTTTGAAATGATCTTATTCTGCTGCCATTATTTGACATTATCGCCAGCTTCCTGGTAGGTTTAGTCTCCCTGCTCTCAGTAAGTGAAAAGGTTCATACCGAGGCTCATTTATAACCTGCCACTTTTAACTCAAATTACTCTTTATTGTAGACATACTGCTTAAGTGACAGCTGACTTGGTCCTTGACCGTTGGTCCACTGATTACATCATCGTCTGGGGCCTTGCTGATAATATGAACATATGAATACATTTGTTATCAATTTATGTCAAGAAGGTACTAGAGCTCTTCAATACTTCCAACAATGACTGGAAAGACATGTCCGAGAGATTATTTTAATGGCCTGATGTACTTGTGCCACTGAGAAGCCCACTGTTTGTGCAAAGGCTAATTTATGTGCATATGCACTGTTTGGCTTAAGGTTTTTCTTCCACTAGGGGAGTTTTTACCTGCCGCTGTTTATGTAATAATTGCTCGGGGGTCATGTTCTGGGTCTCTGGAAAGCGCCTAGAGACAACTTGTGTTGTAATAGACGCTATATAAATAAAATTGAATTGAATTGAATTGAATATGTATCGTCAGATGTTCTGTTCTTTTACTATCCCGGATCCCCAGTCCTCTGCTCTTGACAAATAGCTGTGGTTTCCTAGCAATAATGAACGATTTTTACCCTTCTTTTCCTTGTCTGACTTTCTGCGATGACATTGCACAGGAAACTGTCAATAAAGCTGTCAATAAAGGACGGTAAGAGATAATTGTAAGATGCCTTGTGAGCTGTACGTGAAACCACATGAAGGCACTGGTTGTAAGTGTGAATTCAGTGACGACAGAGATGTGATATAATTGTGTATGAAAGATTACAGCGGAGGAATGGGTACTATGGACACAGATGAAAGTGTGCAGCACGGATTAGTTGACTTACAGGCACAAGCTTCATGTACCACTTGGTTGGAGACTGCAGCAAAGCAGAGAAAAGAGAGAACAATACAGAAATATCCGTTAATGAGATTTGTTAGTCATGTGATAGGCAAAATGAAAGATATACCGAGGGTGACAGCAAACGGTGTGTTTTAAAGTACATATGAAAAGCATTCTTCTCATGTCAACCCTGAAATTGCATTTACTGTACTACAGTTAGTTAGTTTGGAGTGTGCAAATTAGGAATGTGCTAATTGCACATCTGATGAAGTTCAATTGTGGCCCAATTTCTGCAAAATAGTCTGACACCTCGCCTCAGAACATAATTTCCTCAAACTTTGTGTAACAAATCCACCTTGGAACAAGAAACTGGACTGTATTTTAGGCCTGAGTGAAAATGACAGACAAGGAAGACGTAGTCGGGTTGTACTATAGCCTATGAAACTCCGGTGACCGGTGTTTCTCGGCCCTGGTCTTCAGGTACTTCTGCAGACTTTGGCTGTTTTTGAAACCATATACTGTACTGTTAGTGGATACTAATTTCACACGTTCAAAAACTTGCACAATCTGCGGTACTCAAGATGTACTAGGATGTACTAGTTTGTGACTCCTAGAAAAAAAAAAAACCTCCAGTGTGCACCGGACCACACGTACTACATGCCAGCCGTCACATGACTGGCTTCCACTTCTGCCAGAGCGTCGCTGTTTTTTCATACTACATACTAATAACGGACACCAGTACACAGTACATACTGCATGTTCCGTATGTAGTATGCAGTTTTCAAAAACGGCCCGTGATGACGAGCTGATGATGTGATCCATGTATTTGTATCAGGTGTTTTTGGAGCGGGGACACATTTAAAACATGCAGGGCAGTGGTACCGTCCCTTCATCCGAATAAATATTATTTCAGCAACTCTCCAACTGTTGGACCCCAAACTCTTCATCCCCGTCAGTGCGTTGCATTTTTCTGAGTTTCTGAAAAACTCTCTCTCAAACCCGAGCAAACGTCAAAAAGCAATTTTCCTTCAGTGACCAAACAAGTCATTTTGAATATCAATTTTAGAATTAGGAAATATTGTACGCCACTCCAAACAAATGATCCTTAAAATGTGAGAGTGTACTCCAAATGAACACCCTGCACACTTAATCACCTGCTGT
Source organism: Xenentodon cancila (assembly GCA_014839995.1). Classification (NCBI taxonomy): domain Eukaryota; kingdom Metazoa; phylum Chordata; class Actinopteri; order Beloniformes; family Belonidae; genus Xenentodon; species Xenentodon cancila. The sequence continues at coordinate 10,548,508 of CM026206.1, forward strand.
CACGTTACTGAAGTATTCCCACTTGAAAACATGAACCATATAACATTTCCACTGCATAGATGTCGCCCAATTGTCAGCTCTCGACGGACAATGTAAGCTGCTTCCAGAAGAGGCTCGCCTGTTAATTCCTGCTCCACCTTAAGGCATCAACGAGCCAAAATGGAAGAGCCACTCAAAGTAGCTGGAAAGTCCTTAACTTCAAACACATGCTGTGACTCGTGAGAGGAATACAATGGAGTGGCACGTTCAAAATGAGTGTGAAAGGCGCAGAAAGAGAGTCAAGGCCGGTGGTAGCTGTCTTGGATTTCCCTGATTTGATTAGCGTTCGCAGCTCTCTGAATTGTAATTCGATTCACCGGCAGAGTCTGTTCAATCAGTTAACAATCAGTTATTAGTTAATCTGTTTTAGCTGTTTGCCAGTGGCAGGATGGGCTTTGGTACCACGAAACAAACCCAGGGAAGCGTTTAAGGTTTTTAAATGAGCTGAATGTTTGGCCATCGTGTCATAAAAAGAGCTTCGGAAGATCAGCTTACAGGGACTCAGGAGATGATCCGTGATTTAGCACTAGGACATTTGTGCAATTTATTTGTGCCACAAGTCCCATTTCCCACTCATGAAAGAAGTTTACACGCAGGTCTTAATATATGGCTTCAGGGGCCAGAAGCAAGCTCAGTTCATACTCGCTGCATTTATTCTCCACCGGCACATCACGCTGATGGTGACCGACTGATCCTGTGAGGATGTACTGTAGGTTACTTTGTATTCGCTGCATTTTTTTTCCCCTTTATGTATATCGAAATATTTTTTCTACCGCTGTTTGTTATATTTCAGCAAATGTCTATAATCGCAAAAGCACAATTGCCCCAAAGGCTCAGATGCTTCATCTTCACAAAAGTGCCAGAGTGTGATGAAACCTTGCGGTTTTACATTGTGTGCAGAGAAACTCCGCCTCCACGTCACCTCTCCGGGACAAAAGGCAACAATAAACGCAGGCCAACTTCAACATTCACAGGAAAAGAGCAAAAAAAGCAACAAAAAAAAGAAAACCCAACAAAACAACCCAGAGGTAGCTCAGAATTTAATCATTCATTTATATGGTTGCTAAGATAATGTTTTTTATTTTTATTTTCAATTATTACTGGCAGAAAAATACCATGAAGTAGATTTATTGTGTTATTTACACTCTCTTTTCTCCTCTGAACACTCTTCCATTCACTGTAACTGGCTTTCCGTAAACATGGGATTCCCTGCTTATGAGCATGTCTTGCATTGACCAGACACAAACCCAAGGAAATAAGTTGTTTTGTTATTCCCAATCCGCACTTATCATTCATTAAGGGGGTCAAACTGAACTCTTCATCACAGTTTATTTTGATTGCAAACTCGAAAGCCAACTGTCCCAGTTTGAAAATAAGAGGAAATGAAGACTGATTTAAGACTGAACTAAACAGGATCAGAGAGTGTCCTTTAATCAAACCCCTGGGGAGAGTTGAGGCCCTCATCCTTTATCTCCTTACAGCAGAGCAGACACACTCTATGTGCATTTAGACGTCCACAAGCCCCACCCAACCTAGTTCAATTATCCTGCGTGCTGACTTTTTCCTCCAAAGTTCATCCTCTCATCCAAAATTCTCACTTTGAGCTGCAGTTCAGCTTCTTCAGCATAAAATGATTAGTTCTCCTTTCCCTACTCTGGCACTGTTTGGCTACAGCTCCCTCCTGGCACCGTCAACTCTAACAAATAATGCAGCAGCAGGTTAAAAAAAAAAACCCACTGTTGCCCCAGTGAGCTCCACACTGTCATCCCAGCAGGCACACCACGAGCAAGAGACAGAGACGCAGTCACATTGAGGACACAAGGACACAGACACAAACTATGAGCAACTGTAGACAAGCTGCCCGCAAGTTCAAGATGATGTAACCTAAGCTTGGGCTCCAAACAAGTCGGCATGTTATCCCTCAGGACTGAGCAGAAGCTGCTCCACTTGTGAAACTACGAAACATTCAGCCACTCAGTACCAATAAGCATGAAAGATGCAATGATAATGAACACGTTTTGATTCCATTTCACTAGTTAAAAGTGTGTGTGTTTTTGAGAGGCAGCTGAGGCATGCAGTGCTGCGTCTGCACCCTGACTGCTCAGATCAGCATCAAACACCGTGGACGTCTGTACAGCCCCGGGACTGCATTTCCATTTCTGCAGGCCAAAACAAACGCTGGTGCTGCCATTTTTAACCGTAGGTAAACTTTTGGCTCCTGAACAAGCATCGCTGGCAGTGTTGCGTCACAGCGTGCTGGATGATGTGAGTTGGTAGAGACAAAACAAAAAGAGGATGGTGAGCCACTGCAGAAAAATGTAAGGAGAAATTAAATTTCCATGGCTACTGTTGATGTTTTGAAGGCATTTATGGCTTTCAGGGGTGAATGAAACCTCCAACGACAGACAAACAAAACAAAAGGTCACCCTGATCCACTCTGAAACATGTGGAGGTGGAGAGCAGACGTAAAGCATGAAGGATGAACGTGAAGGTGAATGCATGATTGACATCCATGTTCTCCTCTCTCTTTTCCCATCATTTCCCTCTGTCGGGCTGATAGCAGGCAGCTCCAATCCCAACCTTTATCCTTTCTGCAGCGCCAAGATAAATTACTGCGTGTTCACAGAGAAGGAAACGTCACTAAATACACTAAATGCTAGATTATTCAGCTGCAAAGTACATTCTGATTTATTTTTTGATACTACTATATACTAATATTGTGTGAGACCAAATTATTTTGATTTTAATTTAAAAAAATGTTTTATTATGTGCAGAAGATCACTACTGATTTTTATTTGGGTAAACATAAAGATGTGATTAAAGAGACACAATCGAAATCTTAGTGATCTTTACAAGCAACACAACAAAGCAAAATAAGCTCCAAAATTTATTTCATCTCACATTCTAAGGGAATTATCCAGATCATGTATCACACATCCCATTTTCTCCTTCCATCAGCAGGACCGTTTATGCATCTGTGAATACCACATGCCGATATGAGCTGACAAAGACGGCATTCTGGGATTTATAAGGTGCATGAATCTAATGTGCTATTTTGTCGATTAATTCATTTCCACCCGCGAGCAAATGCATTATTCACTGGATAAGAAAACGATTCGTCGCAAATGCAGTGTGATACTACGAAGTGCAGACGGAGATTACCCATAATGCACACACAGGCAGACGAACAGAGGCCACAGAAGGATATTTTGCGCCTTTAAAAAAAAAAAAAGAAGATTGCTGATTCTGGAGTCAGTTATGTAACAGATTTCACCTCTGTAGGGTAAAACCAAGTAAAAACAAGTCTCATTTTGAGACCGCTGGCCTAATTAGTCTGGATATCGCTGATCCTTTGGTGACGCAAAGTGTGAATATGGAGTGAGTGGATCGAGTCAAGTCATCAGGGTAGATAAGTTAAATTATTAAAAACACACCGGGCTTAAACGTAAAGCTCAGACACATGCAAGTGAGATTTTCTTTGACAGTAACTGAGGGTAAATGGTTTTGAGGAAGCCGCTCCCTCACATGACACATAGGCTCTCTGACAGTCAAAAGGACAAATGTTGAGGCGAATCCATTTAGGGGAGCCAACGATTTTACTTAGTTTGCTTAAAATTGTCCATCATATTTGTAATTTTCATGATAAATGTCTTCTGTAAAGCCACAGCCGCAGCTGTGTGAGAGGAGGAAAAGGAAAACACCAACCCGAGGACTACCAGCTGGCTCGGCACTCTGCGTCTCCTTCTTCTTCTGCTCCTGAGCTACAACTTCTTTTAGATATTCGTTGATCTGAAAGGAGGAGGACAAACAAGATTTAAATTATCTCCAGCAAAAGCAGGATCAATGAGAAAATCTCAGAAGTCTAAAGATCACTTTCATCTCAAAAGGCTCTCACGGAAAGAGTAGCAGATGAAGATTGCAGTTTAAACAACAAAACGTTCGCTTCTTTTGTTTAATTAATAACACATCACCATCTTTTAATCTCCTGTTACTACTAATAATTAGTGATTTTGCTTTTTTTATTTTTTTTTAATTAAACTACAACTGAAACATAGTAACCGTCAGCTGATTGGTGCTGAGGTGCGTGAGATTAGAAATGAGCTTCGTGAAGTTTGTGAATTTTAAAAATGAAATGTTTTCTGCCAATGAAATGCCACGTGTCCACCACGACCACGCCTCCTGCACGCCACTGTCTGTCCTGAAGAAGCGTGTGAAAGCTCAGAGCTGGCAGCGGCCCAGCGCTCCAGCTGAAAGAATGTAAACAAGGTGGTGTCCGTTGTACCGTACGGGGGAGTTCCAGCCATCCGACAGCAGCACACGTAAGCAACTGCGTACACTTCACTTTGACAGGTTCGGATGGCATCAGGGAACATTTACTGTAGATTAATTTTACAGCAAAGGGTTTGAGCCGTTTCTCAAATTTCAATTTGCGATCATTTTAAGAAAGGAACAGTTTCTGCCTGGCAGTTTTACTAGTCATCTCAGTAGCTGTCTGACCTGGGTGCTTTTGTCCTGTTCTGCTGAGAAGCTGCTCATTTTCTGATACACTAATGACCAAAAGTATTGGCTCACCTGCCTTGACTCACATATGAATTTAAGTGACCTCCCATTCCTGATCCATAGGGTTCAATATGACGTCGGTCCAGCCTTTGCAGCTATAACAGCTTCAACTATTCTTGGAAGGCTGCCCACAAGGTTTAGGAGTGTTTTTATGAGAATTCATGACCATTCTTCCAGAAGCACATTTGTGAGGTCACACACACACTGATGATGGACCAGAAGGTCTGGCTCTCAGTGTCGGCTCTAATTCATCCTAAAGGTGGTCTATCAGGTTGAGGTCAGGGCTCCGTGCAGGCCAGTCAAGTTCATCCACACCAGACTCTGTCATCCAGGTCTTTAGGGACCTGCTTTGTGCACTGGTGCACAGTCATGTTGGAAGAGGAAGGGCCACCTCCAAACTGTTTCCACGATGTCGGGAGCATGGAATTGTCCAAAATGTCTTGGTATGCTGAAGCATTCAGAGTTCCTTTCACTGGAACTAAGGGGCCAAGCCCAGCTCCTGAAAAACAACCCCACATCATAATCCCCCCTCCACCAAACTACACTTGGTACAATTCAGTCAGACAAGTACCGTTGTCCTGGCAACCGCTAAATCCAGACTCATCCATCAGATTGCCAAATGGAGAAGCATGATTTGTCACTCCAGAGGATCTCCACTGCTCCAGAGTCGAGTGCCAGTGTGCTTTACACCACTGCATCTGATGCTTTGCATTGAACATGGTGATGTTTGGCTTGGATGCAGCTGCTCGGCCATGGAAACCCATTCATGAAGCTCTCCGCACTGTTCTTGAGATAATCTGAAGGCCACATGGAGTTTGGAGGTCTGTAATGATTGACTCTGCAGAAAGTTGGCGACCTCTTCACACTATGATGCACTTTGATTTTATACACCTGTGGCCATGGAAGTGATTGCAACACTTGATTCTGATTATTTGGATGGGTGAGCAAATACTTTTGGCAATATGGTGTATCTCTTCCCAGATACGATACTGTGCAAAAGCCTCGCATGATGGATAAAACCTATACTTCTCAGTATTGAGGACACCATTAATCCTGACCCTCAATGTTGTACCACTCCTGCACGCCGGTTCCTATGTTTTAGTGTATGTTTGACTCATTTGATTCCACATCAGAGGTGTGGCCACATTTCTGGCCAGACCTCACAGGATAGTAGGATGATTTCACGGCTAAAGGTTCTTCTCTGTGTGCCTTTCCTAAGTAAGCATACTGCGCTGAGGGAGTCAGTGACACAGTCACGTTTAGGTCCACCTCAGAATCTTCTGATAAAAGCAGGATACACATGAACTCAGTTGCAGGTCTGAATAAAGGATGTTTGATTCATTGGATTTTAATAAATTACCAACATCTGCAGTTATTTACTCGAGTATTATGTGTTAAATGATTGTGGGACGGGAGGCATATTAAAATAAGTCTAAATAAAGGAGGAATATTTAAAAAGAAGGTCTCATTGGTACTCAACACGTTTCTGAGTGTCGGTTCTTCAACTGGTCTGAACATATTTCATGTTGTTGAGGTCACTGACACACAAGACAAACCTTGTTAATCCAGGTGGTCACCGCGTCCTCTGTGTCATACGGTGTTTCCAGCTCGGCTTCATAGGCCGAATACTGACAAATGCACGCCGCCACTTTATCTACGCTCACAGTCTCTACTGTGTACGCCATCATGAGGGTGTCAATCATTGCCAAGTGGGCGCTCTGAAAGGGGAAAAAAAAAAACATATTTTAAGGGATGATGTCATGCAACAATATACTTGTACATGTGTCTTCAAACGTACATCTAACTGACAAAAACCCATCGCTCAAGTTCAGTGTGGAGTGTAACAAAACAGTGATTTAAAAAAAGAAAACGAAGCCAGTGTGTCACCTTGACGCACTCAAAGAAAAGACACAAAACGCTCGCTTTGCTGCTGCATCCTGAACCATGACGGTGTTTGAATCTCACTAACAGGTTGAGAAGTCAGACTTGAAAAAAAACCCCGACACTCTAACACGACCAAGATAATGGAAATAAACGAGAGCTGTCACATCCACTGAGAGACTGTGAGGCGTGGTCACGTCACTGACAGATTATGAGCTCGTCTGCAAAAATAAATGTGAGACTTCACTCTTTCAAACACAAGCGAGAAAACAGCACAGCAATAACATATTTTCATTAAAAAATGCAAAGAAACTTATAAACATAAAATATTTGATTCCTGATTTTAAGAAAATAAATACATCACCTGAGTAACTGACACTGTGGTTCAGTTAAGTTTAAGCTTAATAGTTTAATTAAAGAGTGATTCACTCTTCTGTGGTTGTTGGAAGAAAAGAACTGTCTCTCCATATAACACTGAGTTTGAGTAGCTGATTAAAACACATTTCAGACAAAAGATCCCATGTAACACAACTGTAATCAATTATATACCTTATATTAAGAACATTTCAAATGTCAACTATCCCAGCATCAATCATAATGAAACTGAAATGTTTTTGTTCACCTTCCTGTGAAAATCTTAACTCAACTCAATTTTTCATTTTATAAAAAACTTTGGTCAACTGTGTTGTTTGTTCAAAGTGCTGAACACCAAGAGAATTAATAAGAAAGGAGAGGAAAAAAAAACATTTCCTGATCAGAGAAACAAATTACAATTTGAAATAATAAAGTCAACATCTCAACTGGATAAAAAGCCAAAGAAATAAAAGATATAAATGTACATAAATCAGCCGAGCTAGAATTAAAACCATAATGACATAAGCTACAATAAGTTCAAAGAGGTGGTCAGCCCGTCATGAATTAAAATACAAATAAAAGAGAATAAAAAAGTTTTAAGAGAGGATTTAAAAGCAGGAAGTGAGTCAGTCTGTCTGATGTACAGAGGCAGCTCAAAATGTTGATATTTTCCTATTTTATTCATTTTTTGCTGTAAATTATTCTGTAGAAATCTCCCTAAAACCTGAAGTTACCAGAGTCCGGTGGACTGAGTTTGCTGCGCGTTGCACGACTCTTTGCTTTGGCTTTATTCCATAAAGAAGCTGCTTTTTCTTTTTTTTCTTTTTTTAAATTCCACGTCTGTAACTCGTAAAAAAACAAAGCTGACAAAAAGAAGCGTGGCTAATTAAATACTTGATTAAACGATAACAACAGATTCCAACGCAAGATAACTCAAGTAATTTTTTTTCTCCATCTGAATCTTTCAAACGAGATATTCCACTTCTTTTTTTTTTTTTTTTTTTTTTTTTTTTTTTACACTGTCTCAAAGCAACAACACTGACTGCTGTCTGAAATGCCTGAAAAGGACCGATGTTTGAACTGAGGGTTCAGTTTCTAAACCAATATAAAAGGTCAAGCAGAGGTTTTGCTTATTACAGTCTTAAAATATGCATGTTTGACGTTTCCCAAAACTTAACCTCCCCTCCAAGACCAGCCAATTTTCTTTGTTCATAACAATTCTTACTAACTGACTGGACAGGTTGTACTAGTATGCAGTATACCTTGGAAGATTTCTATGTTTTTTTTTTTTTTAAGTGAGGTTGTGTGAAGAAAGAAAATCTCGAGGCTTTACTTGTTTTAGATGACCAACGTCTTCTGAGACGTGAGACGTGAATTACTCCGACAGGATCAACTAAATCACCAAACGCATCTTTCGTTCTGATCAAAACTCCACTCCACCGTAGTCACCACACAGCCATGACCTCCTCTGCTCAATCATGTCGAGCACAGTTAAAGACACTGTACTGTACGTGTGACGGATCACCTCAGATGTACTGGGACTAAAAGCATTTTTCTGCACATGTGGGTAAATACGGGTAATCAATGCCTACCTTTAGCCTCATAATGGTTTATGCTGCCTTGTATATCCAATACACTACAGAAATCAAACCTTTTCACGAGGTAATCCTGTTAATTGGGCTTCGAGAAGCCCTTTGAGGATCGGTTTCTGTGCAGCGGACCACAAAAACATTTATTAAAACAACCAACGGTGCATGTCCGAGTCACGTGGCAACAGGCTTGTTAAACAATCTACCTCGAACAACTGACGTTAGAATTTATATACTATGTAAATGTACACAATACTGTTATATTTAACTAGAAGATACTCAAAAACAAAAATACAGCTTATATGCAGAACACCTGGTACGTTGTGACTAAAAAGAAATTGTGCGATAAGATGGGAAACTACAACAGCGCACAGATAATTGATTTTTGTAAAAACAGATATGTTTTATAGATACTGGAACACAGCATGGCAAAACTACGTTGGATCCTTTTGTAAAGTTATCCGGTGTAAGAGCATTTGCAGCTGTGAAATGAATTTCCCGTGTTAAATAGAATTAGTGTAATGTGTGATTTCTTCTATCTCTAATTGGGCTGCCAGGCAGCAAAGCAGCAGCATTTAATAACACACCGCCAAGCTGTTTCCTGCTTGCCTTCATTTAGCCTGTCCAAACACTGAAACGTAATCTCACAGGCATCCCAAACTAAATGCTCACATCACCATATTGTGAATAATAATAATTAAAAAAAAAAAAAGGTCAAGTGACCCACACAAAGCCTCAAGGGGCTCTTTCACATCTCATCTCCTCCCCTCCGCTGAGCCATTTGAGAATATTGATTTAGATCTGCTCTGGGCTGATGAGATAAATGACAGCAAGGAGAGTTAATCTTGTTTACTAAACCCCAGATCCAGAGTTTCTACTCAATGAATGACAACATATTAGTGTATTGAAGGAAGAGGGTAGTATCAAACTTCAGATTCAGACACTTCTGACACTTGAATCCTGCACATAGTGTCAACATTTCTCAGCATTTACAGTTTATTCCCCACCAAGACAAATCAAAATGTTTGGTTTTACTTGCATAATGTGAAAATTGTCTCTTTAAAGCCACCTGCATACAGTGCTTATGAATCATTGTGTGCACAGATGGTAAACATTTCATTTTGGTTGATTTAATGTAACTTTGAGCTGCTTGTTCTGCATACATTTCCTCATGAAAGGATGAGATCACCAAGCAAATTTCAGTTCCAATGTATTACCCTTTGGACAGTAAGTGGATGGATGGAAACAGGACAAGAATGAGAAGGGAGGGAGAACAATAAGACATCAACAAGGAAAAGAGTCGGTCTTCCTCATAACAACGCGTTTGCTTCGCATTCATGATTAAGCCATTTTCGGTTTTGCTGGATGACATCATGGTTTCTAACCTTTAAATATCCCGTGGACATATGTTCTCCTTCGGCATTGCTGCTGTGGTTGATCTTCCTCCAGCTGCACAGATCACATACTTTGCAGCAGAAACCCAGTGGCCAACAAAAGCTCCGCTGGGGTATTCGCAGATCAGATGCCTTGCTTGGGGGTTATCTAGATAGCTGAAAGAGGTGGAACGCTGCCAACCTGTCCAGTTTACTTGTTTTCCAGCATTCAAACTGAACAATAGATACATATTTGTTTTAAGTTTGCGCTCCAAGGTACTGCCTCCATCATACACTGACTACGAAATCTGTAATAATGGTGATTATCAATATGATGAATAAATATGTTTAAACTTACAGAAATGAACTCATAGACAGAAAAGTGGAAACACACACACACACACACACACACACACACACACACACACACACACACACACACACACACACACACGGCTTTAGCTTATGCAGATTTCTAAAGCTGTGAAAAGATGCAGCTTCACGGTCAATATCCTGTTTTCACTGTCCTGCTACATTGTTGACTCTGAGGAAGAAGGTAAACTGCGCTCATCTTCAACACGTCTCCATGGTGAAAAAGCTAAAGCACAGAAATCCGCCGTAGCAGCCTGGCTTTACAATGTACAAAAGAATTGCAAATATGAACCAAAGAGACTTGCAATAGACCGCTTTACCTCCAAATAATTGTGTCTGCTGTAGATTCAACATAAATCTCTTTATTGTCAGAGCTCTGAACTGTCAGCGGAGGCCTTACCCGGGTTATCACAAGACGAAGCTCAGCATGTATGCTCACACCTGAGAAGCTTTACGTGAAGTGAAATAATTAGAACGAACACACTGACTTCATTTCACTACAGAATAATATGAATTGCGAAAGTGTCTACAACTACTTTTCACCGCGTTTTACAGGAAACGTTTGCAGGTTTGCAGCAGAACATCGCAAATGCTCAGCCTGTATTCACTGATTATTTATAATAAACACATTTTTGGAAGAAAAAGCGGAAGCAGACAATGAAACACGCAGTGATTTAAGATCAGCTCAAGGGTGAACCTGTATCTTTTAGCATCAGTTTAACTGTCCGGCACTAAAACTGGGACAGAAGACTTAAAAACCACATCCGTCTAGCTTCAAGCAACTTTATATTAACTCAGCCAGACATGGAAAACCACTCAGCTGTGTGTCTCTCTGGTCTGTTTTATAGGTGACAAAAAGTACTGCAAAGGTCGTCCTACAGCTGAAAGGTTTTAACTCTTTACGCGTTTATTAAAAGGTTTTTTTTAGTTTCCTCTGCTTGGCTGTTACCCAAAAATGGGAGAAACCTTAAGATGCAAAGATAGTATTGGATCTAACCAGAGAGTGTAAGTATTATTCTTATTATTTACATCCACAACATATTTTAAATCAAGAGATAACAGAGGTGGGCTGGTAAATAAACAAACCATGGCTTTTTCTAACCTGATCACTTTACAGCCAAGCCAGTAAGACGAGTATTTTACTAAAATTGTATACCTGAGTAGAAAAAACAACAATAACAACTCACTGCTTTTGCTTTCCCAATGATAGACAGAAATACTTTTTTTTTCTCTTTCTCTTCTAATGCATTTCCAAGTTAAGAGCAGAATATAAAAAAAAAAAAACACTCCCACAATTTCACACAGGCATATTTTTGGACGGCCAAAATGCCGACTGTGAGGTTTGGCATCAGTCATAGGAATGAAGCTTTTAAGCAGCGCACGTTTCCCCTTCCATATGCACAACAACCAACCCAGCAATTATGTGGAAACCTCAAAGCCCGACCCTAGAACGGGATCTGATGTCAGGATCAGGATACTAGACACGATGTGTCTGCACTCCACGTTCTTACATCATGTTTAAAAAAACCCTTTAAAGTGCAGAGCTTCTGGACATCGATCGCGATAATTGTTGTGGACTTGTCTGGAGGGAAGAAAACGGAACTTTGTCGAGAACGTCATAACATGAAGTAATATTCACTAGTACAGAAAGCTGCAGCTCGCAGGCTGTCGCGTGGAAACGCGTTACGAGCCTGTTGCTTATCCATCCATACTGTACCGCCGCGGAGTCGCCGCCGCCGGCATTGTGCACAGCGTGCTGGCTGTGATTTTGCTCGGGCTGACAGGAACAGAAAGAACTTGGATGTGCTCCTCTTCCAGTCTGCTGGTTCGGCTCATCTTTGTTCATAAAATCATGATGTTTGAGGGTTGACGAGTAGGTTCATGTGAATGTTTGTATGAAGAACCACGTCTTTGTGGGGGATGTGGCCCCTTAGTAATGCTGTCTGTGTACTTGTATGAATCCAGAAATTCAGCATTCTCTTATTCAGAGCCTGGGAGCGCACACCACTACTGCCACCCCCAGTAGTGACACACACACACACACACGCACACACACCTTCAAACATAAACTGCACAGACAACCTCACAGTGCACATATACCATATGCAGGCACGGGCGCCCCTCTCCTGCACCCACTAACACACACAACCCCCTGCCAACTTGAGCGTAACCATGGAAACCAAGCACCTGCCCAATAGGGGTTGCGATGGAAGCAGAATAGAGAGGGAGGGAGAACAGAAGGAAATGCACTCTCCGTTTTCATCTGTGCTAAACAGGAGCTGATAAAACAGTGTGTCACCCCGTAAAGCTAAGACTTGGCACACACAGTGCACATTTGCAAAATGTAATTTATTTTTAATATTCAAAGACATTTAAAAAAAATTGATTTGTGAGCACGCTTTTCAACTGTTACATCCTATTATTCAGTAGCATATGTTACTGAGTAAAAACATTTGTTGTTCAGCATTGATAAACTACACAGATCCTCATCACGTTAAGTGAGAGATTTAACTGGAACACGAGTGTCTCACTGCAGCTCTAACGATTCTGCAAATGATGAATGTCTCATCACACGGTCAATTTGATTAGCAAATTTCCCTTATAATAATAGCCATACTTAGTAATCTTTGGTGTGTGAAATAGTGCATCTCCAGTTTCTTTGTGAAAGTGTGTGAAAGCCTTTGTGAAACAAAGGCTTTCAATTTGTCTAGGAAGTTTGCACGCTTTCCTCCATCTGAGGCACCGACAACACACCAACGTTACTTGCCTCACCGTAGTGTTCATGTTCTAATTTGTTAAATTATTATTTATGACTGTTGCTTTTGCAAAGTTGCCCTTAAGGAAGCCAATTAACCATCATAGCTGCAGTGTGCAGCTAATCAAAACTGTGACTGTGAATGAAAAGCAATAGATTAAGTGACAACCACTGTTTCTGTGGACTAACCAGCTTGTACGCTGATGAAAAATGGAACATTTATGTCATTGACAGGAATCACATGTGGGCGCTTGTATGCATGTACCAAAAATTGTTTTTCTTATTTTTATTCCCCATTTCAGACCTTTATGGCATTTTCATCCCATTTAACACCTGACTTGTGACTTCACCATGGCAACAGTTTAACATTTTACAGGGTGAACGATTTAGTTGCTCTGGAATTTAAAATAATACTGATTATTGTGTATAATGTCAAACTTAAATATGTTTTTGCCACTTGTCAAACATGCACGGAAACAAATGTGCAGTTCATATTACTGTGCAGAGTTCCCAGTTCTTTCTTTTCATCTTTTGTTTAATCATTTCTCTTGTCATTAAAAAATATGATTGTTCTTATAGAAGTGCTTCAAGGGAGCGTCGATGTGCACTGCTGGATTATTTTCAGACCACGAGCCCGCCTCCACATCTCTCCCTCATTCTTTGTGAGCGCTTCAGGTGGAAGAGAGAGCCTGTAACACAGAATGTGTGTGGGTGGGTGAGTGGGCGCCGGGAACTGTGATTTGGATTCTGCATCTTCACGTGTCGGCATCTGTCACGTGGCAGAAGACAGAAGGATCGGTGGGCCGGTAGAATAGTGACGGAAATAGAGGAGAGAGACAGGGAAAAAAAGGACTCGTAAGCAAAGTGACATCTGGAACCAAGTTAAAATGTCTCTGTATGTGCAGAGTTATGATACGTGTCAGACATCATCAGCATCCGACACTTGCGCTGACTGACTTACCAAGTCAGCCGAAAGCCTGGCCCAAAGTTGCTTATCCTGAGAATTCGTATTCCTTACTCAGACTGCTGTCTTATCACATGGTTAGCCCAAATACAATAAAGCAGTATTTAATGTCACCATTGGAGCAGTTTCAACTGCAGGTAGAAGCTTTGTCTCCTGTTTTCTAACAGACAGCAACAGCACTAAAACTGTTTTCCCTGTTAAACCACTTAAAATGGTAAAACAAACAAACAAAAAAACCTCTCAATCTTCTATATGTTTGTTTTTTTTCCCAATAGGCATGGTTAATAATTTTTCAATACTTATATAGTCAACAGTCACTCGACTAGCTCTTATTGTCTTGATAAACGACTGGTTTTAAACTGGTGTCTGGTAATAATGTGTCACTACGACAACAATGTAATCAGATTTGAGCAAGTGGTGTGCCAAATGAAATAAAACAACTAAACAAAGAGTGCGTCACGACTTCCAAGCTCTAAATTGAGCTAATGGAGTAAAACAAAAAAGAAACATTTAAAGGCTGAAGTCATCAAAAGGAAAAAAAAGTGAAATCTAGCAAACTGCATACAATGCATCCTTGCTGGATGCAGGCGCAAGCTGTTGAGGTTCACATGATCTGAGTGAAATCTTGCTGTTTGGGAAGACGCAAATTATTTTCTTTAAAGCAGCTCCGGGGACGCGGAGCGGATGGTCACAGAGCAGTCCTAGAAAAGACTTAACAGCCATTTCACCCACATTATTATCATTTCTGTATAATCAAAGTCATGTTGCACGATTTTTAAGCGTATTGCATACGGCTGCTGGTATCTGTATTTTTTGTTCCTTTCTAAAAAAAGTAAACCAGACAACCCACGTACCCATTTAATTTGCAAAAAGAAAAAATCTGTTGTGAAATGAATCTTGTAGCCTCCCATTTACACTCACTTCTACTAGTACGGAACATACTGAACCAATCAGAACGGGGCAAGGGCGGGCTTTACGCTCACATAGGAACAGAACTCCAGAATTGTCAATAACCCTTTTTTTTTTTTTTTACTGCAAAACCAATAACAGTTATTCACCGCTGTCCCGACTCCACTGTCTGTCATTTTGAGTGGCTTTTATTGATTACAGTCTGCCTGTTGATCGTCACATGCTTCATTTCTCTGATTGGCTATCCACTGGTGTCCAGAGAGAGTTCTTCTCTGCATCCGTTGTTACTGCCTCCTGGAAAACCAAAATCACATCCCAAGGCACCAGACTAATTCTTTGTACCGTAGAAAAGAAACAGCAAGGCTAGCCAGGCCTGGTAAAATGTAGCAAACCCCTCCACCACAGCTATTTTTCACTGGAGACAGTTGGCAGAACAACGCCGTGAGCTCCGATATTTGCTTTTCCTCCAACACTTCTGTCTGCATCGCCAGCAGCAGCCTGGTTGTTGGCTCTGCAGGAGAACCGACATCCTCAGAGTCACTTTACGTGTCAGTAAACGTGAACTCAAAACACAGCTGATATAAGATTTTATCAACTAACAAAATCAGTGACTTTTGATTTATATAATAAGCCTTACTTTGGTTGTGATTTCTGTTTCTAGATGTCATCAACATTTAGAACAAAACAACAGAGGCTAAACACATGCTACTATAAATAAAATACCAATTCTGAACTGTGAAATATGTACAAGAAAAAACAGTCTCTCATCACCAACAGAGGACCAAATAATATGAAGATGCAGCTTGTGCATGATAAAGAGATTCTCTTGGAAGAAACGTTAAAGAGGAGAAGGATGCAACCCAGTTTCACACTTTTCTGTCGGCTCATTTTCACGTTCGCTAAGATGTCATCTGTCTCACACATGCTGTTGCTTTCATGAAAAACATTTAGTTATGAACCTCGAGTCAAGTGTGAATCTTTTTATGTAAAGCTATTGTAAGGGAAATTGAGAAATATAGTTTCTTAAGTTAGTTTATTACAGTGTCCTTTGCTATTATCTGTTCATTGTTCAGTGTGTATTCATTCATTTTTACTCTGTCTGGTTTCTCACTCGCATACTGGTGGAGGATGGTTCTCACAGAAGGTAATCATAAGTCTCCGGTAGTTGCTGGGGATAAGAAGTAAGGAGGGCACAAGGACATGCAAGTGTATAAGATCTGTGTGTAATTAATTAAGGCAGACTCACTCTGCTGACTGTGTTCAACTGTGTGATTCTCAGCTGTACAGCTTAATAAACTTCTCAAAACGGAGCTCTCCTGTACCGTAATTATTTAACAGAAATAATTTCCACAACACTATGAAAAGTAGGGGAAAAAAACCCAAAAATGTTTAAATCCTGCTAAAGCACACTGGAATGCGTCCTAAAGATTCGGTCCTGAATCAAACATGGACCTGCACACACGTACGACAACAAATCCAAACACTACTTTGACAAACAAAGTGCCTGCAATGAAAACCTTAAATAAGTCCTGAATTAGCATAGAAGTCAAATTAAAACCAGCAAGACTCTGCAAACAGACTGCAGGCTCACTGTGTGTTAATTGTTTCTAAATTGCCATTCACTGAAGCAGTAACACCTCCTATTGAGATTTTGCCCCAACATAACGAGGACGCCTCATTTTTGCACACTAGGCAGCTTGTAAAAATCATCTAATTCCCAACACTGACATAGAGGAGCTACAAAAAAGGTCACAGAGGTATAGATCTTGTGCTACACTGTAATCTAGCAGGCACCTAAACACACTCACGGGGTAGCTGAGGCCTTAAGGTCGAGCTCCGTGTGAGGATGCTGGTTTGAATTTCCAGTCAAGTCTGGAAAATCCCCCCCCGATTCAGTGGTAGTAGCCAGCGTGTTGCATTTTTAATTAAATGTTGATAAAAAAAAAAAAAAAAAAAAAGCATTTACAGCCAGACAATGTGGCTTCCACAGTCTCTCACAGTAACTTTTCACAGTTTGCAAAGGCAAAATAAATTAAACTTACATGAGCCATCACCAGGGTTTCATCGGGCTTTCACTGCCCGCACGAACCTGCTTTTGTTTGTTAGGTTTATTGCAATAACTTTCTGCGTTTCCTGCTTTTTAGATAGCTGAGGTAACTTCACAAAGTTATTCTATTTGTGTTTAATAAAGCAACAACAACAGAAACTGCAAGAACTTTTTTCTTGATATTTAACATGTCAAGATACTGGAACTCACAGGTTTTAGCAACAAACTGTTTACATCAGTGCATCCAATCGAACATATGTGAAGAAAAGTACCACTTCTTGTTTCTTTTTTTACATTTTTTTTAACCTGCCCACATTTGTGGTTAAGTTAAGTTTAAATGTTGTACTGGATGGAATCGTGGAACGAGGAAAGACATCATGTGCAAGATAAACGCCTCAGTTACAGAGACATAACGGAGTCAGAACCACTATGAACGTATGATCGTCACAAGCAGAGTAGAGTTTGGCTCGGAATGCTTAAGAATTTAGAAAAATATAACATTTTAAAGTGTCCTACCATTTGCAGGGGCCTCTTCCGCAGGTCCCTCTCGTTGACTAGCCTTTCCTGGTCCGTGACGTAGAGACCACGCTGAGCCAGCGCTTGGATGACGGCATCGTGGCCCAGCAGCGGCTTGGCAGCGTCACTCTTCAAGATGAGGCTGCCGGCCCTGCAGTACAGGTCTGCAGAGAGCAGGAGGCTGGCCACGGGGGGCTTCAGGTGCTCTTGCTCATACTGGTCTATGTAGAAGGGGTCCTTTAGGTCTGCTGGGATGCTATCTGTGGGAAACAATAGGAACAAATATGCTTAAATTCATCCATTGGAATACTTCCATCCACACTTACGAATTGTGTCTGACTGGAAGTGTGTAACAGAAGGTAGATTAGTATATTATACAATCTGATGCATAATTAAGAAGAGGGCTGGACAACTTAAGAGAAAAATGTACCACCCCTCCTTTCTATTTCCCATCGGATGATTTGGCTTCTGAAATAACACTGATTAATGAAAATTGTGAAGAATCCTGGTAAAAGAAAAATAAATGCGCTAGTTTAAACTATTTTGCAACACGTCTGCCTTTTTGGCAATTTCCTCCCTTTTAACAGGACTATTTCTTTTCATCAGCAACATCTTTATATGGATATGAGTGGATAGACCTCAGCGTTACTATAGCAACTGCAGCAGGAGAGGAACCCGATCGATTCATCTCGTCTTTATCTCTGCAGCTTCAACCTCCCTGGGAACACCCTTCTTGCAGCCTTCCTCATGAAAGAGAGAGGCTGCACATGAGTGTGCACGTGCGTGTGCGCGTTCATCATCTCAGGAATGTCCACTGCAATGGGACCAAGTAGAAACAGTTTAAAAATCGCTGTGTTTTCCTCTGCATCATCCTGGTCAGTGTTTGCTGAACAGGGAAACATCAGATAGCTGAGATTTTGCTCATTAAATTCAGGCTAATCCATTTCTTTCCCCCCCTGCAACAGATTAAACAATAACAGCACACTTATCTGGCGTCAGAATTAGACGCTGCACCTGTGTGGAAACATGAAATGATATCACACACAATTATATAAGACACCACAGGAATATCATCAAGTCAGCACCAGGAGAGCAGATCTAAATTTTGATAACTGCCGTGTACCCGGATAGAAAGAAGGCATGTAGTGAGCTGTGCTGATAGTTTTTATGACACCCCCTCCCCCCACCTCCCCCGATCCAGTGTGACTGCACATCCTCCAACATGTATACACATACAAAGCTAATCAATCGCCTGCTTCCCCATACCATTATTGACACCTTTAACGACAGATGAACTTTACGTCATCGTGGAACAGAAAACGCAGGCAGCAGCAGTTGTCCAGGATACATGCTCCGTAAATGTGAGATGGATAGTTTTTCTCCTACTAATATTTTAATGTACTGAAACACAAGACAATAATGAGGAGGAGGAATTAAAAAAAAAACAAATAGAAAAAAATATGTCTTTTATCATGTGATGGATGGATGGATGGATGGATGGATGCGTGGATGGATGGATGGATGCATAGATGAATGCGTGGATGGATGCATGGATGTCTTTTATCCTCATAGATCCACATTTGGTCAAACACAGTAAACAGTAAACCAGTGTTTTGTGTTTCTCTTGGGTTTAGAAGTTTGTTCGGCCGTCCTTCATTTCATTCATCAGCTGTGGACAAAACAACCCCAAGTGCCTGACATCTGCAGTTTAATGCGTTTAGTGAGAGCATCTGTAAAACTGTCTTACCAAGCGGATGTTGAGAGAATTACACTTGATTACTTTAAGCCCCGGCCTCACTTTCACCTTGATTACTTTCACCCCCCCCCCCAAATCTTCTCCTCCCGTCATCCCCCAACACATAAAGCCAGGCAGCTTCGGGTCACAGTGAACTTTGTCTGAGCTCTGCTTACGACGGCGATCCGAAGCAGTACATAAAAACACTCTATGTATGCTTTGTGTTTGCATTCTCTGACAGCAGGTCATCTGCTCTGTGGCTTGTGTCTCACATGTACTTGACTGCACATCCTTGATGTTTTTCTGCATTATTGTAATGAGGCTAGATATGTGAAGTATTCAGAGCAGTGTAGGCTGGGATCTGGAGAAGAGCCCGCTCACTCTGTCTTCTCCCTCTCCCTCATGCTCCCTCTGGAAGGCTGTATTTTTGGAATCAACCACTTCATTCAGCCCTGGTTGGAAGAAGGAAAAAAAAACTCTGCAAGGGATTTCATGTTTGCAGGGCTGTTACAGAAACAGTAGCAAGGAAGAATCCGTTTAAACAAACTGAGCTGATTTAAGCAATGTTACAACGCAGTACTGAATTAATAACTTTCCATTTATTACAGGAAATGAGTCTTTTCCTGAATAATAGCTGTTCATTCTGTTTTGATCGAAGCTATAAACCCACGGGGGGATAAAGTCTGTTTATATTTTGTCCATCAACTCATACGATTGATTTGGTATGTGTTGTGTTCTTGATTCTTCCTTCGATTTGAAATGCATCTCTAACACAACAATCATAAACGTCAGATTAAAAAAAAAAAAAGAATGAAAAAAATTATCTTGATAAGAAGGCAGCTTGTGATTGTGGTGCTGTTATGCCACCCACGATCATATCAAACATCTGGTTGTTTCAAATTGAGTCCATGCTTAGACATATATTTTTTTTTATTATTTCTATCTACGAAAACCCTAGATTCAGTTTAATTCAGTTCTCCTTTATTAATCCCTGCAATGAAATAGATAATCTCAGCTGGACATCTACAGCACTACATTGATATGTTTGAATCTATTTTAAGAAACTGGCCAATTTTGCCCATTTACATTTTACATTGACCAAATATTCCTAAATGACTCACCAGTTGGTTTTCACTGTATTGTTGGAGATATGGCGGTTTTTCTTCAGTAAGAAAAAAAACATAGGCTAGATTGATTTATCCATTCAATTAGATCATTTAACTTCATGTTAAATAGTAAGAAACTATCCACAATCTCCTGCCTTAGATGGGTTTTGCTGCGATCAGTACCGCTTTTATATTCTGCCATAATATCAGGAAACCAGACAATAACAGGCAAACAAAAGTAGGCTACACCAAACGAGGAGACGCTTTTTTTTTTTTGTTATTGTTATGACCACAGCAATCGAACA
This sequence comes from Xenentodon cancila, assembly GCA_014839995.1. NCBI lineage: Eukaryota > Metazoa > Chordata > Actinopteri > Beloniformes > Belonidae > Xenentodon > Xenentodon cancila. The sequence continues at coordinate 10,569,013 of CM026206.1, forward strand.
TATTCAGTTATTCCATATTACACGATTAAAAAAAAATACTTCTTTTTGTAGTTATGGGTCAGAGCGCTATTGAGGATGTTAAAAAAAGAAAGACAGAAAAAATCCCCACGTGTGATGCGTCTCTTTCTAATTCTGACTTGGATGCACCACCATGAAGGTGACATCCTTTGACGCGCAGCACGCTCACTTTGCATTTACCTTACATCTCAATGCACAATTCTCACCATTTTTTCGGACCGGTCACGAATGCAAGACAATCCACAATGGGTGAAAAAAAAAAATCAAATAAACGAACAAAGCAGTTTATTCCTATAGTAATTTGCATAAATGTTAAACCGCTACCTTCTCGCTCTTACCTGTTCCGTATGCTTTCGCCACCAGCCATGTGAGGCTGCAACATATCTTGGCTCGGGAGAAATCATAGTGTTCAAAAGACTTTATCGCTGGAGCAACGAAGGACTTCTTCGCATCTCTGACATCCTGAACTTCACCCATATCTCAGTGCAGACAGACGAACCCTAAGAAGCGACACAATGTAAGAGCATCCCACTGCTGGACTCCGCGGAAAACAATGAACGACGGAGCGGGGAAGAGCTGAAATGTCTTTCCAGTGATTTTTCACTGCTTCTTTCAGTCATAAAATGACACTCTTGTATGTGTTTTCTCCCTTTCGGTCTTGCTGACACAATGGACCGCTAGTCTTTTTCATCCATCCTACTCTTTACCAGTTGAAATGGACTCCGTAGGTCCAAGCCAGGGTTCCCAGAATTTCAGTGGAAAAACTGTTCTTCGACTGGAGCCCTAACAACAGTATTTCCATTATTTAGAAAGTTTGGAAGGAAATTGCTTCAACAAAACAAAACAACAACTACACATTACTATTAAAAAGGGTGATGTCTTTAGCATTTTGCCCGGTGTTCATTCGCACGGAGGTCCACATTTGTCCTGCCGCACCGTTCTGACTGTGAGCTTCTATGCGCCAGCCCGACACCTTTGTTGTGTAGCACGCATGCGCAGCAGGTCCCTTCAGGTCCTATCGGAAATATGTAGACTATATAGTTCTTTTTATTTCTTTAACAATATGTTAGACGAGTGCCATAAATTCCACGTGCAGACCACACACTTATCTAAAACAATATAAAATGTAATCATTCAAAACATTAATTCATCCTGATATGGGCAGTTTAGTCATCGTATTCGCCAATGTTAATTTAGGTGCATTTTATTGTTCAACGTTAACAATGTTGCGGATTAGGCAACCATGTATTTTGCATTTATACTAAAAAGAACATAACGGATTTTCATCCCTGTCGTTATCCATTGTAATCGTACTGCAGGTTTGTAGTTTAGCTTTACCATGAAAATATTGTACATTTGAACGTAACATAAAAAAGACTGCAACATTTTTACAATAAGTAATATAAGAAAGCTGAGGGATGTTCCCCAACCTTTTAGATTGTTATATTGTGAATACTGGCAACTACTGTATCTGTCTGTATAAGACGTTATAGGCAGCGTATCATTTTTCACAAGCTACTCATTAAACTACATACCCCATCAACTACATATCCCATCATGCAAACTTGTGTTACGCTGTCAGCGTGCGCCTGTTGTTTTGAATCGTCGGAAGACTTGACGCCAGGAGGTACTGAGTATTCGATAATATCATTTTTTACACTTGTTTTTAATAGTCCGTTAATATATTAAATTGTTTTTAAAGTCATGCGATTGAAACGAAGTCAAAGAAATGCGTTAAAAAAAACAAAAACCTAAGCTCTTGATGTTTTGCTTGGCAAAGACGTGAAATTGCAAAATTATAGGATTTCTTGAAATTACCGCGTCTGTAGATTTTTATTAGTTTTTTTATTTTGACTGTTTTGCCATTTGTTTACAACCACCGTTCTGTCACATACGTTACATGCATCATCGTGGGTTATCTCTGCCTTCTTGTGTTCACAGGTTAATTTGGCGATGTTTATGCCAAGAGCCCTGAAAGTGAAGAGACCTGCCCGTGGACCGGATAACGTTTTGAGTAAGAAAAGCAAGGATGGTCATAAGGAGTGCGATGAAAGCAGTTCGGAAGCAGCTGCGCAAAAGGTGGAGCCGTGTGAAGGCAGCAGAACATGTGGTGAAACGATGCAAGCAGGTGGAGACACGGCGCATCTGACAGAGAGTGCAACATCTGAAGATGGTCATACGTCCTCAAATGATGATGTGGAAGAAGAGGAACCAGTCAAATCTTTCAAAAAGAGCCAGAGATGGCCCGAGCCGGGAGAGCCTGTCTGTGTGATCTGCGGTCGTTATGGGGAGTACATATGTGATGCAACTGATAACGACGTGTGCAGCCTTGAGTGCAAAGCCTGTCATTTAATGCAAATGGGAATGGGGACCGGGACAGATGTGTTTAATCCTAAGGACAAAAACATTGATGAAAAGTCTCAACAACCTCATCATCCAGAAGTTAAGACTGGAGGCATAGGCCTAAGTGAAATAGTCTATTCCTACAAGGAAGATCAATTCATATCAAGCCTAACAGATGAGCAGGTGGAGCGAATTAAACAGGAGCTCGGAATTGTGACGCAGGGGAGAGATGTCTGGAGACCCATCATTGAATTTCAGCACTGTGGTTTTCCCTCGACCTTAAGTGGCAACCTGAAAAAAGCAGGTTATGAGGCGCCTACGCCAGTCCAGATGCAGATGGTGCCAGTTGGGCTCACGGGCAGGGATGTGATTGCCAGCGCTGACACTGGTTCAGGGAAGACTGTAGCCTTTCTGATGCCAGTAGTGGTGAGAGCACTGGAGGTACAGTAATGACGCAAATATTATATTAACCCATTTCGTTTTCATTTATTTATTTTTTTTTTTGAAATGTTCAAAATTAAGTTGTCATGTAATACTTTGATAAAGTTTTGGGAATCATATATAAATTACTTTACAGAGAGAGAGAGAGGAAAAACAAGTATTATCTGGTGCATATGTAGATTTTTAGTAATAGATGTCAGTCATCACTTACACAAACTATAGTTGGATGGAATATAACCTGTACAAACCCTCACCATGATTGAAGCAGACTGCATAAACAGTTTTGGTCAGAACTGTTGGCCTCCTTATCTACATGTACTTAATTCACAAAATCCTCAGAATATACTGCAAATAAACCGAGTTTATGTCATTAGAACATTTTCTATAACATCTCTCAACTAGTTTTCTAGACCACTTACAGTATTTTCCTTTTGATTTTCAGTATAATGTATTTTTTATTGTTGATTAATTCTTGCTCTGTGCACTCAAACTTAAGGTTTCCTTTAATGACATTTTCTAAAACTAAATGGTTTCTGGAAAACTAAAAATTTCCAACTGCAACATTTTATTTGTCAGCCTCAGAAAGAAAAACCTGGAAGAGATAAGATTATCAAGTGCTGACTCAAGGTATAAACAGTTTGTATGAGAAATCAGAAAGAAAGATGGGAGAACTACAGAAATGAAGAAAAAAAAAGGAATTCTGTTAGATTATGGACCTTTTGCTCCATAATAATAGCACCTTCTAGGTGATGATTTCCTTCTCCTTCAGAGCAAATTGATGAAAATATATTGTTTTCTATTAATTAATCATGTAGCGTAAATAATGATAATATTGCAGACGTGTAATCTGTAACATTGTTTCTATTTTTAGAATCCAGCTCACAGTGTTTGCAGTCCCGTAGCTCTGATCCTGACCCCCACCAGGGAGCTGGCCATCCAGATTGAGAGGCAGGCCAAGGAGCTGGTGATGGGGCTCCCCAACATGAGAACCGCTCTGCTGGTGGGCGGCATGCCGCTCCCCCCTCAGCTCCATCGCCTCAAGAGAAGCATCAAAGTACATCATCTGTTTTTCCTCCTCCATGTCAGAACACTCTCTTGTACATTCTTTAACTTTACAATATTCCCACACCCTTGTGTTTTTCCTCTTAATCTCGTTTAGATTGTCATAGCGACACCTGGGAGACTCATTGAGATACTGAAACAGAAAGCACTGCAGCTTGACAACGTGAAGATTGTGGTGGTCGACGAGGTATGGGAAACATTTGCCGGATGTTTTGGTCTTAAATGGATTTCAGTTGTGGATTTTGTTCCTTTAATGAAATGGAAATGTATCAACTAATGACAGTAATAATGATAATAAGTAACGATCAATGGTGAACGCCCCAGTAAACCTTCCTTTGTGTTGATGGAGTCGTAGTTGTGCAGTTATTTAACCACAGCCCAAATGTAAAGCTTTGTGATGTCCATGACATGACAGCTGTGGTGTTCTCTGTAGGTCGACACCATGTTGAAGATGGGCTTTCAGCAGCAGGTGCTGGAGATTCTGGAGCAAGTCCCTGAAGAACACCAGACTCTGCTGGCATCGGCCACCATCCCAGCAGGGACGGAAGATCTAGCTGCCCGCTTGGTCCACGACCCAGTACGCATCGCTATCGGTGAGAAGAATCAGCCCTGTGCCAACGTTAGACAGATTCTGCTGTGGGTAGAGGAGCCGTCCAAGAAGAAGAAGCTGTTCGAAATTCTAAATGTAAGTTACTGTTTTTAACTGTCAAAACGTATTCACCTCAAGTCGTAAAGATTGATTTTAGGCGCTAGGCTTTCTCTAAGAGGTGAGAACTTACTTAGTTTTTGTGTAAGGCTTAACTGTGAACTCTGTGAACAATAAAACTTTGGTTGAAGGAAGCTTTAGAAGTGTCCTATAAATGTTGGCCAGTTTATCACTTGGTTTTGACAAACACTGGTGCCACCCCTGTAGTTGTTTTTTTTTTTTATTTTCCCTGGCAATTAAAGATTGTAATTCCTCAAGTGCCAACAACTGATCTGACCACGGCACCAGATTTAGATAGCCGTTGCTGCAGCTCTGGGCCTTTTCTGGAGGAAATGGGTCGGCCCAGAGCCACGGCCCCAATCCTGGAAACCCAGCAATGGGATGCCACGTTTTATACAAGACCAGGAGGGTCTGCTTTAGTTAACCAAGTGAAAATGTGGTGTTGGACTATAGTTTATCTAGAGTTGTCATGAAGTTGGAAAACACCAGAAACAGTGAGTTCTTACAGTATTCACTGTATATACTGAGCAATTGAAAGAAAGTGTCGCATCAAAACAGATGACAGTGATCTTATTTTAAGGACATCGACTAAATAACTACTTTCCCAACAATGGGTGTTGCTGACAGTCATGGTTCTCATCTGCTGGAGCTTTTTTTTTTATTTTATCCTTTTTTAAATTTGTAAACCAGCCTTGAGCAACATAATATATCCATGTTGTCTGTGTGCAGGGTTATTGCAATATCTTAATGAATAAACTAATAAAAATCCTATTGTTTATGTGTCATTCTGGACTTTCCAGGATAGCAAACTGTACCAGCCTCCGGTGGTGGTGTTTGTAGACTGTAAACTGGGTGCCGATCTGCTGTGTGAGGCGGTTGCCAAGGTGACAGGCCTCACTACCGTGGCAATCCACTCTGACAAGAACCAGTGGGAACGCAACCGCATTCTCAGGGTGAGACCAGTGGCAGGGAGAAGATGGATAGGCGGCTGAATGACAGCGCTCGCATGTTTACCGGCTAAGAATGAATAATAGATTCAAGAACAAAACACATCCATCTGTGACTCCTTCTATCAGTTGATGAACGCAAAATCATCATTTGAAGATCACTCAAACCACCTTTATTCTTTAAAGATAAATAAATAATAATAATAATCAGGTACACCAGATAAATTCTACCAGACTAGAACTACTGCAGGTCTTAAGATCAACGTCAACATTTGTAACTGAATAAAGCTTTATGAACCTCCAGAACGAAATTACACTTGATTGTTGTTGCAGCTTAAAAATATGTGATAAATGCTTTTACTCTCTAAAATCCATATTGAGAAGCATTGAAGACATGTTCCAAAAGCTAAGTGTCAGTGGAACAAATAAAACTGCCTCCCTGATATTCCAGCTGTCCCCGCTCTAATAATCCCACATTCCCCATTACAGTTAACAGAAGCGGTGGTTTCAACTTTTTCCTTTACTTTCAGCATTGCTTCCGTTCTGCAGCTGAAATGTCACTGCTTCAGCTCGTCTGGATCTGGGCTCTTATTTGTGAAACTGTTTGGACTTTGAAAACCTCAGTAATATCCTCCTGCATGTGAACAACTTCCCCATTGTCATGGTTAACCATCATTACAGATGTTTAAGTCAAAGTCACGTTTATTGTCAATTCTGCCACATGTGAGGTACATGCAGAGAATCGAAATTACATTACTCTCAAACCCTCGGTGCTACACAATAAATAAATCACTCTAAACACAAAGTGCAAATCTAAAATCTAAAAGAAACAAGTAATAACATGACAAGTGCCAGGATTACTAGTAGAAAGTCCTTAAGTACACAGCAACAGCATCCGGATCACTGAGAAAAATGTTCCAGAACAACTGCAGGAGAAAGACACAACCGATGAATTCAGTTGATGCAGATCTGGACAAGGTCGAGTTGATCTGATGCATGATGGTCAGAAATCTTACCCCACTTTTCCCGTTAACAAGCTCCTCTATACTGACCAAACTCGGGTCAGTATAGACCCGACGTTTCTGACATGCATGATGTGAGATTTGTTCTTATTCTGAAATCTCAACAGCTTCAATTACATTTCTAAAAGGAAGATATATATATATACACACACCATATCTAATTTAACCTTTTGGCATTTCTTTTACAAAACACTACAGCTTTAATTTCTAACAAAGAAGCTGTTTGAACAGTTTAACTGAGTAGTTACTACACTGTTCCTGAACATGAAGTAGTTCCTTTGTGGGTCATCATCCATCCATCCATCCATCCATCCATCCATCCATCCATCCATCCATCCATCCATCCATCCATCCATCCATCCATCCATCCATCCATCCATCCATCCATCCATCCATCCATCCATCCATCCATCCATCCATCCATCCATCCATCCTTTTTCTATACAGTCTTAATCCTTTAATCCTTTCTCCTAGTGACATAAATTGATAGTATTCTTAAAAAAAGAGCATAAAACGGAGCGTGATCTCTCTAAAACAGATACTCTAACTTTCGTTCTTGTGGGATGAGACACTGTTGTAAAACTCAAATGAAGCAATTGTGTTCCAGTTAAATAAAATCTTTTTATATTTCACTTCTTACATCGCCAGATGTAAAATCTGATAGAAGTCAGTCACAGGCAGCCAAAGGTGCACACGCATTCACCTCGTATTACCGGATCTATTTCTACAAACTGCTGCCACATAGTACAACGTCTACTGATATCCTACGACTGTATAGACGAGAGAGATTTTTTCATTTAAATCAGATTGAAATATATACTGGTATCTTAACACAGTTTGCACTTCTTCCTGTAGTTAAATGTTTATCTAGTATCATGAAAAGCTTTGGACTTTCCAGGTAGCCGGTTCTAATCTAAATACGATTATGAGGTTTATAAAAATCGACTAGTTATTAAATCAAACAAAGGCTTGTGCTATATATATATTTTTTTAAAGCTGCTGTATAAATGACAGTGTGTACATAGTTAAAGGTGTGTAAAACTGATTTGCAATGCAACATTTGGTGTCTTTCTTCAGGGTCTTCTGGATGGAGAATTTGAAGTGGTAGTTAGCACAGGAGTTCTGGGCAGAGGGCTGGATCTGGTTAACGTCAGACTGGTGGTCAACTTTGACATGCCAAACACAATGGACGAGTATGTACACCAGGTTAGTTGATGAACACCCCCTATCACTTGTTTCTTTATGGGATATAGAAGGGTTATGGATTTGGAATTTTTTTTTATTTTACAAATTTATAGCCAGATGTTTATCTCTACAGGTAGTATGCTTCACTCTTGGCTTGTTTTTATTTCTTCCCATCCAGGTTGGTAGAGCAGGGAGGCTGGGACACAGGGGAACAGCCATCACCTTCATCAACAACAACAACAAACGCGTTTTCTTGGAGGTGGTGAACCGTGTCAAACCCACCGGCTCCATTCTCCCCCCTCAGCTCCTAAACTCCCCCCACCTCCATGAACAACAGAGAAGGGAAAGACAGAAAACCAAGATTGGACCTGAGGGCAAGCAGGTTACCAGGGACAACCTCCTTGATATCATAAGGAAACATGACAGACAGAAGAAGTAGCCGGTTCTTCAGCTCATTCCTTTATGGCACATCTGCTCGATGAGTAAATGCTAAAAGTCTAGTTTTTATATTGTTTGAATAAAAATCTAAATAATTGATTAAACGTATTGATTTTTTTTTCTATAATGAATGTAAGACGGTGTAAACAAACAGGTTCCCTTAATCAAAGCATCTTTTTTTTGTCAACAAACCATACATTTTATTGAGTGAAATTTGTCTGGTGTTGGTGTTTTTTGTTCAATCTTAAACTTGGTTCTTGTAGACTTTTTTTCTACCCTTCTACAGTAGACTGCGTTAGATCAGTTTGTTTTTATTTAAACTCTAGACTAAACATTCCTTTTGCTTCTCTTTAACGGCAGAATGTTAATTTTAGAGGGAAGGACATGAGTCATGCAATATTTCCACTTTATTCTGATCAGTTCGTCCTGGTCTGGCATGATGTTTAATATTATTGCTGCGGTTGTGCCGCCCCCTAGTGTCAGTTGAACGTGCCTTCACGTCGGCACTAAAGTACACGTAAAAGATCTCAGCCAATCAGAAGCCACTCACGGACTCGATTTGAAATTGAAGCGGGCGAATGCGGAAGCGCAGGGGAGACAATAATAAACAAACGCTCATCTGTTCGGCTACATAGCTATTCTAGTCAAATTCATTTATACCACCTTTTTTTGTTGTTTAACTAATGTACAGAGCCGTATTTGCGTCGGTCTTAAATGTTGTTGTTGTCGTATGTCGTCGTAGGCGGTGAAATCGCAGTGTAGTGTCCGTCAACTAACTAATCATCTAATTTCTTTGGATTACCAACATCCTGCTGCCATGTCGACGTTTAGCGTGCAGGCGAGGAAGCACACAGCATTTTACGACTATCTGGTGTCAACTTCGACGTCCCAGACGCTCGGCGTTGAGCGCCAAGCCGCGCAGAAAGCAACAGCCTCCCTGGGAAAAAGCGAGGTCTCGGACGCAGACGGTGCGCTTGAGGAGAGCAGGTCGTCTGGAAAAAGCCGTCCCATTAACAGGACTTACGTCGTCTCTGCGCTGTCAAAAAGCGGCAGCGGGCAGCAGACCCCGTACAAAGGCCGCCTCACTCTGCAGAGGAGGTCAAGGAGGAAGAGCGGGGCTGAGACGGCGGAGAAAAGCGTGACGGAAAGCAGCCAGAGCAGCACCCCGGCCCCCGGGAAGAGGCTGACGCTGCAACGCAGGGCCGGGACTCCATCCGTGGACAAAACCACACGCGGTCAGCAGACGGCACAGAAGGTCCTCTGTGAGCCGAACGGCAGGACTCCGGTTTTATTCAGGTCCACGAGTTTGAAGGAAACTGCATCAAAGAGCAAGGCACCAGAGAATCAGGGGAGGTTTCTGCACAGCAAGACGCCCTCTTCATCAACAAGTAGACACCTCGAGGACCAGACTCAAACTTTTAAAACCCCCACCAAAAAGACCCAGTTTGAGAAAATAGCCGCCAAGAGGGACGTTTTCGAGAGACTGGCGTCTAAAGAAACGCCGAAACGGGTGGCTGTCAAATCCAGAAGTCTGGAAAGAGCCAAGCCCGCGCCTGTGCCACTTCCACGGGTCAGCAAAGCGTGTGCAGGCGCGCAGAAGCCCGGCGGCGCTGCCGCACCGGAGAGGAGGACGGACGCTTCAAACCAAAGGGGAGACCTGGCCAGGACCTCCACTGCTGCTCCAGCATCCGCCGATCTACTCCTGTTTCAGCCCGGCGAAGCGCTGAAGCAGCAGGATTCATTTAAGATGGAAAACAGTGCCGTGACTGTGGCTGTCCGTGTACGCCCATTCAATGCCAGGTTTGTGTATGTCTGTGTGTGAGGAGCAGAGATGACCCCAACGTAAAAGGGTTTATTGGGGGTCTATAAGACACTATTTAAATTGAACATTTTTCCTTGTATATATTCTGCTCTGATTTAGGGAGGAGGCTGAGAAGGCATCGCGGGTCATCTTCATGAAAGGCCAGGATACTGTGGTCCAGCATCCAGGATCCAAACAGAGCTACTCCTTCACATATGACTTCTCTTTCTGCTCCGTGGATGACAGCGACCCCAGGTTTGCCAGCCAGCAGTTGGTGTACGAAAGACTGGCTCAACCTCTGCTGCTGAGGGCCGTTGAAGGATTTAACACCTGCCTGTTTGCTTATGGTCAGACAGGTTCTGGCAAATCATACACGTGGGCATTTTTTTCATTTGGTATCATTAAAGTCATGCAATCCAAAAATGCCACACTGCAGTTGAGTTTAAACGGTTGTTTTGCAGGATGATGGGCTTTGAGGAGGAGGCAGGGGTTATTCCCCGTTTCTGCCAGGAGCTTTTTTTGAAACTGGCCCACATGGAAAACGAAGAGGTAATATTGTCACAGAAGAATATTTGCTGTTGGGTGTTTTCTCTCTTTTAAGCAGCCTGAGAATTGTTGATGCTGCATCAGAATACGCTCGTGCCATAAAGACTTGGATGTGTACACGAACTTTCTTTTATCAGTCTGGCTTCATCCAGGTTCAAATACGTTTTAATTTCAGGTGAAATGTCACGTGGAGATGAGTTACTTTGAAGTGTATAATGAGAAGATCCACGATTTGCTAGTTACCAGAGATGAGCCAAACCAGAGAAAGATGCCGGTGAGAAATCTGAAATTCACTCCAGAAATATGCTACTTAACATTTACTAGTAGTGAGATTATTTTGCAATGTGGAGAAAAAAAAAAAAACATTAATTAAAACTGATAAGCAGCTTGGTTTTTTTTTTTTTTTTTTTGTCCCTTATGGTTGCATTTGGTCTTGCAGAGACAGACTTTACTGTTAATGCTTAGGAATTTGAGAACATGTAGAGTGAAGATAAAAGTGGGTGATTTGGTTTTTCAGCTGAGGGTGAGAGAGCATCCCGTTCATGGTCCTTATGTTGCTGAGCTCTCTGCGTAAGTAACGGTTTCCTTACTTTTAACACATCAAAAACCAAAACAACATTGTTTGTTTGTTTTGCAGAATTCCACTTGCAGAATTGCAGAATTTCACTTTTTATACAAAAATCTTTTTCTTTCTCAGGAATATGGTGAGGTCTTACAGGGACATACAGGTAGGCGGATCCTTCTTTCAGCATGTTTCTTCTCCCAGTTCTTTAATGATGCTTTCAAGGACAAGTTTAAATGAGTTTTATTGTTTTGAACTGGACATTAATTAGTGTCCTCTCTTTAGGGCTGGTTGGAGCTTGGTAACAAGCAGAGAGCTACAGCAGCCACAGGAATGAATGACAAGAGCTCCAGGTCTCACTCTGTCTTCACCCTGGTCATGACTCAGACCAAGGTGTGGCCTCCTGACTCGTAAAGTATAATATGAGACACTTAATTTTGCTATATGATTTCAAATGTACAAATCAACACATTTCTGTGTTTGTGTGTTTACAGACTGAGTTTGTGGAGGGAGAGGAGCATGACCACAGCATCACCAGCCGCATTAATTTGATTGACCTGGCGGGCAGTGAGCGCTGCAACGCGGCCCAGACTAGTGGAGACAGACTCAGGGTAAGTCCATACACACCTCGTTCTGTGTCTGTCATTGTGTGGTTTTAATCGGAGTACAAACTCACTTCCACTGCAGCAATCTAAACATTGTTTTTTTTTTTTTTTTAAATGGTTAAAGTTTTTCTTTGTCAATATAGGAAGGTGTTAGTATCAACAAATCGCTGCTAACACTTGGAAAGGTCATTTCTGCATTATCAGAACAGGCTCTGAGCACGAAAAAGGTCTTCATACCGTACAGAGAGTCTGTCCTGACATGGTGAGGAAACGGTAACAAACAACTGTTCAGCAACTCAACGGTTTATACATATAGTTTTGCAATTAACAACACTTTACAGACACAATTAAACATTTTGTTTATTATTTCCCTGATCAAGTCCTGCTGCCTTTTGTCCTTCAGGCTGTTAAAGGAGAGTCTTGGTGGTAACTCCAAGACAACCATGATCGCTACTCTGAGCCCGGCGGGCAGCAACGTGGAGGAGAGCCTGAGCACGCTGCGCTACGCCCAGCAGGCCCGCACAATCATAAACGTGGCCAAAGTCAATGAGGACACCAGCGCAAAGCTCATCAGAGGTCAGATACCCACAGCATATGCACTCAAAAGTCTGCATGGTTGTGTGTTTTTTTGTCTTTGTTGTAAAAGTGAGTCTAGTAAATTCTTTATTAAGGCTAATAGTGCTATATTCATTCATTTTCTTCTCTGAACCTGTATGATGGATTTGTTGTGTCTGTGGCAGGGTTTTTAGTGATTCTGGTACCTTTTTATAAAACCTGTGGCACGTATTCTAGTGTGTGCAGTATGTGGTGTGTGTAGTGTGTGCAGTATGTGGTGTGTGTAGTGTGTGCAGTATGTGGTGTGTGCAGTATGTGGTGTGTGCAGTATGTGGTGTGTGTAGTGTGTGCAGTGTGTAGTGTGTAGTGTGTGTAGTGTGTGCAGTGTGTAGTGTGTGCAGTATGTAGTGTGTGCAGTATGTAGTGTAGTGTGTGTGCAGTATGTAGTGTAGTGTGTGTGCAGTATGTAGTGTAGTGTGTGTGCAGTATGTAGTGTAGTGTGTGTGCAGTATGTAGTGTAGTGTGTGTGCAGTATGTAGTGTAGTGTGTGTGCAGTATGTAGTGTAGTGTGTGTGCAGTATGTAGTGTAGTGTGTGTGCAGTATGTAGTGTAGTGTGTGTGCAGTATGTAGTGTAGTGTGTGTGCAGTATGTAGTGTAGTGTGTGTGCAGTATGTAGTGTAGTGTGTGTGCAGTATGTAGTGTAGTGTGTGTGCAGTATGTAGTGTAGTGTGTGTGCAGTATGTGGTGTAGTGTGTGTGCAGTGTGTGGTGCAGTGTGTGGTGTAGTGTGTGTAGTGTGTGCAGTATGTAGTGTAGTGTGTGCAGTATGTAGTGTAGTGTGTGCAGTATGTAGTGTAGTGTGTGCAGTATGTAGTGTAGTGTGTGCAGTATGTAGTGTAGTGTGTGTAGTGTGTGCAGTATGTGGTGCAGTGTGTGCAGTATGTGGTGCAGTGTGTGCAGTATGTGGTGCAGTGTGTGCAGTATGTGGTGCAGTGTGTGCAGTATGTGGTGTGAATGTTTATCTGGATCTGAATTTACAACTCTGAAATTTAGCGTTAAAATAATAAATAAATACAAATATATAGGTGCAGATTAGGAAAATTCTGCAAGTTTAAGTAGAAAACGTCTTTTTACATTTGTGCCAGGTTTTTACAGCTTCACTAACGTAGAACGGGCAGGTCCTGTGCTGAAATCAACAACTAAAATAAAGCTTCAACTTTCTGTTTTTACAATTTCAATAAAGGCCACTAGCTAACACGTTACTTTTACTGCCTTACTGTTAATCTCCTTATATCCTACACATCCTCCTATCTTCCGGTCCGTCTATCAACAGCTCTTGCATTACCCAGCTGAACTCAAATCCTGATTGTAAACCTTGCCTCCTGGCCATATTTATGCACCCTCATATGGTGGCCATCATAAAAGTATGAATTTTCATTTCGACGATGTCACCGCTAGGGGGAGCTCTCGTTATTGTTCACAGTAAGGCTGTGGTCAAACCTGAACAATGTTGTTCTGTTAATCATCTCCATTCAACTTTTTTGCACATGTCATGACATTTCTCGAGTTTTGTCTAAAAGAAACCTTCTCAGGGCATTTATTTTACCATACTGCAGTATTATACAGACAATTGCTTAAAGGTGCAACTTTTGGTTTAGTTTCTAGCAGTTTGAGCCAACTTTTTGTGCATTTCAGAGCTGAAGGCGGAGGTGGAGAAGCTGCGAGCGGCCCAGATGAGCTCCCAGGGCGTTGAACCAGAGAGAATCAGGCTTTTCCAGCAGGAGATCACCACCCTGAAGAGCAAACTCTGTCAGCAAGAGAGAGAAATGGTTGAGGCCAACCGGTCAGCATCGCAAGACTTCTAACATTATTATGAGTGTATCTGCACTTATCCCTAAAACAGCTACTTTGCTTGTTGGGGTGGGAGACAGTCAGTGCAATGCAAACTTTCACTGAATTTAAGACCTACCTCGAAACTTAGTTAAAGAGTGATTTTTTTGTAGTCTATAGTTCACATACTTTTTCCAGCAGCATAAATTTTTGAATTTGTCCCAACAGATCACTACAAAGTTTCCATTTTATTTATTTATTTAAATTTTATATGTGATTTATTCTCTGGCAGAGCATGGAGAGAGAAACTTGAGGAAGCAGAAATCCGTAAACGTGAAGAAACGAAAGAGTTGCAGGTATGTCTATGTAGTATTTGTATAGCATTTTTCTCTTTCAAACTTTATGTGCAAGTGTTTAAGCAAGGAAAAGTAAATGCAATTGTATGACACAATTTATACACAAAGTTTACTTAAATCTGTGTGACTGTAAAACCTCACCGCAGAACATCGAACAGAAAAAGCTAAAGTTAGTGAGAGATGAAGGAGGCAAATCTCCGTAAATATCTCCGCTTCTGTCCAATCAGAAAGCAGGTGTGACATTCAAAGTGGACAATCGTCTTCCCAACCTGGTGAACCTGAATGAGGATCCTCAGCTGTCCGAGATGCTGCTCTACATGATCAAAGAGGGCCAAACCACAGTGGGAAAGCTCAAACCTCACTCCAGCCATGACATCCAGCTTACTGGAGCTCTCATTGCTGACCAGCACTGGTGAGAATAAACCCCTGGCTGGATCTGAGTTGAAAAGCTGTTTTACAGCTGTGGATGCACTTAAAAGTGTGCATAAGTGCAGTAAGGAGGGAACACATGCAGTGTTTGCAGGGAATGAATGATTAACTAAATGGAAGATGCACCCGCTAATTGTGATGAATAAAACTGAGTTTGGATTTCTGTTTTGTTCTCTTCTCTTTTTCTTAGCATTATATCCAACACCCACAACACCGTCAGCATTACACCCATGGAAAATGCAAAGACCTTTGTTAATGGCAACCTCATTTCTGAGTCCACCGTCCTACATCATGTAAGTAGAGGGTAAAGTTTAACTCCCTTCTGGTACGGTTTGACTCCAATAGAAGAATTACTTTCCGGTGTAACGTGTAAATCGAGCTCATCCGTCTGTCCGTCCAAAGCATTTTATAAATCGCTGTCACTTCTATCTGTCCATTTGTCTGGCATTCAGGGCGACAGGGTCATTCTCGGTGGAGACCACTATTTCCGTTTCAATCATCCAGCAGAAGTCCAGTCTGGCAAGCGGGCGTCGTGTTGGACAGGTGGAGGCGACGGTCAAAAAGACTTTGAATTTGCCAAAAATGAGCTGCTTGCAGCTCAACGGGCAAAGTGAGTGTTAGATCTTTCGGAGGAAAATTAACTTTTGCACCATTATGAGTATGGTCTTGGTCTTGTTGGTGTTGTCTGTTTCTTTGTAAAATACAAACCCTCTTTAAGAAATGTTTGTGTTTCTCAGGCTGGAAGCAGAAATTGAAGAAGCCCATGTAAAAGCGAAAGAGGAGATGATGCAGGGAATCCAGATGGCTAAAGAGGTGGCTCAGAAAGAACTGTCCGACCAGAAAGCTCTTTATGAAAACAGGATCCGAGTCCTTGAGAGAGAGCTGGTAAACCTTAACTGTTTTAATACAGCTTTTTATCTTGCCTGCCAAGCCCATTAGTTTCCTTATTTTGCGCTTCCTTGTTTGATCTCAAATGTAAAAAAGTTTATTGTAAGTGATCCTTAGTTTTGTCTCATGTTTTAAATTAATTGAATCTTCTTTTTTTTTTTTTTTCGTCTGATTCCACCTTAAAACTCAAAGAATATTATATTACAGCAGCGCTAAACGGCGTAAACTTCTGCATATCCTCACACCGGCTGTGTTTGCATCAACAATACCAGCATGTTTTTTTTTTCTCACTCTCAGAGTGACGAGAACCAGCGAAAGCATCAGCAAGAGTTGGATCAGGAGAAGGTTGCCAGCCAGGTAGCGGAGCTCAAGATGGCCAAGTTTGAACTGGAGCAGGAGGTGGACACCCAGAGGAAACGCCTCCGTCTCCACATGGAGGCCCAGGTGAGGACACACACACACACACACACACACACACACACTTTTTTAACTATGTAATGTATATATACTTTATTATAGTAGATTTAGATGATGAAGAATCTCGGGCCACTGAAGGTACAGCGAATAAAAATGTGTAAATCACTTTGGAGTTTAATTATTCCTGTCTGGAGTTGTCAAGGATGCGAGTGTGCGCCTCACAAAGATTGCACGTACTGTCACCGTGTGATCGATCTCCTGCATAACGAGCTCGGCGCTCCTGTTTCGGCTTGTCGATGAGACGTGTATACTTTGATCAGGTTCTGATGTACGGGACCAGCACATGTCTAACTATTAACGGCGCCGCTTCTTTCATTTGCTCATTCTCATTGTTTCTGATGATACAAAACAAACTTTGGAGGCTTGGACAAATATGCTGACATCTGGTTTTATGTTTAACCAAGAGGTCATTTGGGAAGCGTTTTGAGTCGTGCTAGAGCTTGACTAAATAAACGCGGCCCGATGATTTTTAATATTGTTTACATTGCTACGATTCACTTCAGGCTATGGAAGACCATCGAGTATGCCAAGCAAAGATTGTTGAGGCCCTGGAGGCGGAGAAGAGCAAGATCAGTAAAGAGCTGGAGGAGATGCAGAGGAAAAGAGCTCAAAGGGAAAACCAAGCAAAAACTCTTCAAAATGGTGAGAGTTTGTGAGCAGTGAACCTGTTTGCACCTAAAATTCAGATGAACATGATCCTGAAGACAGTATTACTTTGTGTTATTAGGGAACTTATCTGAACTGCTCTCATAAGGGGAATCCATACAATTGAAGATCAAGCTGTACTGAATAAAAATATGGCTCATAACTGATGTTCATGTCTATAGGTTGTTAAAGTTTCTCTTCTGTGCTGCAGCCTCTCCACAGTGGGATGCCATGAAGCTGTCTTTGATGATTGAGGAAGCCAATAAAATCAGTGCTAAACTGAAGAAACGCACCATCTTCAGCAGGTAGGAACGGCAAGGCCAGGCCCGGTTTACTTTTCATGATCTTATCTTACACAGTTTACAAAGACAAAAGCGACTAACATCTCTGGGGAGGTGTTGCAGTGCAGAGCTTTTTGAGACTTAAGAATGTAAGAGTTTAAATTTCTTTTAAGAAATAATATAAGCTGCTGCTTATCTTTGGTGATCTTTTGTGTTGTAGACATGACAGCGGTGACGATGGCCTGCAGTCGGGTGGTCTGCAGGTGCGCGTTCAGAACACGAAACTGGGAATCTCCACTTTCTGGAGCCTGGACAAGTTCCAGAGCAACATGGCTGCAATGAGGGAGCTTGAGGAGGTTGGTCCTGAATCGGTTCTGGCTTTTAGAGGACGAGAATGTCTGGTTCATATAATCTGATAACATATCCACATTGTACTGGTGTTTTACTCATGCAGGTGATTTCTAATGTTGATATCAGGCAAACTCCTTGAGTACAGTTTGGTTTGATCATCTTTGCTGTTTCTGCTGGCTTTTTGTTGCCGTTTCCAATACATGAGGCTGTTTCCTTAGATTAACTCATCAGGCCTCTGCCTTTTCTCTAAAATGAGTAGTGCACAATGTTTATGTTTATTATTATTTTTGTTACTAAAATGACTGGATGCAGTTTAAAATGTCTTAGAGCTGTGTGTTGAAGTGCTTTCTAATATAACATTTGATGCATGTTGTGTAAAACGCATGCAGACGGTCTCCGTCTTTCCTCCTCATCCTGCATATTCAGAAACTGACATAAGATAACAACAAACGGTCTATTTCCCAGGCGTTCGGCCTTATTTACAGTCCAGAATGGGTTGTTTTATGCCTGACAGAGGGAAGCGGCCTCACTTTGCTCTGCTTATCCCATTAATTTAAGTAAATGAGACTGGGCATGTCAGCAGTACTTTACTCTCGGCAGGGGGATTCCACCTCTAAAGATGACGATGTGTTTTATGACCCTGATGATGAGTGGGAGCAAGATATATCAGCCTCTTCTGCTTCTACCAGCTCATTTTCTCGGCGAAGGTAATTATCCAGCTTCTCTTCCCATCCTTCAGTCCCTCCTCTGGCACCTTGGATTTACCATCACCATTCAGAACAAGTATGTTAGTCGGAAAACCATAACTAGCACTACTTGTCCCTCTTGAACGAACGGGATTGTGTCTCTGCAAGAGCCCACGTTACTGATTACTACTGCCAAGGGTTGGACATGGAGATGTTTGTGTCTTAAATTCACTACCCTTATTTTCATCTTTTTTACATTTAAACATAGTGCAAGCAAAATAATTTGTTTGGAAAGTTGAAATAGAAAATTTACAGTTTGTTTATATTTAGCCATTTTCAAAGAATCCTACAGCTTACTAACTAACAACCTGCTACCAAGCAGTGTTTTTTATTTATTTATGAAATTGGCACAGCGTCTCCTCATCCTTTACACTCTTAACTTCTATGCAGAAGCCAGATGACCATGCCTGTTTTTTTTTTCACCTCTCCACTTTTGAATTGCTTCTAATAAATCAAATGCATCTTTATTAAATCTTCATCTTTATTTAAAGAGAATAAGATGTTTAAAATCTGTTTATTTTAAATATATAACATATGTTGCACGAAAAGAAGGGAGATGCTGGTGATAAATCCACGAATTTAAACATGAAAAGATAAACTGATGGGCAATACTGAAGCTGCAGTTATTATTAAACTAAATGTGAACCTTTTGTGTTATATGAAAGCATGAAATAAATGTCGTAGAGTAATATAAATGATCGAACGTTAATTTAGTGCTTTTGTTTGGATGGACTTCAGGAGCAGGAGTCTTCTGAAGAGCAGGAGAATCTCAGGGCGTCTCTATGAGATCCGGGTCCATCCGATTCAGAGCCTCCACACTGGCTCTTCACAGTCTGCTGGTAAGTTGCTTGACATAAATTACTTCAATAAAATAGCAGTATGTGTTAAAAAGCCACTAAGTCATTTCGAAAATTAGAGTTTTAACTAGTGCCAAAAAAAACAAAAAGAAAAAAGCCTTAAACAGGGTTTAACAAGTTTTTGATGAGTGACAAAAGGATACAGTTGCTTTATCAGGACAAAGCAAATTCTGAGGTAAGACAGTATTTCCAAGAGTCAGTGATTCACTATGTTTGTTAATTTGTTAAATAAACACTAGAACTGTTTTTGTGACCGTTGAGTGTTTCATAAGAGCATCTATGTCCAACTCCGCCTGACACCCCAGGGCTGATGGGTATGGCCAACCCCCCCTCCACCACTTCCAGCACCAGAGACCCTGCCATTCCTGGTATCTGCAAGGAGCTGATTGGCCAGTCAATGTCGCGTCTGCGACGCTGTAGTGGGATAGAAGAGAGTCTAGCAGATAGGCTGATTTCTGATTTGAATGTGGCATACATGGCCGTCCAAACCATATCTGACCTCTATGATGGCCTAGATGAGGACAGCCAGGACAGTGGTGAGTCTGCACTTGATTTCAAACTTTTCTGGGTTAAAAAAAAGAGCAAGGTAGCGCTGCTTTTTCATCATCGTGTGTGTTATAGTGGGACACTGCACTATTCTACAGTGTAAGTGTATTTATCTCAAACTGTTGCTATGGCTTTGTGTCTTCCAGTGTTTGTGTGTAACGTGGTGGCCCAGACTGAGTTGGTCAAGGCCACCACAGCCATAGAGAGTGCAGTGTTTGTTACCATGCAGTGGTTGGCCAGTGTGAAACCCTCCTCTGGCCTGCTCTACACCATCGCTGAGGAACTCAGGTGCCAGGTCAAAAAGATGGGAGGATTCTTCCAGATGCTTATTCAGGTAAACGGCAAAACTGCCACAGATTAGAGACTCTGGACTGGCAAGATACTTAAGATAAAATGACAATTTTAGATAATGTTAAAGTGCCATAGAGTGCAAAATCAAATCTGACAAAATGGTTTTCAATTTCTTGTGGCTTTTAGATGGGGTGCTTTATCAAAATGCAGAGCATTGATTGACGGGTCTTAGCTTTGAGCTGTTTGAGTTCTGTCTATGGAAATGGCAAAGCAGAGGGAATTCTCAGCCTTGAGCTCCACACAGAACATGAATATATGGAAAGAAAAACTAAACTCCTTACCAGCCTCGGTGCCTAAACACACAATTTTCCCTCCTCAATCCTGATTTTTAATATTTTCCGGCATTTTAATTTATTTACTGACCCTTCAGACTTTGTCCACTCTTGTGCTGGCTCGCCTGTATTGATTCACTATTAAATCAATTCTAATTCCAACTGTTTTTTTTGTTTTTTTTTTCAGTTTGTTTATGCTGATATGGTGTTGACAGTAAAAAAGAAAATGTTTGTTGCCCTCCCCACCCCCCAGGGTTGTGAATCTGAGATCACATCAATGGTGATGGAGGCACGCAGAAAGAGCAGTCAGTGCCTGGATGCAGCGTTACTTGCACTTGGCCACCTTGCAGTGGTGACAGGCATGCCGATGAACATCATGGGGCTAGGCGCTCAGGCCACAGGCAAGGTAAAATCCCCAATAAAACTGCTGCAGCTACTACCTCTGTTCATGCTCTAGGCTCCAATGTATTCAAGCTCCCACTTTATAATACTAGAAAATCCACTATAAGCTTTGAGGATCGCAGAGCAAGTAAGATATTAAGAGGTGGGGAGTTGATGGTCTGAATATGGTTATGTGTTTGATTTGGTAATGTGCGCTTGCTGTGAGTTTCTGCATAATACACACACTCTGAAGCATACCTGTGATTATGGAGAGCACAGCATTTTAGTGTGAGGGAGCAATGAAGGGCTTTAGGTTTAGTTTCATTTTTATCAAACACCATAACTAATGCATACAAGTTTCTGTATACTTTATTTGCTTTTTAATGTTTATTCAAAGTCCAGTCTAATCAGTCAGAGGGCGTATCACAATGATAAGTGATAACCAGAATGGCTACGCCTTAGAAATAACCACCTGAAACTCACAGAATCCAGTTTGAAAGACTCGTAATTAGTGGTCATTTAAGGTATTTAGGTTCCTAAGAGCTACTTGAAGAAATTCTTTGTCCTCTGAAGTTTTTCTTTTGAGGTCTGATACTAAGTAAATCAATAGAAATCACTCAGTTCTACCTAAAGCAATGGCTTACTAGACATCAGGATCCAGTATAAGTGAGATAGCTTTAATAAATTGTATAGATACAAAAATTATAGTTCTCCCGTATGACAAACAAAAACGTTTACTTTATTAACCCAGTAATAACTATGTTGTTTTAAAAGCCATCAGGGAGACGTAGTTTGTTTCTTTCACTGTGTTTTGTAGCTTTTCCAACTGAACCATAAGGAATTCTGTCAAAAATATAATAAAGTATTATTTATATTTTTGTGATTTTTATCTTTTCAGCAATCGCTCTTAATGTGTCTGCTGAAGGGAATCGATAAAGGCGTTCGCTCTCTCTTAGAAGAGAGCCTCACCACTACCAAGGAAATGCTGAGAGAGGCTCAGCTCGCCTATCCCAGAAACCCAGTACAGGATCATTTCATTTCTTTATACACCGTATAATGTTTTGACGTCATTCCTACATCTTACTACATATGAAATACAGAAAAATACAACTCGTCTTGCCTGTTGCACCTAATCAATTAATTAATAAGCCAATTTATTAATTGACTTAGTTTTATTTTTCTTTTAAATTGTGTTGCTACCATTGATGTTTGCCTTTCCTGCTCACAGGATCTGCAGAGCCTAAAATCCCAAACTCTTGATTTGGCCCGTGCCCTGGAGCGATACATGCTTTGCCACATTTCTGTGAGTATCAACAACACAACACAACACAACACAACACAAACAATGAGAAGCGGTAACATTCAAGCAGATCGGCTCACTGACTCTTCTAAAAGTCTTTGTTAAAGACAGATTTCTTCCACCAGATGGTTTGATTAGTTGGTGTCTATTAAATAGACTTTACAAATATGGAAAACTCTTATCAGGTGCAGGGTGGATGCGTAACAACAGAGCAAGTTAATGGCATCTGCAAATGACTGTGCAACTTCATTACACACACACACACACACACACACACACACACACACACACACACACACACACACACACACACAAAATCCCACTAACAAAAAACCAGGACTTGTTTTTGGTAAAGCAGGACTTAAAGACAGTGGACCAAAAGCATCCACTGTCACACTTACTTGGTTCTGTTCTCAGAGAGAAACAATTCCTTCATCTTGATGTGCGTGTGCGCGCGTGTGTGTGTGTACATACACACATGTGTTAAAGATTAATAGTCCCTCCTACAACAACCCTGTTAAAAATGCCACTTAGCATTTATTGCTCCGGTATCGCTCTGTGCTCCGTGAGCTTATCTCTGCAGTCACCCCTGGTTGTGTTGAATGAAGTGGCATAAGTCACAGCTAACAGGCTTGTTCGGTTTTATCTTGGACATACAAACTACCGTGGCTTTTTGTTAAACCAATAATGGCCAGACATAAATGCAGGGACATTTTGCTGCAAACGGTGTACTTGTAGTCTAGTAAATTTTCATGTCTAACAGCATCTGTCAGGGTGTGCTTTCAACGAGCCAAGTAACACTGCTGCATTTAAGTTTATACATGGATATAGATGGATCTCTAAATGCTGAAGAGACCTGCATTGAAAAGATATCACTAGGGAATTTTGATGTAATGATTTGTTTTGAGTAACACTCCATCGGCAATGATATTTTGGGAAAAGTTAACCACAGAGTTCCTCAATGGTTAATGACCCCTCTTAATCGGCTTATAGTAGCATTGTTCATAGGAATGCTCCTTTTTGTTTTAGCGGATTTAATTTTTTCTGTTATCCGAAGAGATGTATTCAGTTTCTGCTTTACAACTAATGTTGAGTATTTGCTCTGTCTCGGCCATGCTCATGTCTTCAAACAGGAAAGAGAATCTGAGCCAGAGGAGATGGTTGGGGAGGCGTCAGCTACTCATTTACAGAGAGTGAGGACAACAACGACCAAACTTTTCCAGCTGAATTACGCTGTCCGACAACTGCATTCCTTCCTGTCTACAGCCTTGCGAGGTGAAACTTCCTAATTGCACATAGTCTGGGCCTTAAGTTGAATCATAACCTGAGTTTCTTGGGCAATGTCAGTGGTTCCCAAACGGTTTCTGGTGGGTCCCCCTTTGGTTTATTAGATTAGGTAAAATTGATGTTTTGTTGTTTTTTTTTGTGCTATCAATACATTTTTCATGTAATGCCTCATTGTGCAAAATGTGTTTAAAACAATGAACAACTCTTTGTCATACAAGCCTCATCAAAAACCTGTCCATTATGCTCAGAGGCGGTTATAGAGTCTATTAGGGGCCCTTGGAAAGAATTCACAGGGGGCCCCTCCAACTAATGAATCAGCCATGTATGCTAAATAATCTGACACTAACTAAAAATATGAAAAAATTTTATTTTGTTAAATAGTGCACATTTGTGTTGTTTCAAAATAAAATAAAAACACCACTGGCATACTACAGAAGAGTATTGGGGCCACTGAAGAAGGCAAAAAAATACAAGTCTACATACAAATACATTTTTCAATTTTCTCAGACTTGTATTTTTTTTTTCCTTCAGTGGCCTTGATATTCTTCAGTAGGCACGCAGCTTACAATTTTTTACATCCATGCACCCTAGTAGCACTTTTTTTTTTTTTAATTTCTTGCCAATTAATTCTATAACTTGGCATTCTTAGCTTCACAGTTACTTTTGGCTTGGGGCCCTAAGCATTTACCTGGTACAATGGCTGGCAAGCGGCGCCTCTGATTATGCTGGGAGTGTCCAAGCTTTCTTGGGTCCCTACATACATGTCCATGTTGCACCAATGAATCATATCCCCATCACAATAAGATAACAAGAACAGATGAGCGTTAACTACAGTGTAAACAACAACACAGAATAAAAAAAAAATAATGGGGATTGGTTTTATTTCAAGCCAAAAAAATAAACGACCAAAAAATCAACCCTAAATTACAAAAATGTCTAGCCACCAATGACGGGTCAGAGGAAAATCCAGCAGCATCATAGATGTGTGTTTAGCCAAAATGTCTGCATCTGTGTGCACTGGCATAGACTCTTCATGCCAGTTGTCAGATTAGAGTCATTTTACAGGGATCACAAGTTTTGGATCGTAGTTGCAGACGAACAGGGACCTTATACTATGAACTGTACTGTTTGCATCACATGACCGTTTGCATTCATGGATTTAGGAATGGATTTTTGTGACCAAAAGAGCAAACTGCATTATGCAAGACATCTGCTGCAGCCTAAGCAGAAAGGAAAGCCAAAAAAATCCAAAACATTTCCGTGGGTGGAGGCTCAGAGCGAGAAGCAAACTTGTAATATGACATTGTTTCTCGCACCTGTGTAATTGACATTAATTCAACAGAGGACTTTTTTCTGTTGTTGTTGCTTTGAGTTTCACTGATCAATCTATCATCACTTCCCCAGGTAAAGACAGAGATTCAAACATCAGCAGCAGCAGAGATCGAATCTCCTCTTCTGCCAAGGCTGTTGATGAGCTGATCACTGGCTTGTCCAAGGAAGGTGCAACTACTCCTTCGCTGCAGCTGCCCTGTCTTCAGACCGTGATATGTGCACGAGATGAGCTCCACACTGCCCTCCAGTCCTTGTCGTCTTTCTTGAGCCAACAAGGAGTAAAAGAGAGCAGAAATTCAGCAGGGTCTGGGAAAAGTACAGAAAACGAGTCCTCGACTAAAGCGAGAGCTGTAACTCACAGTTCTATTAGAAATCAAGTTGTGAGTAAGATTGTGTACTCTCTTGCTCCAGGCGTGCCCTGCAGTGGCAGCCCACACTGGGTCTAATGTGTATTTTGTGTTGCTTGTGATGTGTGTTTTTTCTTTTTTTTTTTTTTTCTTTTTAGCAATTCTCTTTAAAAAAAATGTTCTTTAAACTTTTACATGACTTCCTGCACACTCAAATTAAATTCATGCGGCCGTTCTTCTAACCTTTCAACCATTCATACAGCTGTGGTTCCTCAAACTGTAATGACAACTGATACTGAGATGTGTTGGGATCCTTTCCGTGGTTTGGTTAGACATTTCCGAGCAGCCCTAAGTTATTTTTAAGGCTGCAGAAAACACCTCACTCAACAGTGTGTGTAGTTTTTGACACATTGACGAGAGAAAGCAGTAAGTAGGAGTAATGTCACCAAGCATCATGACTTACTTTATGCTAGATCGTCATACTGCATTTTGAGAAGCCACAAAATGTGCTTTTTTTTTTTTTTTGTTTTTGCAAAAATCTCACTACCTACCACCTGGCGTATGCTCATTTTGTAATACTTTGCATTCTGTACAGTACCTGCTTTTTATTTCGTAACAATGCACATTTTTGTTCTCATGTTTGCGTTAAGCTTTATATCTAGTATAACATATATTCAAATAATATGTACTCAGCAGGGACTTGTATATTTTGGATTTCTTCTTAATATATTTATAAGAAAAAACAAAGCACTCTTCTTTTTGATGTTGTATAAGACTGCTTATCCCTCTACAAAACATATGTCAAACCAGCGGACCATATACACACGTGCACAACTGTAATGACCATGTGGCTTGATTTCACTGGGATTCAATGTTTTCCAGAATAAAAATCAAATTTAATTAAAACATGCTTTCCATTGTAGGTATTACCATTACTTCTTTGTTTTGTTTTTCTTTTTGGTACTGCCACAGTCAAGGTTCTTACTAAGCTGGACTCATACTAAAAATACTGTAAAGACACTGCAGATCGAAGATTAGAGGGAAATGAATCACTTGAAATGGTATAGGACATATAATGGGGCACAATTTTGGTCCAGTTTGGTTGTAAAAAATGAAAATTCCTTAGGTGAGCCTATCTTAAGGTTGTTCTGATTGTGTGGTGAAAATGCCTCACAACAGTACTGAGCCCTGCCATCTAATGGAAGAAATACGCTAATATTTATATTTCCATTGATATTCCTGTGTTTTCTTCACATTTCAACTTTGTATAACATTACTTGTACTTATGTTGCACGCGACCATTAAAGTTTTACACAAAACACTGCATGCATCATGTACATGTGGATCTGCTGGCCTGTGAATCTGATGACTACATTTACACTGGTGACTGGAAACCCAGAGCTTGACCAGACCACTTCTGACCCACTGAAGGGCCTCTGGATGTCCCTGAGCCCTACTTTTGCAACCCCCGCCCCTGGTCAGCCACACCCACTCCTCTGCATCCTCCCCTCATACTCACGGGAGTTCGCTGCAACAAGGGCTGTGCTCGCGTGCAGTTAAGAAAACACACTTTTGTAAACTTTCCACATTGAGGAATTAGAAAAACGGAAAAAATCGCCCAGAGGAAAGGATGACTTCAGTCTTCACGGATACGACACGAATGGAGTGAAAGGAAAAGTAAAGTACGAGTAAATCAGGTAAAACTAACTGTCCTGTTTGTCCGGGGAGACTATAGTACGGTTTTAATCCCATTTCGTTCATGGTTATTAAGTATTTTATTTTATTTTTTTCCCCCTCCAGAATGCACTGGTTATTGTCTTCCAGTCTCTGCCTGTTCGTAAGTTTTATGGTCGTTTTCTTTTATGTTTTTTTTCCAACCTAATGTGGTCATTAAGTAAAAGGTTTTATAGAAAACTGGACAGGGTATGTTTAAATTTATACATCCGCGCGAACCTAAGCATTGTCCAGGATTTTCTTGTTAAATTGTAAATTATGTTTTTTTTTTTTCAAACTGATCCAAATACATTTTAATCAAATTATTTAATCTCGAAGGTCCACCGTTTAAATACCCTTGTAAGTGTAATTTGTTGCTTTAAAGATTGAAGCTCCTGGAGTTTAACTGAGCTAGATGTAATAAATTCAGGTGGCCTCACCTTTCCGTTGGGTAGGTCGCGGATTTTTTCGGAACTGTGCCCTAAACTTTTACTTGTGTTTCAGGTTTGTCTTCAGAGTTTTATAACAGGTGAGTAATTTTCTCCCTTCAGAAATTGTGATTATGATGTTTGGACAGTTACAGGAGCCCACCTTGAGGGGTTTTAAGGACTCCTGGAGTCAGGATGGAAAGAGGCCCCTTCTAACCAGTTCTGGTTTAACACAATCTGGACCTCTTTATTTTAAAAAAAAAACAACAAAAAAACTATGTATCATCGTAAATAGTACAATATGGACTTGTATACAAAAATCAGATCAATAATAATTTACTCAATATTGATATCAATAATTGATATTTTAAAAGAAGATGCAATCGCATGGAACATGCCCAGTGACGTTGAGAATCTGAGTTGTGTTTCCTATTTATTTAAACTTTAAGTAAAATTCCTATAAACCGCTGTAGGTGGTAGTAAGCCATGTGATTGTTGTAGTCGCATTTCCATTACCCCTAGATTTGCCCAAAACCCAAATAATGGCTCCAATTTGAAAAAAAAAAAACAAAACAAAAAACACAAAAACTCCCAAATATTTTGTAAACTTTTTTACACTTTCATGAGGTGTTTTTTTTAGGCGATTCATTAATCCAATCGCAATTCATGAATCGCAAAAGCGTAATAAAAATCTTTTTTTGTGCATTTCCACATCTGGGGCGGTGCTGGATATGACGCAGCTTGTCAATCTAAAGTCATCAAGTTTCCAGCTGTTTTGGCCTCATTAATGTGACGTAGTTGTGCTTTAACGCTACTTAATCAATACTGCATTACATATGGGCTTTGTCTCTGAATAATGACTTGAACGATCATCCACTGCACTTATAATCTGACCACCGTCTCGACAGCGGTAGCGGCAGTTGCAATAATTTGTCAAAGACTAAAGATATTTTTGTCCACCTTCATAGCTGATGTTTTATTTTTTGTTGTTTTGAAGAGAAGTCTTTTTTCAAAGAATTAGAGTTATGAGAATTTCGCTTATTCAAAAAACTTGGTTCAATGGAAACACCAACCCCCTGCAGCGCTGCCTTTATCGCAAGTTTTGATTTTCTTTAACAAAAAAGTGTCATGGAAATGCGACTTGTATAAGAATTGGACAAACGTTCTGTGACGTCCAATTCCAATCCAATTGTTGAAAATAGGTGGAACAAACAGGATTGGGAAGCTGGCTGGAACCAAGTGCCAAACATTTTACTTCCGCATTGAGGCTCATGCGGAACCAAGTTTTGTTGCAGTTCCTCGACTGACCGATAGCGGCGGGCTCCGAAGGCGCGTCGATCTCCTTTGACTCTCATGTTAAAATAACCACCTTTAGAGCATAACTAAACATATTTAAACCCTTGTTGAAAAAAAGCTGTTTTGCTCTCAGGTGTTTGATTTAAAAAAAAAAAAAACTACATCTGAAACTAGTGCTGAAGGCCCTGAAACGGAGACTGCCAGTAAAACAATGTCAAAAGAGAAGGAAAACTACAATGTGATGGAATAGATGACGTGTTGACCCCCCCTATCCCCACCTGGGAGCACCTAACGACTTTTATCTCTTAATTTTAGTAGGAATAAAGTTACCTGTTGGGTTGAGTAACCTGTATCTAACTGTAGTTTGTCATGGCAGTGTTTTTCAGTACACGGTGCCCTAGCTGGCCATTTATGTAATTTCATTAAAAAGATTGATCCATCCCATCTTCAAAGGATCACAAAACCCAAACTTGAACTCAAACAGCAGTCTAAGATGTTTTCCAGCTGTTACATTATACATGTTTGTGGTTGCTCAGCATCTTTCTGTACTTGTTTCAGTCAGCTTGCGTTCCCTCAGTGTATAATTATTGTGGGTTTGCTGTTTTATTTATTTATTTATTTTTAAAGTTAATACTAACTTTGGCTGTGGAAATGTGGCTCCTGTTATTGACTTTTTAGTTAGTTTTTTTTATGTTGATTTAATGTTTTTTTTTTTGTTTTTTTTTTACAGTTCAGTTTTGTGTTTCATAGTTTTTCCTCCTGTTTTCCTGTTCCTGTGTGCCTACTTTAGTGAGGAACCTCAAGCAACTCCTGGTAAACTGGCACATCTTATAACAGCAGCGATCTCACTCAGGACATGAGTTGTGATCATGCGGCTGTGCTGTTATCCATCATGCGCACGGTTTTGCAACATGTTATTGACTGAAGGGTTAGAAATCTAACCTAAATTAAAAACTGAGCTATGCACGGCAAAGCTCAGCTGCTAGATCAGGGGAAAAAAAAACATTTTTTTAGTTAGTTCATTGGAACTCATTAAAGTGGACAGACACAAAGATGTGAAAGAACCACGTGGAAACAATATTACCAGTAATTAATTAATTAAAAACAAATGCAGAGGAGGTAAGCTTAACATGCTTTGGATCGTTTATAGAGGGTTTTCCTCTCAGTGAAGCAGCCAGAAGATTTTTTAAGGTTTGCGTCATCGTTTGACTTGCCGCTTGCTGTACTTGGTGTAATCATCATTTGGCTGGCTGTACTCGGTGTCAGTTATCCACTTTTTGGATTAGAGATGTGCATTCAAAAAAAGAAAAAAAGAGTAAAGTTCTGGCAGATCCTTCAGACCGACTTTACTGTCCGTAAACATTCAAAGATTGGAAAATGTACATAAACTTTTTGCTGGTGGCTGCTCTGAAGTGGACAGACGCTTGAATGAAAACCTTTTCTTTCCCTCGATTTTCGTCATTAACATCGTGAAATATTTCCTGGAACTGCAGCAGAGCATGCTGCTTGTTTGTCCAGATACCAGCGCTTTGGGAAAGAGGCTCACGTTGATTTTTTACCAATTTTGCCAGGTAGGGATTTTTTCCATCAATTTTCTGTTTGTTTTTTTTTTTTTTTTGTCTTTCTTGTTGGACAGCCTTTACTCTGCAAACCAGAGCTCACACACATGATGAGTCTTACTATGAGTATGTGCCGGATGGCCTGCAGTGGAAGACTGCAGAAGAAGTGTGTAACCAGCGCTCCGGGGCCTTGGCCGCTGCCTCCAGTGCAGCAGAGAACCAGGAGCTAGCCAGCTTTTTAAAATCCTTGAACATCTCTCAGCCCGTGTGGATTGCCAGGAAAGTCTTAACACATCTGACAAGTAGGTTTAATATGCCCATTTGTTAAACTTTGCTCTATATTTACAGTAAAGAAGTCCTCTTTAAAAAGTAGACTCATTGTTTAGCTTTCTAAAACACTGTTCCACCTACTCACTTTTATAGCAAAACAGTTCAAGATTGAACTGTTTTCCCCAATAAAAACATTGTTTGCCTGAGTGAACAAGTGTTTCTAAACTGTTTATAGCAGTAATTGAGTGTAGTGTTTTAGGCTTTGATCCCATCTTTATTTTTTTACCTGTTTTTTTTTTGTGTTTGTTGAAAAGGTGCCTCCATGAGCCTGATATTGGAGTTCTCTGAGCGCTCGGACACGAAGCACGCTCGTCTCCGCCGCAGGTTCCCCTCCTTGAGCTCATTGACCATTTGCACCCAGCTTCGTTTTGACTTGAATTGTTTTGGATTTTTCACAATCTTCTCCTATTCCATCCCGTCCTACATAAACGAGTTCCAGCTTCGAGCAAAGCTGACCCGGGGCAAACCTGTGCAGTTGGCTTTGCTGGTCCACGGCATTCATGGGCCTTATAAAGAGGTCTTCAAACATGACGACGCCTGGCACTCAGTTTGTGCTTCTTGGAGCCAGAATGGCGGACACTGGGCGCTTTATACTCACGGTCTTATAGTTTCGAGCGGAGACGGCTTAAACAATACTGACAGCATTGGTGGCCCCGATGGCCTTTTTATTATCGGGCAGGAGCAGGATACGTTTGGAGGCTCCTTTAAGTCTGACCAATCATTCCTGGGAAGCATCACAGAGTTGCACATTTGGAATCGAGTTCTGAACAGCAGTGAAATATTTAGCATGGAAAAGGACTGCTTGCTCATCTCTTCTGGGCTGGTGTTCAAGTGGAGTGAAGCAGACATGGAAATCGAGTCCTCCCTTTCAACGCAGTGGAGAGAGATCCCGTGTCGAGGTACGTTCATTCAGTTGCTCCCAGAGGGCAGAGGAAAAAAGCCGAAACCTTTTCTGAAATGTATGCTGAAGCTCATTTGATCACCAAGCACAGGAAAGTGCGGGATCTATTTTTATCTGAAGAGAATGGTACGGCTCAAATCTCTCGCCATGGTCCAGGAGTATAAGCTGGACCCTACGTTTGGAAGGTGTTTACAATTTAGTTTGGCAGCAAGTCCGTGTGAGGTTGCTATGCAGTCAAAACAATCGCATAGAAACGACTCCGAATTGATTTTTGACAACGTACTTTTCAGTCACATCTGAGTTCCACCCATCTTGGATTCTAGGGAGACTAAAAGCACCGCACTGAGGACATCGTAGATATTACTGCACCACATTTCCCGTCTCTGCCCCATTTTCATCTACATTCACATTTACTCAGTCTTTCTGCAATTGGACTGCAGCTTCATGGTCTTAATTATGTTGAGAAGGAGGATTTAATAATGTAATCATAATATTATAACTGTTCCTAAATTTTAAAATATGGTACAACTGAAAATATATAACCTTTTATGTTGAAAGGCAACATAAGAATCAAATCCAGATTTATCAAATGACCTCATCTTCAGTCACATTAGTGCAATGTTGAAATGTAAATAACGTCTCTGTTCACTTGCCTTTAACTCATTAATGCACCACAGTATCAGTTGTTCAAGTGGGGAAACACTTTAAATGCTTTACAGGTCATCAACAAAAACAAACTTGTTCAGAATATTCCTAAGGCTTTCTGACATTTGGGCAACCTGACCTACAGTACTCAAACTTTCTCAAACTCCTTTCCTCGCTTGTTCTCTACCTCCAATGAGTTGATGAAATGGTGACCAAGTTGTAAACGGCCAACGGTACGGCCTCCTAATGGTTGTCGTAAATATTTTGTGACTCACATCACTTTGAGTCCCACCCCAGTAAACAGACTTCTCCTCCCATGACATCATGGTCCCCGGTGAGCTTTGCAAGTCCAAAAGCTTCCCTCCCTTTTCTCCAGCTAGACATACAGTAAGAACAGCACGCTTGCTTTCCTTCTGGCCTCTTGGATTTTGGAGCCAAGATTTTGTCTGCTTAACGTTTGCGGACAGCGTCAAATGGTTTTCTGTAACTTCTGATTTCGTGGTTGTTTCCTTCAATATGTGCGTTCATAGAAATTTGACAATCTGTTGTATTAAAAGACTTCTTATTTTTAAATATTCCTTTCCCACATATACTGTAGAAGTCCTAATACACGTTTAATTTAAAACTGGAAAATAAGCCTTAATGACATAGTTTATTAATACCCATAAAAGTCATTTGTTACAAAAATTAATTCTCTCCTCCTGCAAGCTGGTTTGACTTCTTTTAATAAGTCTTCTATAAACAAATGGTGGTTCACTAAAAAGACATTTTTTAACTATAAATAAAATGGAAGCGCCCTTTGTTCGTAATTTATATATTTTTTTCTCCACACAATTAAAGCAAAAATAGTACTGATGATAATGATAATGGTTATAATGGTAACAGTGAAAGTGCAAAAGTTCTGGCACTGGCTTATTCTCATTTAAATAATGTCTCAAAAATCATTACGTAATCTACTAGCACTCAGAAAAGATAAATTAATTGATGACCTGCAGGGCAGGAAAAAGCCATAATAACACATCACAGGTTTTATCACAGGTTAAATCAATACTTTGAAAAGAAAAGTATATTTTGAGAAGTGACTTTTGAAATGCACCAGGAAAGCCTGTACAGTTGGCAGGATACCACGTATCAGCTGTTTTCTGGCTACACAGAGCCTAAATAAATAATAGATAAAAAACTAGTAAAGGGACGGCAGAAATGCTCGTTTTCATCAGCAGGTGGGGTAGTTGTACCATTTAGAGGGATTTAACCTGAACTTAAACTAATAGATAAAACTTAATTTTTTCACTGTAGCAAATGATTTGTATTATATAATAAAATGTTTACCGTGCTGAAATATGTTTGGCAACAATCAAACATTAGTCTAAGATTCTATGTAGATATCCACCGCTTAAACTTGATTTGTCAATAGAAAAACGAGCAACAAATGGCCGGCCAAAATCCTCCTCTTAAGGATGGGTTTCTGGCTTGTGTAGCACAATATTTCCCAACCTCTGCAACTAATATTCCCTCCATTTCACACATACTTCAAAAGAGACAGCACTGCTATAAAAAATGGGGAAAATAATATTAAGGAAGAGCTAAACGAGCTTGGTTACAAAAAACATTCACAAGATGTGATGCTTTTATCCTGGCAGGAAAAAGGAGCCTGGGAAGTTTCACATTCAAGCGTGCGATGTTTTGTTTTGTTGATTTTACGGCTTCATTGCATCACAGCTTGGAAGCTGTGCCTTGGCCTGGCTGGGTTGTGACTTGTAACATGTGCATTACTGTAACCCAATACAGCCCTCAGCCCCACTTCGGGTCTATTCCGTTTTCAACGAATAAATCTGCTAAATAAATGTTGCTGTTTATCTCACTAGGAAACCTCATTTTGTTCCTGGATTCCCTGAAGGATGGAAATCATTTGCAGAATCAAACATTCTCCTTTGAGTGGATCCACAGCGGCGTGTCCGATGAAGAATGTGACATCTTTGACCCTGTTACGGAGAGACGTGCGCCAGCCAAGTGCAACTTACACAGAGGGGCTGTGTGCAAATTTAAGAATGGTAACTTAAAAAAAAAAAAAATCAATTGTTCCCAAAACGGTTATCCTGTTATAATTACTATCTTTTTAACAGTTAATTTTTTAGTGTTGGTGAAACTTCTGTCTCTGCAGAGGGGCCGGTTGTCCTCAGTTGGCCAAAGTCGCCGTTCTTCGGTAGACTGAATGAGGATCCTCAGACTAAACTGGTGAGAATTGTGTTGCAGCACATTGTCACTTTTCTATAAAGTCATTTATTAACATCACATCTTAGGAGGAGATGGCGTATATCATCTTCATGACGTTTGAATTTGGCTGCGTTGTAGAGAAAACGGGTTGTTTGTCGAGGTTCATTTGCTGGGTCAGAGTCCTCAAGAATCTGGTATGCTTGTCGAAACTGTGACTCAGCGGCACTGCGGCCCAGTTGAATTCCCACACGTCAAAATATTGATCCGTGTTCTTTTCTCAGGTGATGAAGGAGATCAGTGTCAACACCACCTGGAACAGAGATGGGACCTTTATGCAGCAGTTGACGCAAGCTGTCCTCAATGCATTGGAGGACGGAGGCCCAAACCTCCTGACCCCCAGTGACGTCCTCTCCCTCACCCAAATGATTGAAGGGATTTCAGCAAGTGGTCGCTTACCAGGAGCTAATGCAGCAGAGGTTTTGGCATCCATTGCTACCAACTATGTAAACATTGCAAGTGAGATGCTGGAGCCGCACACAGCTGCGCAGTGGATAGGTCTGACGGAGGATGGGGTGAGGACGGGGAAACGGATCATATGTTTTTGCTCTGTTCTCAAAATGTTCTTAAGTTGGTTATGCATTTTCTCATACTGATACACTCAGGACAGCTTAGATCAAATATGCTTTAAGTACATTTTGTAAAGAGGGTTTCTTCCATGTTCATATTGCGTACCTCTTCCCTTTTAAAAGGATGACCTAAGCTTTTGTCCCCAGCTTTTGTATCTTAAATGAATCATTCTTTTATCCCCGTCAATCAGGATTGTTTGAACTGTTTGTGCAGGTCAGCGTTGGACCGTTTACTATTGTCAAAAGCATAGATGGTCTCACTGAGGCTCTTGCAGATGTGCTGTCTGCAGAGCAAAGAGGTTTCACTCTTTCTACTAAGAACATAGGTAATCATGCAGAACACCGTGTATTTACATTTTTACACATGTACTATATCGCAATATATTGATTATTGATCTAAAGATCTAGGTACCAATGGTTTTGCATACCTGAAGTGAGGGGAAAAAATTAATAAAAAAAAAAATGTTTCTATCCATTACAATTGTTTTTGTCTACATATATTTTTTTTGCCTATGCTGCCTGTCCCAGCAGATGTTTATATGAAGTGGCAGAAACTGTCTCAGGAGAGCTGTAATCAAGTTTTCAAGCCGTCTGCCATTGGCTCTCACAATCCCAGCAGCAGCAGTAATCTTGATGAGTTGCTTATCCCGGACTTTGAACTCCAGAGGATCAACAAACTAGGTAGGATCCACGAGCAAACACTCACACTTGATGTTTACTTGACATGAAGACCAACCCTTAGATGGTTAAAACATTTAACATTTAAAGCTGCTGCTTCTTCTTCATCTTTTTTCAATTTTTTTTTTATAAACGTAGTAAATAAGTTCAACAAAATTGAATAGATAAATGCTATTAACTCCTGATCTTCTCTTTTTGCTGTTATTGTGTAACAATAAGCTTTACTAAATGAACCGGTGCCTTCTTCCAAATCAGGATGTGAGGAAGTGATGTTCATTCATACCCACTACAGTCATCTCAGCGAGGTTATATCTGAAGCAGAGGAGTCAACACTGAGCCACAGAGAGAAAGCACAAAGGTTCGTGTGGTGGAAGGCTTTTTCTGAAATTGAAACAAAACGTTTCAAAAGTATTTGATTCAGTCTTTAGCATCACTGGATTTTACTCCGTCTTTTTACACCCTTTAAAACTTTTATAGTCGTACAGATTTTCAGAGCATTTCTTACAAGTGTCTCATCCTAATCATCTTAATCTTGTCAGTGTTTTACCTGATATTTTATTTATTATACAAAAGAATATTGACTATGAAATAGAAATCCACCAAAGCGCTGTATTCTACTTTTAAAATCAGTTAATAAAATAAAAGTTTAAGTATAGTGACCCATTATGATTTCAACCCTTTTAGCCTAGATTTGAATTTTTTGTGTATTTACCCGACACAAACATAAATGACGGTCGTTGTTTGCCTTTACAGCATTCTTCCAGGTCAGCTGACCTCTGCTGTCATATCAGCCAGCGTCCGAGACGCTTCAAAGGCCCAAACCATCCCTGTGGCTGTCCAGTACACCCTGTCTTCTTCACACACGGTACAGCCGGTTGTTCAACGCAACCCATGATGTGAATTATATATGGAACACTCAGTCTATCAAGAAATATATATATATATATATATTTTTAACTAAACTTACTTTTTTTTTTCTAAGCTAAAATTTGAAAATTTGAGTAGCTGTTAAGTTTATCAAAAGGAAGCAATTATTTTTGCTCTGACTACCTATAAGCTGGAGAGAGTGCAAAGTGAAAAAAGAACAGAAATGAGCTAAAACATTTTTTACCCCATATACATGCATTTTAACATATGAGCTTATCAAAGTATGAGGAAGTAGTTGCTATAAAGTGAATGATTGGCTTTAGAGTCTGCGTCTTTATTGTTGGAGAAAAGCATGGAGCTAAAGAGCTCAGTGACTTTGACAAGGACCTCATCATTTTTGACACGGATCTGCAGGCAGAACCCAGCGCCAGGGAACATGTCAGGATGTGGGAAGCATGCTGGCGACATGCATGTTTGGAACTGCTCTGATTGTCTTTGTGTTTTGGATTTGAATGCCTGAAGGCACTTCCAAAAACCACGGTTTCTCCACGATCACTATTACATATTAAGCAGAAGAAGTCGTGATATTCATGTTACTTGTTGACTGAGAAAGGAAACTGATGCAAACTTGTGTTTCTGTTTCCAGGTGGAGTATTCGCAAAGAGTAACTCCTGTTTGTGCCTTTTGGAATTTCAGCCTGATGTAAGTAAGCATTAAAAAATGACATTAGTTTATGAGATGATAAACAAGCTACTCTTTTCGAATAGTTTCTTCCTCCTAAGTCGTATGTCAACTGTTTCACATTGTAAAGCCTAAGGTTGTAGATTTCCACTAAATATGATAAGGCAAGCAGGTTTATCTGTACAGCACATTTCATGTATAAGACAATTCAAAGTGCTTTACATAAAAACAAAAACAAATGCATTAAAAAATAAGTTTAAAAGCAGAAATAAAGACAGACGTTTGTTAAAAAGAATAAAATGAATAAGATGCAAGGAATAAAGGTTCTAGTGCTTTGTGGTAGATTACTGAAATGCAGCCGTAAATAAAACGTTTTTCAACCTTGACTTAAAACAGCTGAGTGTTTTAGCAGCCCTGATGCATTCTGGGAGTTTTTCTACAGGGGAAGAGCATAAGGTGAATGCTGTCTCACCGTGTTTGGTTCAAACTCTGGGTACAGGAAGTAGGCGTGACCTTGACGACCTGAGGGGTCTGGTTGGTTCACAAAGGACCAGAAAATCAGAGATGTGTTTTGGCCTTGGACCATTCAGAGATTTATAAACCAACAGCAGGATTTTAAAATCTGTTCTGTGACAAACAGGAGCCATGTAAAGATCTAAGAACTGGCGTGATATGGTCCACTCTCTTGGTCTTAATGAGGACTCGGGCAGCAGCGTTCTGACCTAACTGCGGCTGCTTGGTTGATTTTATTTTTTAGGTGAGAACAGCGTTGCAGTAGTCCAGTCTACTGAAGGTAAAAGCATGGACACGTTTTTCTATGTCCTGCTGAGACATCAGTCGTTTAATCCCCGATATGTTCTTTAGGTGATAACAGGCTGACTTCACTACTGTCTTAATGTGGCTGTTAAAATTCAGCTGAGTCCAGAACCACTCCCAGATTTCTGGCTTGGCTGTTGGTTTTTAGCGTCACTGCTTGAAGCTGAGCGTTGACGTTTAGTCTTTCTTTTCTGGCTCCAAACTATCATTTGTGTTTTTTCTTCATTTAACTGAAGAAAATTCTGGCACATCCACTCTTATATTTGATCACTGCATTTGATCAATGTTTGAATTGGATTACAGTCTCCTGATGAGATGGTTATATAGATTTGTGTATCATCTGCAAACATACGGTAACAATTTTTTTCATTTTTTTATAATTTTAGCGAGTGGGAGCATATAGATGTTAAACAACGAAGGCCCCATAATTGAACCTTGGTTAACTCCACACTATTTTTGTTCATTCTGATTAGTAATTACCTGAAGACACTAAACAGTCCCTGTCCATAGATATGACTCAAACCAGGTAAGTGTTTTGCCGGAAAGTCCCACCCAGTTCTTCGACCAGTTTATCAAGATGTTATGTACAAGGGTTGGGAAACACTGGGTAAATCAACCCTAGCTGATGCAGTGAAGAGCTTTTCCTTTCTTAAAACAACCACGAAGATTTATTCAATGTAGGTGGACAGCACTCACTTTGGTGAGGCTCTGATGAACTTTTCCCATGAGACGATGCGTGAATTAACATGGCAGCCTCCCGCTGCTAGAGAACAACAAACTTTTCCCCCTCTTTTTCCTATTCTCTAAAGTTGATTCCATATTTCGTTTGCATTTTTTTCAAAATCTCGGGATTACAACTCAAACTGGATTTCAACACTGATTTGGATCATCTGGAGGATTTCATCGATGACATTTACAACAAACTTTGCACCATGGGTCGCTCCAACGAGGCCAACAAACCCAGACTCAGCTGCTGCTTCTGACACTTTTTTTGTCATCTCCACCGATAACTTCTCCATCATCACAGTCCTGTTCAGAGGTTAACAATACACTTCTCTCCATAGATCAAAAACTCAGCTCACTTGATGCCAGAGTGGCTCTGATTGAAGTTTTACACAGAGTTCCAACATCTTCGCCACAGTCTAAAATACAGCCAACAACAGATAGATGCGCTCTCTAAGGAAAACAAATTCCTGCAACTTTCTGTTAATGATCTAACAACCCAGCTCTGTCGATAATCAGTTACTCTCTGTTCCTGCTGCAAACCCAAACCATGAAAGAAACTATTTTGGATCTGCAGTTGCGCAGTATGTGAGAGAAAACCTGGATTTCTCCAGTATCAAAGAACTATCCACAGAAAAAAAAAACAATAAAGGAATTTATGACGAATCACTTGGAACTCTTCGCCGAAACTGTCAACATCACTTTCCACCGTGTTCACCGTTTGGGACCTCACACATACACATTCACTCAGCTAAGGCGGACTTACCCAAACACACTACCTTCTGTAGCAACCAGTTCAACATGTCATCTCTGAAAGTTGTAACCTGGCGCATACGTGGAATTGGCTTTCAGACAAAGAAGAATGACGTTCTCAGCCACCTGGACAGTTTAGAAGCAGATATTTGTCTACTACAGCAAACACAGTTGTCAGATTCAGCCCATAGCAAATTAGTGTCATCGAAATTTATTCATTCATTCTCAGATTACTATAACTCAAAACAGAGTGATAATCGGAGGGGATTTCAATGCAGTACTCAAACCATCAATGGACAGATCCAGTAACAAGAGAAACTAACGTAGTTGGAGATCCACAGATGCAATAAAAATACTTAAGAATGATTTTGGTCTTGCCGATTGTTGGCAGTCAGAGAGTGTGCATTTTTCTTATCAGTCCATTGCACTTATTCATGCATCAATCTTTTTCTGATTAGTAGCTGGGTTATTTTTCAGAAATCTCTTGATTCAAAGAATTAATTCTATCGTGACCACACTCAAGTTACTTTCATTTGGAATCAATCAGGCTTAAATAATCATACCACTAGATGGCGCTTTAATACGTCTCTTCTTAAAGACACAGAGTTTAATAAATATTTTGAGAAAGAGTGGGCATCCTTCCTAGAAATAAATGATTTCCCGGAGTCATCATGCACAGTATTAAGGGAAACAAGTAAGGTAGTACTACGCGGTAAAATTATATCATACTCCGTTGATAAAAAGAAGAAATACGAAATTTGACCACATCTGACAACATTTCTTATTCAAAGATGATGGTTCACCATGTGTGTGTGTGTGTGTGTGTGTGTGTGTGTGTGTGTGTGTGTGTGTGTGTGTGTGTGTGTGTGTGTGTGTGTGTTGTGTCATTCAGTGGTGCTATATTCTAATTGAGATGGACCAAATCAATTAGTGTGCATTTGTATCTGTGTTGTTGTATCACATAGGCATGCTCATACGAGTAGCTGGTCCAGTGATGGGTGCACCGTGATGCTTGCCAGCTCTCGTTTCACTTCCTGCCTGTGTAACCACACCACCAACTTTGCACTGCTGATGAAGTACCTGGAGTCGAAGGTAACTCAAGTTGTTTTGTGGCGCACTTCAACCACATGTGGTTGCAAGAAGTGAACTGTATAATACGTTTGTAACCATGAGTGTGGTGCGTTTTCTTTCTTCTGTTGTTTTACTTTATATAATAATTATGATCCCTTTTGGAAATAATTTTTTGTCTTCTTAAAGACAAAGGTCAGCTTTATGGATCTAAATTTAAGTTTAGGTTGTAAACCTTTAATAGTTACAGTTGCAGATATGATTTGTTGTAGACTTTATCAGCCCACAGGTGTCACTCCCACTGTGCCTTATTTATATGATGAATATATTGATAGAACTGTTAATGTGTATGTGTGTTTAGTTGTCCTATTAAAGGACAGAAAGAATGAGTGTCTTGGAGAGGTCATTAGGTTGAGGTTGAATGTGAATTTTGTAAAAATGGTTGCATGTTAACCACTAGACAAGGCAACATCGTATTCTTCCCCTCTGTTCCAGTGGAGTCCCGAAGATGAGCTTATTCTGAGCAAGCTTACGTTCATCGGCTCTGGTGCATCTCTATGTGCCCTGGTGGTGACTTTGATGTTGTTCACCGTGCTTGAGTGAGTAGCTGATTTTCCTTTTTCTGTTTACCTCTGCAGACAAACTGCCCATTTGTTTGGAATGACAAACGCATTACTTAGCATCAGCTGTGTTTTCACATATGGTTCTTGTTAAATATACTGAACTCAGTCCTGTAAAAGCGGAGCGAAAAGTAAACCGACAGCAAAGGCCTTACGACTTTCGCTTGTTTTTCTGCTCCCTTACAGATATGATAAGACCTCAGTTCACGTTCACATGTTTTATGTACAGGAAGCCCAGCCTAAGGACCTCAGTACAATTGGAAAAAGTTCAAGTTCATGTTAAGTGAGCTGCTCTGTGGGCGTAAAGTCCACAGGACTAAGACCAGCATATATTATTTGCTGCTGACTAATCGCTCCGAGTTTGCTTAGACAGTTGATAGAGACCAAGTGAGTAAACACCCTTAAGACCCTCTCAGACCTGGTATTAGCTACAAGTGTTAAGAGGTTGTTCACTCTGAGGAGATGCTGATGTTTTAGCTGATAGACAGTAACTATTTGAAGACTATTTGGTGCAACTCTAATTCCAAAAAAGGCTGAATGCTGAATGTAAATGTTAAAGAATGGAGTGATTTGCAAATTGCAACAACCCGTATTTCATTCCCAATAACAAATCGACAATGCTTGTTTTGATTTTGATGGCGGCAACATACCTTAAAGGAGTTGGCACAGGGGCTACAAAATGCCGAAAAAGCAATTGGTGCAACTCGAAAACAAGTAGAGGAGCATTTTACAACTAATTATGTGGGTTTTTATTTCTTTGATATGTCATAAACATACATATTTACCAGTTATTTCACTTGTTTTTTTTAACCTTTTTTTTTTTTTAAAACAAATACAAACAGTAATAAAACAAAGAACATTAACAACAGTCATGGTGAATAGTACTAGAGTAGAAAAACCAAAAAGAGTGTCACACATGCACAAAAACAACGCAGCAAACCAAAAACAAAGGCGTGGATGTTTAACCACAGAGAGACCGAAGGTACAGAGCACTTCCAAAGAAGTAAAATGGAACGTCTGGCCACAAGTAAAGTGTAATACTTTCAAGGACATAGGATCTGTTATTGGAGAGTTGGCTAAGAAGTGACAATAGCTCAAAAGGACAACTAATTGGGTTAACTGGCAACAGGTCAGTAACAGGATGGGCAGAGGTTCACCAGTCTGGAACAATTTCAGGAAAATGCTTCTCAGCATGAAATTGTGAACTTTGAAGATCCCACAATCTACAGTGTGCAATGTCATCAAAAGATTGAGAGAATCAGAAGGAATCTCCTCCTGACATACACAAGGGACAATACCAAAGATCAACACTGAATGCTCATGACCTTCGGGACCTTCGGAGACACTGCGTTGATAATGGGCATGATTCTCTACTGCAGGTCACTACATAGGCTTGGGAACACTTCCAGAGATCACTATCTGTAAACACAGTTCATGCAATCCATAAATGCAGTTACGGCTCTATGAGGCAAAGAAGAAGCCAGAGGGACTTTCCACCTTGTTATCAGAACTTATTTCAAAGGTCAGCATCCCTGATGGTATGGGGTTGCTGTAGTGACTATGGCGTGGACAGCTTACACATCTGGAAAGGCACCATCAATGCTGAAAAGTACATAGAGGTTTTAGAGCAACACATGCTTCTATCCAGATGTCTCATTCAGGGAAGACCTTGCATATTTCAGCAAGACGATGCTAAACCGCATACCACAGTGGGGCCAAAAATGATTTGGTCAGCTACTGATTGTGCAAGTTCTCCTACTTAGAAAAATGAGAGAGGACTTTAATTTTCATCATAGGTACACTTCAACTATAAGAGAATGTTTCCTACAAGTCTTCACCAGGTCTGCAGACCCTGTAGCTGGTACTTTGGCCCGTTCCTCCATGCAGATCTCCTCTAGAGCAGTGATGTTGTGGGGCTGTCGCTGGGCAACACAGACTTTCGGCTCCCTCCACAAATCTTTTATGGGGTTGAGGTCTTGAGACTGGCTAGACCACTCCAGCACCTTAAAATGCTTTTTATGGAGCCACTCCTTCGTTGTCCGAGCGGTGTGTTTGGGATCGTTGTCCTGCGGGAAGACCCGGGCACGTTCCATCCTCAATGCTCTCCCTGATGGAAGGTGGCTTTGGCTTGAAATCTCACTATACATGGCCCCGTTATTCTTCCCTTAACACGGATCAGTCGTCCTGTCGTCCTGCAAAAAATACGGCAACAAAGACTCAGGACTGTTGAGCAGCTAGAATCCAACTGGTCTTTTCACTTCCGAGACATTTACAGACATTCCAGAAAACGGTCTTTTACAACTTTTTTTGAGATGTGCTGCTGCCATCAAATGCTAAGTGAGCTAATATTTTCCATGCAGTGGTGAAATGTTTTAGTTGTAACATCTGATATGTTGTTTTATGTTCTACTGGGGGAAAGAAATACAGGCTTATGAGATTTGCACATCATTGCATTCTATTTTTGATTACACTATTTTTTGGGAAATTTGTGTCATGTCATGTTTACTTGAGTCGTACAGTAGTATGATTAAACCCTCCCAAGTACAGACAGCTGCCTGCTTCTCTGGTGTTTCCAAGGCTTCAGTCGGTATTGACTTGTGCTAATTCAGTAATTACTGTAGTTCACATGTGAGTCCGCTCTGAAGGTTTATGGTTGAATGCTGCAGCTGTTAATTAACATTATGGTTGCTGAGGGATCACAGCTGGCACAAAAGAAGCTGCCCTGACAATTTATGACTGTCTTAAACACAGGGAGTGCAGCCAGGTATTTCACATATGCTTGTGTACGATGTCCATTTTAAACACACACATGACCACAGACAAAGCAGAAGTGCATAAACTCAAACACAGTCTTACATATTAAAAAAATCTAGCTGGTCTAAGACTGATAGACAGAAACCATCAAGAGGCAACAAAATCTGCCTTACTTGATCTTCCTCCCGACCATACATCAGTGCTGCGTATTGTCTGTGGTATTCACCCGGGACGCTGCTGTTAAATGAGCACAGGAGCGAGCAGTTGATAGCCTTTCATGGAGGCTTTACAACATAGCTGCTTCAGAACCAAATATGTTGATTGCAGTTGTATGATACTGTGTATCTCATGGTTTTTTTTGTTGTTTTAAAAAATATATATATATATAGTTATTTAAAAGCACTTCAAAATGAGGTTACATTTATCTTAATATTAATAGTCTTTCACTTGGTCAAAGTTAAAATCTGCATTTGTACCTTCTTTCAGAGTATCCTTTGCCCAACTGCCTCCAGGCTCCCTTTCATCTAATCCCTGCAGCATGCTGAAGGCAGCAGGACTGATATGTTCACTGTGCAGCTTCCGGTTGCTCTAGACCAGGGACCAGGGGTCTCCCCTGCATGTTTGAGATGTGCCCCTGTTCCATCACACCCTGATACAAGTGGCTCTGTCATTAACAGAGTTCTGCAGACCTTGATGATACGGTGGCGATCGCCATTCTTTAGAATCAGGTGTGCTGATGCGAGGAGACATCTAAAACGTGCACGACAGTGGCACTCGAGGACCAGGGTTGCCTGCCCCTTCTCTGGACAGCAGCACCTCCTAATGCACCAACATGTGCTTTGTTTCTATTCACAATACCCCACTTACTGCCCATTGATCTTAAAAAAATCTTTTTATTTTAAAACCAAACTGCTTCACCTAAAGTTGAACTTCGTTCCTGTGCCTCTAGAAGAATTTGGGGAAGTGTCTAATCTTCTTTTGCAGCCTCCAAGTGAAATAAATGTATGTGGATTAGTAAACTGCTGAAAAAAAGAACATTTTTGTCTTCTTAATTGTGATACATGACTTTACATAGTGACTTGTCCATACTAACTTTTCAATCTAGTAATACTTTAATAATCCCTGACAGGAAATTACATATTGCAGTAACTGCCAGCCTCGTTCTAGAGTCATTGTAAATGATTACAGCCTTGGGCAGGAAGGATCTCCTGTGGCGGTCAGTATTGCGGTGGACCTGAGGCCTTTTGACTGAATGTCACGTCACTGTGATATGAAGAGGATGTCCAGTAGTGCACGTTGCTGTCCCCTCTGCCCGTCCCGCCGTCATGGGGAGCAGAGCCTTCAGT
This sequence comes from Xenentodon cancila, assembly GCA_014839995.1. NCBI lineage: Eukaryota > Metazoa > Chordata > Actinopteri > Beloniformes > Belonidae > Xenentodon > Xenentodon cancila. The sequence goes on from CM026206.1 coordinate 10,613,938, forward strand.
CGCTTTGCTTCCCGGCTCTGGAACCTGCTGAGCTTTGCAACAGAGACTCTCTTGCATTATTCAAATATGAACTTAAAACCCAGCTGTTCAAACTGGCCCATTCACTTTGACCCTGTTATCTATCTGCTTAAGCAATGTTTTGCTCAGTGTTTTTAGTTTATTTAATTCCTTTATTGCATTTGTAGTTTCTTTATGAATTTATTTTTAGGTGACCTTGGGTGTAGACAGCTGCCAATAAATAAAATGTGTTGTTGCTGTTGTTTTTTTTTCTGCTCTAGGTTAAATTCTGTTTTTTTTTCTTTTTAAATAGAAATTTCAGTTTTTAATTTTTATCCCGATTTTTTTTAATTGTCTTCTGAAGAGTTATTTTTTTTTCCTACATGTGATATAAATAATTCTAACAATATCATGACCCCTAAGTAATACATTTGACACCATCCCACTTGAAAATGTCTTTTTTATTTATTTATTTTTCTTGGTATCCACAGCATCCCTAAATCCGACCGGACATCCATCCATAAGAACCTGTTCATAGCTCTGATCTGCGCCCAGGTGATCCTGCTCTGCAGCGGCTCAGCAATTCATAATAAGGTACTGTACATGCAGACGTTTAAGCACATCTGCTTTCACTTACCAGTGTAAATGATCGGATGGCACCCCAGGAGACAGACGGGGAACAAAGGTCAATGATCAGTAATGATTAGACCTGCCCCCCTTGTGTCCGTCTTTGTGAATTAACTGCTAATGATGGTGTGTTCACCAAATGTCAAATCTTGCCTGAAAAAATAACCGATTTCTTTTATCACATGGCATGGGATGTCACATAAATGACTATAGTTGATGTATTTGTATGCCAGAACACATAGTTTGGTATTTTGGTAGTCACTCAGTGACCTTTAGTTAACTTGACCTGATACCCTCTGACCCCACATCTGATTAGGCTTTACCTATGTGAATAAAATAAGCAGTAAGTCACTTTTTTCACAGCTAAACCAAGCCTTTAAGTATAAGGATTGAACTAATCAAGCACTTTCAACATCCAGTTTTCGTTTTTTGGACCTCTGCTTTTAACTCATCACTAGTTTCACTAGGAGCAGTGAGCTATCCCATCGCCGGGGGAGCAATTGGGAGTTAAGGGCCTTGCTCAGTGATTCACCATTGTTGCCAGCCCAGGGACTTGAACCTGGGTCCTCCAGGCCCAAGCCTACCTCCTGTTTTTTGAGATGTTACTCCACAGCCTTGTTTTTATTGTGAAATGTAACTCCTGTGTTTGTCTCGGTGTTTTCCGAAGGTGGCGTGTACGCTTGTAGCAGCGCTGCTCCATCTCTTCTTCATGGCAGCTTTTAGCTGGATGCTGGTGGAGGGTCTACTGCTCTGGAGCAAGGTGGTTGCAGTCAACTTGAACGAGGATCATCATATGAAGTATTACTATCTGATCGGCTGGGGTATGACGGCTCGCAGAAGCCAAATCATTCTTGTCACATGTTGTTGTCTCAGATATTTTGGAAAACAAGTTGAAATCAGGTGTAAAAATCTGTGAAGGCCTCAGACTGGTCGTTGGATTCAAATGACATATCAGAAACGCTGCTTGTATTTTGCTTATTTGTTACTATCTCAAGCCCTGCAATTCTTGCCCAGAATATCAATGTTCTTGTTATTTTTATTTATTTGTCTTTGCCTTCCATTCATTTTTGTCCTTCTTCTGTCCAACCAGGTCTACCGATACTGATAGTCACCATTACACTTGCTTCTGCCTCAGGCAATTACTCAGCAGATGGCTATTGTTGGCTCACTGTTGAAAACGGTATAATCTGGGGCTTCGCTGGTCCTGTAATTTTCATCATCATGGTCAGTAAATTCATTTATACCTAAGTCATGTACACATTGCAACTAGTTTTACCACTTTAATAGTTATGCATTTGCTGTTCTTGACTGTGTGATGTAATCTTAAGTTAGTTTTGTGGGAGTAAGTGATGGTATTAAAATACACAATGGTACCACTTTGTATTCATTTTTCATAACATTTATGTATTACGTATTGCTGTTTAGTTCCTCTTTGCTTTCCCCCCCCCCTCCCTCTTTTGACATTTTACAACCAAAGGCCTATCAACCTGCAATACTTTTTGCAGCTTCCCTTCCAGTTGGTCATTTCTAACAAGCTCCCTGTTCATTTCTCTCTCAATTGGCTGTAGCCACATTATATACCCTAACCCTCCTTTCTTTTTTTCCCCAGGTGAATATCTTAGTTCTCACCAGGGTGGTGATCATCACCATCTCAACAGCAAAGAGAAGGTCCATCATGCTGGCACTGGGCACAAGTCCTGTAGAGCAAGCCTATGAACAATTCAGGTAGCAGCCACTAGGAGGCACCAGTTCTCCTTTTGTAAAAATGTAGTTGCCCAGCTCACTGGCCTTGAGACATACAAATCCCAGTCGCAGGGTAATCCTGTATTGCAATTTCTCTTATCAAACAAGTTGGGGATAACGTTTGAGTTGACTGCAGTAGTGATATTTATTTTTGAATTGCTTTAAGCATTTTAATTACTTGTTATGATCTAGTTTCAGCGTTTTAGGGTCGCAAGAAGGTGCAGGAAAAAGCGTATATTTTAATTCAGTTAAGTTCCTTTTTCTTTTTAACTTGCTTCACTTCTTTTATGACTCTGTCGATAACAGGTGCAGGGGCTGCGTTGTTGTTGTTATTATTAATGTTATTATTATTATTATTGGTAGTACTAGTTGTGGTGGCGTAAGTGTGTTGTGTTTTTTTTTTCAAGAATTATAGAATGCAAGAATACATGTATTCTTAATCATCCTTATTTACACTTAATGAGTACATACTTAATGAGAACATACTTAATGAGAACATACATACATAATGAGTACTACAATCTAGCATCTGTAGCTCTGTTTAACATTGTGAATCAGTACTACAAGGACTGATTCACAATGTTACTACAAGTACTACATTTTTATTTGATTTGTTCCATCTTGCTCTTGATTTTCTGTATGAAAAATTACATTTTAATATCACAAGGTGTACCACTGGAAAGCTTGTTTTAAATGGCCTATTCTGAAGCACCTTTACTGTGATGTCCATGCAGAAATTACACCCAATCGTTGCCTCTCTGCCATTCTCCTTTTTTTGAGTTGGTTTGCTCTGTATAAGCAGACCAGTGTCCTGCATGCGTTCCAGTAGTTGTCTCTTCAACGAGTTTCAGCACCGTCCGATTAATGAAAATAGTGTTGTCAGATATGTTTTTTTTTTTTACTTTTTAATTTGGTCTTCTTTTTAACATTTAATTTCTTAAGCCCACTGGGGTGCACAGTAAATGCTCTATGAGAGTTTTCAAAGGAAGCCTTGAACCATTTGGCACCCCTGGGTAGCAGCCATCTCGGAAACTCAAACACATTCCTCCGCTGAGTAAACTAGGACTCGTTGCACGCCATGTCACACGCACACAAACACACAGACAGCTGTTGCGGTTTGGCGGTCACCTGAGAGGGAAGCTAATTCCACTCTAAACAGAATTAAGCTGGATGGAAGGTGGGAAGTTGTCACCCTGTGAGCCTTCCTGCCCACATAGTTTTGTATATGGAACAACCGCCGTGCCAGAGTTGCTTAGTTTTATTCAGAAAGAACTGAAAATTTAAGAAATATAGAACTGAGCTCCAAATGATCAGGGAGGCTGGAGTCATTTGGGGGAAAAGTTAATACTCAAAGAATAATTTGGTCTGCTGTACAGCTGTTCCTAAACATCAGCATTTATATTTGTCTTATTATATATATATAGATTGTGCAACACTATATAACTAAGGTTCTTTTTGTAAAATATGCTGCCAGAAAATCTAATCTCGACATAAAGTGAATGATCCATTATCAATTCATAAAAATCCCAAGACTGATCTTTTGATACATGCTTTTTCCTCTGCATGTGTTGAGCTTTATTCCCATTAGTCTCACTTGTGAATGTAAGACTTCGGTTCTGCTTTCATATCCAAGAAAGACTTGCATTGTAAATGAAATATTCCCAACTCAATCAATATTGAATTGAACTGGGAGTCAAATCAAACTGTAAATCAGACTTGAATCCAGTTGGGAAATCTGTGGCAATACCCATTCCTAATCAGGTCTGCCAGTCAAATAGTTCAGTGTTTTTGCTCTTGTGTACTGTGACTGCCAAAATTCATCCATATCTGTTGATATTTTTTTTAAATTTCATTTATTTTGCTCTTCTGAACACAGGGCTGCAATGAAAGCAGTGTTGGTGTTGTTGCCAATTCTCGGACTGACGTGGTTGTGTGGCGTTTTGGTACCTTTCTCCATCGTCATGGCCTACATCTTTATCCTCCTCAATTCCCTACAGGTACACACATCCACACATGTGCTCACAGGTACACCAACACTGCAGTTGTTACTGTTACTAAATCGTGGTAAAACAAAAAGGAAAAAAACAACTGGGTGTCCCAAGGCTATAAACACAAGAGCAATGGTCATATGACATCATCACATTAACAGGAAGACAAAAAAGAAAAGCAACCGTTGTAACATTTGGGGATACCATCATCACATAAATGGCAAGATGGACAAAGCGTGTAATTACTGATTCTTAAAAAACAGGGACTAACACTAGGAAAACAAAATAAATATGTAGTAAGCATCGATTTATGAGTTTACATTGTAAATAAATAGTAATATACTTTTACTACCAGTAGAGTCTTGAAAAGTGCCATCTCTGTCATTAGAAGGAATAATAAACACAAATTATGTCACAGTTGAAACAAGTGAGCAACAAGTAGCCTGTAAACTGTTTTTGTCCATCAGTGACAAACAGAGAGGTTTTCTATTATAGATTGTAATTCTGCCTTTCTCGTGTAGTGAGGACACAGGCAGCGGAGGTTTTATCTGAGAGCGACGAGGCAGAAAGGGGTAAAAGGCCCTCAGTCTGACTTGTGTTAAGCAAATGCTTCCTTTTAACAAGGAAAGTGGGCTGTATTGTGTGTTTTGATTATGGCTGCTTTATGTATTCAGGTGTTAGTGTTGTTGTTTATGGTTTGAGCATGTTAGTTTAATGCTTTTAGCGCTGAAATTCAACGGTTCACTTTGTAACAAAGTTTGGAAATAATTTTAAAAACTGTATATAATGAGTAAACGTAGCCCCAGGTAGCCCCAGGTTCCTGAGCTTCTCCAGCATCTGAAAATTATAGTCATCTTTTAATCAGCTGTATCTTTAATTGAGCTGTTTATTTAATGGGGAAATCAATAGAAGTCTTAGCTGCACTCTGATCATTAAGCCAGACCCCTTGGTTATCATAAGTGGTTTCCATCTCCCTCTTATATCTAATTATGTTTTTTCCACGTCTGCAGTAATTAGCACAAAGGTTTTCGCTGGGCTCTCGTCGTATGACTGCAATGCTTGTTAATATAACATGAATTTCTTCTTAGATTTTTTTTTTTTTTTTTTTTTTTAATGATGAATCTGTCCACTCTGCTGTCCACTTGTCATCCTAAAGCCACTGCTTGTCAGCCAATTCCACCACTTATTATTTATTATTTCAGTTATGCCAATTTTTGCTTTCTAATTTACACTTCAGTGAAAGCGTGCAACTCTGCCTGTTATGTTCTTCTTGGATTTCATCAAGCTTTGACATTTTTGTCAGTCAGGCCAGTCATCTGAATAAAATGCTGTCTTAACTACTTTTGCAGACCACAAATAGATTTGAGCTTAATATTTATGGAGCTTAGAGCACAACTTTGTTCAGTTTGTGTTAGGTTATATCCTAACCTACTAACCAGGTCATTTTGATGCCCCACCCTAACGAGTTTTGTTGTTTAAAGCTTTTCCAGCAGTTAGACGAGACCCAAAACAGTTTGCTCATATGGGACTGAGACAAGGCCAACTTGTGTTAGTGGTGCTGTGGTAGTTTTATTTGCACCGGGCCTCGATCGGTGGTGTGTCTTCATGCGCACCCTGTAACAACATTTTTGGGGACTTCTACGGTGCAGAAAGAAGTCCTTGCCTTGCCTTGCGTTGGGGGTGTTTACCTGAAGCTGACTGCATATGTAAGAGCCAGTAGAAGATGTAGAAGTTCAAGTCTTCTCTTATCATTCGTGGCCGGTATCAGTGTATCCAAAGACAGCAAGCATCTTCTCATTCCAGTTTGTTTTTTGCACATACTTGTGTGTTTGTGTTGATATAATTTCGGTTGCAATTAAAGCTTCAGCGAATGACTGTGTCACCACCACAGGCCAGTGGATCCTGCTGGGGTCCCATACTGGACTGGGGATGATGGCTGATAGGACCAAGGATGAGGTCAGACCTGTTAGAGTCCCTATGTCTTCAGTTTTACCGCTGAACCCAGATAAAGGAAATCTAACTCCAAGTCCAGTCCAGTTCCTACAAAGACTATTTTTGCGTGTTTGCTTGGAGCTTCCATCACTTCGAAAAGCCTCAGACTAATATTGCATCAGGGCAGGCTTATAACCACGCTTCTTGCATTTACTGGACCCGTCTGTGTCTTGCATGAAAGAAACTCCCCTCAAAAACAAATGTGTTTTTGTTATTGCAAACCTCAGTTATAAATAACATCTAAAAAAAATTAGGAAAAGTTATTAGCTATGATATTAATGTGTTGGCATTGTGTTGAATAAGTAAAACTATGAGCTTGCAAACTAGTGCATTTATCATCTGGCCTAAATATTCAGTATTTTTAGTAGCTTTTAAATGACCAAATACGAACAAAACTAATGTTCTTTACTAGAAAGCTATCAAACTCAACATGCTTTTCTCTTATTTGTTTTCTGCATAGGGCCTCAGTTGCTGCTGTGGTCTCTGGTCTTGTTAGAGCACCGGTCGTGCACTCCTTTCCCTCAACATAGCAGTTGTGTTGCTTATATTGAAGACACTCTTGCTATCTTCACTGTCATTGATCCTTTTGGCAAAGAGAGTTGAGTGGACCATAGCTCCACTAATGGTCGCTCATAAAAATGATGAAATGTGTGTAACCATAAGAATGATAAATACAAAACCTGGTAGACAAGAGATAAATAAGTAAATCAATAAATTAATAGGAAGTTTTTTTTTTTTGTTTTTTTTTTTTTATCTGCAGCTGTTGTATTTTCAATGGGGACAGCTAAAGCAGCATAAAGCTTAAGCGGCAAGCTTTTACTGTGAAATCAATAAAACAGATAATGTTGACAAGCCTTTTTCATAGCTCTCTTTGATCCCCTGCTCAGTCCTCTTCTCCCCCTTCCATCCTCACAACATTGAAGTGTCTCTACTGTTGCCGTTACTGCTCTCACTACTCAAGCAGGCCATTACGAGCAAACATGCAGCAAACCTGGCATGAATGTGCGTCTGCCACCCTGACCTCCACAGCCACGGCTTTTCACTTTATTTGACTTTCATAACCTGGTGGTAGATGATGCTCTGCAACTACTACACTTGTGTCATCATTCTTTATATTTTTTTTTTGTTGCCATTTTTCATCTTTGATGTACAGAACTGATTTAAGTAGTTTTCTGATTTTTCTTTGACAAAACAAATAGACTGTTAAGATTTTTTTTCTCACTCTTGTCTGCTGGCCATAAGGCAGCACCTTGTTGCCATCTGTGCTTCGCAGCTAAAGAGACCCTCTGTTATTTTGAAGTCTTATGTTTTTTTTGTTTTTTTCCCCCCCACTGTTCATTAATGCACTAACATTTATTTGGAAGACTGTGCTGACTTTAATCAGAGAGGGCAAACACCTTTTGAAGCCCCGAGGATGAGCGACCTACATCTTAACAAGGACACGTAACGTTTCACGTAACTTAAAAAACTTTAAGAAAAAACACAGAAGAAAGTACTTTTATTGTCCGCATTGTTCATAAACTAAGTTGATTCAAACTTTCTGCTCTGATCCGGTAGGGTTTTTTTTTTTTTTATGAACATCTTTACCATAAATTCAGATATGCTTCATCTGCTTCCTTATCAACTAGAGATAAATAGCATGACATGAACTCTGTGTGTGTGTGTGTGTGTGTGTGTGTGTGTGTGTGTGTGTGTGTGTGTGTGTGTGTGTGTGTGTGTGTGTGAAAGAGAGAGAGCGAGAGAGGGAAAAGGGGAATGGTCGCTATTTAGGAAGACAATAAATTCTTCCACCCTCTGTCATCCAATCTTAGCAATGTCATTCAAACCCCCGCACTATCTATTACCTGGGCATAATAGGCTCCTGGCCATGCAGTGTCCATCTTATTATTAGCCCATAACTTTAAACAATAACTTTAAGGTGCAGAGACGTGTTGAGGAGGAAGAGAAAGGAGGAGGGACACAACAGAAGAAAGGTGAAGAAAGTTAGGGAGTCGGAAAGAAAATGGTTAGCAGAGGACAATCCTTATGCAGTCGTTTAGAATCCATAACTTCCCTGCTAGTTGTCTTGGTATTTTTTTTTACAGGGAATGCGATTTTCAAAAGTTTCTCTTTTGTGACTTACAAATCTATGAGAGAGTCTTTTTGTTATTTAGCATTTCATTTACATCATGTTGATGTGTCTTCAGTGACTCAGTGACTTTTTGTTTGTTGTTTTTTTTTTTTTTTTTTTTGGATGCCTTGTTGAAAATAATCTGTTTTAATACACTTTTACAGGCATTTAGTTAAGCTTTAGAAGCCAAGTTTATCAATTCACTCAGGAATAAAGATGACTTGAGGAGAGTGATGTATATGCCTGATGAGTGCACTAATTGTGTATTACTAAATCAGAGAAGGGAATCTATGCAGTTATTTTTCACTTAAATGGAAAGTTTGACATCCTGAAATGCACAAAGTACCAATCACTTGACCAGATCGTCTTAAGCTTTGGTCAACAAGATCTCTCTTTTTTTTTTGCTTTTCCATGAAATAGTATGATGATAACATCAATTAGTGGGGAGTTAATTTGCGGATTCACATTTAAGACAGCTCAGTGTTTCAAAATAAATGTTGCTTGCATTGAAAGGGATGCAATGTTACATGCACACATACACACACACACACACACACACACACACACACACACACACACACACACACACACACACACCAACACGCACACACACAGTTGGCTTATGGACATCAGACTGCATCCAAGATATAGATATGATCAATAGAGTGTTGCTCTGCCTATTGATTTTTGGCATATGGGAGATTTGTTGCTTAAGTAAGCAATGCTTTTACAGCATCTAAAGTGATTGTGTGAGAGAAGGTTTTTCTTTTTTCTTTCTTTATTTATATTTACTCAGAAGCTCTTTGACCACAAAGCTGCAATTTGTATTGCTACAGTCAGTGGTTTTGTACCTTGTGGAGCATAATGCATGCAGTTGTTAAATGTCGCTTTAGATAGGGCAGGTTCTGATATACAGTTGTACCTAGTGCCTTTTTGTAATTATATTTCAGTTTGGGAGATCAACTAAAATCAGATCAAATTCAACTTAAAATTTCCTTGCATACAAGTAGTTTTATTTCAGCTAAAGATTCCTGATTCGGGGCCAGTCAAAGTTAAAACCTAAACAAAATGAGGTGGTGGTTCTTGAACCTGCTTCAGATTCACACCCAGGTCATTGTTAACCTGGCCAGCTACAGCCATCCCCTTTGTGAAAATTGTCTGTGGTGAAATGGGCCTGGTACTCCTCCCATTCACAGGCATTTGCACCGGTACAGAACGTACCCAACCGATCGTAGTCGGGCAGGGGCTTCACACACGGATCAGAGGAATGAGCCACCATTCAAAACAACCCAGATGAACACAAGTTGAACACCGACCACTTTCCGACTCCACCGCTCGCTCTCTCTGTAGCAACTCAACTTGAGGCTCGAGATTGTTTGTTAGGGATTCGCTGTGCACAGCAAAGAAATAAAGTCATTTACATGACTATACACTTTGAAACTTGAATCTAATGTCAACTAAAAGAAATTGATGTAAGTTTTGACACAATTTTTGAACTTTTGACTTGATGTTGTGCATATAGTACAGTTTTAGGCACCCCTTGTGTCTATCGATCTAATAAAAGTTATGACACCCATATGTTGATTTCCAAGTGTTTTTAAGACACCAATAGTAAATTCAACCCTCTTAGACCTAAATAGAATTAAATCCTGTTGTATATCATTGTAAACATGTGTATGTATCAGTTTCCTTAATTATTTAAATCAGTGCTTGAATATTAGGGAGATCCCACTTATTGCTGACTTTGTCTGAGAGTCATGATCATCTGAACATTCAGTCTGCATTGTTCTTAGCATATAACCTTGCTGATTTATTTAAAAAAAAAAAAGCCAATAATCAGCCAACCGATGAATTGGTCGACCCCTAATATCATCAATAGATTTTCCGTTTGTATCTTAATGAAGAGAATGAAAAATAATTATGGATGGTCATTTAAACTTTGAAATATTAATACCAGGGGTGTCTAAGATTTTTGCATGGCACTATAAATTGCGACTGCAAATAGAAATTCGTAGCTTTCACAAGGCAGTGCAGACCCCTGATCTCCACACAACTCATAAACATGACCTCAATGTTGAGAGGGGTGATAGTTGAGTGAAGAGAAAGAAAAAAATCAATGTCATGTATGCTTTTGACAGGATTCATAAAAGATCCTACAAAAGTTCATACAGAACAATCAATTTGCACTGATTTAAAATATTTGATCACTGTTTTTAAAACCGAATTCAAAAGACAAGACAAGATGTGTTCTTACCTGTCATTGTGAAACCTCAGTTACAGCAAAAGTACCCTTCCAGTAACAAAACTTCCTGCATCCATGCGAGTACGGTCAAAATCCCCGGATGCACTCCTGCACCGCCCATTTAACTGAGGATGCATCCAATGTCTGGGCTAAAAGAGAATGTTATAACTTTGTTGTTGTGTAACAGAATATAGTTTAAGGACATATTCATGGAAGAATACAGTTCTATTAACAAATTCTATTCGAATTTGTGGTTAAAGTATCAAGCCAGTCACTTCAAGAAACTGAGCAAACTGATAAAGAAGCCTGGCTCTGTTCTGGAGCCTCTGGGTAAAGGAGGATACCTCATAACAACCCTGAGCATCCTCTTCACAACACAGTGATTCAGCAATAGAGCGCTTTCCGTCAGAGGCTTCTTCAGATCCACTGCAACACAGACGGCTACAGAGATCCTTCCTGCCCACAGCAATAAACCTCTACAATGAATCTCTGAAGAGACTTAAATCATTGAATCATGACTACTGCAGCAATTAATTTACCTACAGGGGATCAATAAGTATTTTTGATTTGAAGATAGACCCTAGACGATCTCCTGAGTCAAACATGATAACTTTGAAGTACCAAGTACACAAGTCCAAAAAAACCCCCAAAAAACTCAAAATTTACGTGTCAGCTTCTGTGACCGTGTCAGTTTTTATTATAGAGGCCCAGACCCAATCCTAATGAGGCAGAAAAACATTTCTGGGGTCCTGGCCAAGGTTACAACCTTAGTTAAAGATGTCGTTAGGTTAGGTTAACTTAAGTATTATTATGAAAATCGTTAAGGATAGGTTTTAGGTTCAGCTGTCCACAGTAGGGATCCCAGTATAGATGCACATGATTTTGTGTGTGAATGAATGCATATGTGGGATTGCTTTTTACTGCTACCATCACACCACTTTCTGCACCAACGCAATGGTTAGAAGTTGCTTATTTTTGTGAGAAAAGGAAGAGAGAAGGGGTGGGGTTGGGGGGGTTTGCAACAATCAGGTCTTGTTTTGCAAAATAATAAAATACCCTTTTTTCTTACTTTCTTCAAACAATTAATTAAGAAAAAAGAAAAAAAACAGTCTTCCTTATGCAACTAAGCTGGTAACAGATGGATTTGCATTTTGTCTCATTCTGCTTCTAAAGCAACTGGGGCGACTCATTTCATTGTTTCAACTTATATATTTATTCTTTACATATATTCATGATTGAAAAGTTGCCTTTGCTATGAGTTAGTGTTCTTTTTTTGTAATCCTGCTAGTCTCCAGCAAGTTGAAACCACAATGTTTGACCCGTCTGACAGCAACATTGGCTTGTGGTTGATCGGATGTTTGGGACGGATGCAGCTGGACGGATGCTCGTCTGTAAACAGTTTTTAGGACGAATCAGTCAATCAGCAATCAATCAACCAACCAATCACGTGCCAGCCAAGGTGAAGTCTTGTTATCGTCGTATAGTTTGTATGGCCACATACACAAGGAGAACATGCAAACTTAAAACAAAAAAAAAAAAGGCCACTCGGAGATGTGTGGAGAGACGCACAACAGCATGCACAAGCATACATGGCAACCCTCTCAGTGGTTAGATGATGGAGGGAAACATTCTTCATTTTGGAGCATTTGAGCAAACGGGAACCATATTCTCCTGACATCCTTATCAATTTCCAGCTGTATCTCAGATCACGGAAGTCTTGCTACCAGAAGGGTAGAATTTATTGGATTTACTCGGACAGTAAGCACTCTTGATTATAACACACCTCTATCACAAAATGTAAAACTTAACAAAAATTAGCTTTTTCTTCTGTTGTTATTTGAAACTAGCTGTGTCTAGGGTGCAAACCTGCCTTTTGCCGGAAGATAGTTGAGGTAGACTCCAACAGATCCCCGTCACCCTGAATTGAAATAAGCGGGTATAGATAATGGACGGATAGATACATCATATACAGGCATATGAAAAGGAAAGACACTCTTTCAATTCCAGTGTTTTATGTGTCAGGACATAAAAAAAATGAGTTGGTTATTCGGTCTTAATACATGACATACTGCATTACGCAGATATATTTTCTTTACACAAAAGTCAAACTGCAGAACCACTGGGAATGTGGGAACTAACTTCTCCATAGGAGTAAGTAGGATGCAGATCCACCATTTGCAGCAATCACGGAAAGTTTTTTTTTTTTTTAATAAGTTTTCTGTTCCTCACATGGTAGTGGAGAAAGTTTGACCCGTCATCTTTACACCATTGCTTTGATTCGCAGGGGTCTCCGGGTGTCATTTCATGCACAGCTGTGTTCAGGTCCTGCCGTGGCCTCCCTGTCGAGATAAACTCTGAACTCTTTCTTCAATTCTTCCTTCCTTCATTTGAGCTTTTGACACGGCCCGGCTTCAGTTGGACTTGCTCGGCCGTCCACTCTGGGAAGGTTAACTGTCTTTAATTGCAGAGTAGCAAACAAGTTAACAGCCTTAATGTTTGAAGGTTAAACGTAGAACGTGTTGGGTTGAAATGAAAAACCTATGAATTCTAGTTGCATTACGTGAGCTGCTATTAAAATGACGGGGAACTGCGTAACTACATCTCCAAACGTGGACCTTTTCCTGTGTCACAGATATTGACCTTGCTCAGGAACTTAACTTATATGTGTATATTTGATAAAATCGCATGGAAAAACTCCCAAACTGATCTTTTCTCATTGCTGCTGTGAACTTTTTATCTTTTCAAAAAAGAAATGCATTTTCCTTAGTTGAATACTAGGGGGCATTGTCTGTATATCAAACAGACTTGTGTAAAATCAAAGTGATATAGTAATTGCATTGTTTTTTTTATACATTTAACACTTCCTGCAATATGCCAAATTAAAGTCTCATCTGAATTTAATTAAATAGAAACTCTGTTGTTCTTAGCATGTCTTCTACAGTGAATGATGTGCATATGCCACTGTTAAATGGACTGATCCAAAAGGATTTAAAATGAACAAATAAACAACACTATTGTAGGATGATATGTCACTTTGACAAATATTTCATCTAGTACAACAAAATGTTACAAATAAAATGATGCATCCATCTAATATCTGTGCTTGCTCCAATCCTCTTCAGGGTCACGGTGGTCTTGTAGAGCCAGCTGTCAATGATCTAAAGGCAACCCTGGACAGATCACGAGTATAAACAAAACTATTTCTGTAAACTTTCTGGAAAATGTTTAAATTATCTGACATTATGAACATTAATATGTGAAACATGCATTTTTCTTCAAGCATGTGACTGACAGGATCCCAGATTTTTCCAGCAGAACATTATATTTCTAGAAGAGACGCAGTGTTTTTCCCGTTACCTGTCAGTTGTTTTCATGTTTCCAGTGTACACATTGTAAATTGACTAATTTTTAATTGACTACTAAACTACACAAACATTTTAAATTTAAATTGTAAAACACACACGCACACAGTTGTAAAATACAGTTCAATTGAAGAATCACAAATGTGTGAAAATATAAAAGTCTTCAAATATTTTAGAATAGGGAAAAAAAAACCTCCTAGAATGATTAAAAAAAATAAATAAAATTGAGTTAATGTTGTCAAAGGTAAAATCATGTAGATTTATTTATAAATCCAGATTTTAATTGGTGTCTTGGATAATTATGAGGTGGGATTAAAAAACAAACAAATAGAAACATGCTATGATTGTTTGCATTCCCTTCCAGAGAAGACAACTTTCCCTTTGAAAAAGAGTCCACTGTTTGCGTTGCATCCTCAATTATCATGCGCGGCATTAAAGAATGCTCTTAACGGGATACCAAGGTCAGCGCTGATTCCCACCACGCTTATCTGAGATGGCACTTATAATGAGGATGTAGCAAAGCTTTTTAAAGCAGTATATTTATAGTTTGTTTTGTCTCAACTTGTACTTTTTTTTTTTTCATGTTGTCTCCAGCCATCTTTTCTGTATTTTCTTTGCTTTTCTTTAAAGATCAGTTGAAACTGTGATAAACATTTGTTAATGCTTTATGTTCACCTGGCTAAACAGGGATTTTTCTTACAGATGGAGACGTAAGAATCAATGCCTTGTGCAGAACGTAAAAGTGGTCACCAAAGTACCCTTGAAATGAACACAAAATGATTCTGTAAAGGAGCCTGTAAAACATATCCACCTTCGTTCTGTTATAATGTAAATATTAAGTCTAGAAGTAAAGACACAGACATGCAAAACTGAACTGGGAGCTGAGGCAATTTGGATGAAGTGGGACTGTTTTTGGGAGGGAACGAAATGGTATTGGAGGGATCAGTCTTAGAAAACTGGCCTGGGAAAATAAAGCTGTGGGAATAATAGGCTTTCTGTCAAAAGAAGGGAGAGAATTCCTGTCGTTGCTCTCGCCACCACCCCGAAGACCTTTCCCTGCGTTAAACCTGCTAGCATTTATTTGCCTTAGAATTACCTGCCAGCTCCATTTAGTAATAGACTGTGTCATAAAAAAGCAAACCATCTCCTCTGCCCTGGCCAACCGTACTCGTGTGTCCGCTTTTATGAATATGTGTTAGAAAAAGACCAGAGCGATTACGCTCATTTGCTTACTTACTGCACATCTGTGTTTGTATTTTCATTCATGCTTTGATGCCATCAGTGTGATGTACAGGTATGTGCGCGTGTGGCTTTGTGTACATGTGTGTGCCTATGGTTTTCTGTGTGTGCGTGTCAACAAGTGTGTTATCCCATCAGCTGACTCCCAACTTCATGGCCTCACTCTCACTACCCCCCCCCCCCCCCCCCCCCCCCCCCCTCCAACCTACACACCCGATGGTGTCAGGAACAACTCCGACAGCCAAAATTACCCATGTTGAAACAATGACCATTCTATTTATAAGTTCACCGTCTTGCCTTTTGTATTGGCTGAAACCACTTGGCGTGCACACACACACACACACACACACACACACACACACGCACACACACATAAACTCCAAACAACCCTATGAATGACGGCTCCGGGTGGCTGGGTTATGGATATGCCTGACTTTTCTTACCCTGCCACGTCGCGAGCAGAACTGCAGATTTGCTCAGCTTTGATGTATACTTTGTGGCTTATTAGTAAGAACTGGGTCAGCAGAGGGCAAGAAAGCAAAGCGCTGTTGTTCTTCCCGTGGCTCGGTGGTAGAGTGTTGGGATGGTGATGAGGAAGGGATGAGGATGTCAGGAGGTCAAAAGGCTGCCAAATATTGGCTCCAATTTATGTGTGAGCAATTTTCACTGCATAGATGTTTACGTAAATGAACACTACGTTTGAGCACTCTTAAACCTTTTCTCAAGTTAGCTAATTAAATGATTAGCTGACTGTTTTTAAAACAATCCGTGGAATGAAAATGACTGCAATTTGATTAGAGAGATGGATAGAAGGGGTTGACTACATATGAATAGAATAAGATGACTTGATTCCAGTATTACCAAGATGTGGTGCCTGTAAATCCCCTTTTTTCTTTCTTTTTTTGGTTTATTGTTATTGTTAAACCTACTTCAGTCCAATCCAAGGTAAAACTGATATTCATCAATTATATTTCTAACATATGTACTGCAATGGTTTCTCATTTTATAGATTAAATGTATCAGGTTCTACTATTTAATTCAGGCTCGCTCAGTTGCCCTTTTTTAAACATGTCAAGGATCCCTTTAAAAGTTTGATAAATGGCATTAGCAATAATTAAGACAACTACCTGTAATCACAGGCATGCCATCCAGAGACCATTTAGGATGTTGCATACCCCTTGCAGAGATGATTTATGGGCAGTGTGTCAAGGAGTCTGGGAAGCAGGGCGGCTACCTGTGCGTTTTACTGCCGCTACAGTTAAGCATTGTGTGAAAGTAAACAAAACAGTGGCGATGTGGACTGGGGAACAACAGCTCTGGCAGCAGGACACTGATTGCGTTGTCGGCGTTGGTCGTCCTCACTGGCCTTTTGCCCTTCCTGGCAGGCCCGCCATCGATACCCAGGTCATTTCCTATGCATGTCAACACACAGAGATACGCACGCTTCCCGCTGAGAGTATACAGCTACATGCTGATTCGCATTAATCTGTTTCTCGTCGGGCAGAGAGAGCAGAGGGTGGGGTGTCCTGGAGGGGTTTGTGTTGGACTGAGAGGCCAGTGAAGGTGGGTAAAGCCTGCACACACACACACACACACACACACACAACCTGACAGATTGCGTCAGGCCTGGACTTCTTTTTACACTGAGCAGATGTGGTCTCCCACTTGTTTTCCTTTGTAATTATCCCTCATTAAGTGAAAGCATGTGCCAATCAAACAGCTTGGAGAGCGAGAGCAGAGTCTGGGCCAGGGCAGGGAGAGACGGGAGAGGCAGGGAGACCTGTAGTCTGATCTTCACAGTTTTTCAAAGTGCAGTGTCATTTCACAGTCATTACTAGATTAAAGGCAAGCATTACCAGTGCTGCAGAAGCTACGGCACTGGCATTATTATGTTCCATTTGCTTCTTTCTAGGTTGCAGATTAGGTTATAACATTTAACACTTGACATGTTAATTGTAACTTCATAATGTATTGGTTTTGGTTTTATATTTTATTTTTTCTCTCTCTCTGATTAGCAGTTGGCTGCATAAAGCACAGCATGGTGGTGTGTCTCACTGTCACCAAAAAAGCAAGGATGTTTTCTCCGGGTACTCCAGCTTCCTTCCAAAGTCCCAAAACATTTGTATTCGGTTGATTAGAGATTTTAGATTGTAGGAATAAGTGTGAGTTGTTTCTCTCATTGCTCTCTCGTTGGCCCGGTTATGGACCGGAGACCTGTACAGGGTTTACCCTGCCTCTCAGCAGGGATAGGCAAGGCAAGGCAAGTTTATTAGTATAGTACAATTCAAGAACAAGGTGTTTCAAAGTGCTTTACAGAGACATTAAAACATCACATATATAAAAAGCATGATTTAAATTAGATTCATACCTTTATAGACCAGCATCAGAACTTTAAAGTCTGTCCTCTGACAGACAGGCAGCCAGTGTAAAGACCTCAGAGCTGGACTGATGTGGTCCACTTTTTTGGTCTTAGTGAGGACTCGAGCAGCAGAGTTCTGAATGAGCTGCAGTTTTTTAGGTGGACGTGTAAAGATGCTGGTACAATAATCAAGCCTACTAAAGATGAATGCATGGACTAGTTTTTCCAGGTCCTGCTGAGACATCAGATCTTTTATTCTTGATAAATTCTTGAGGTGATAGTAGACTGGCGTTGTTATTGCCTTGATGTGTTTTTCCAACTTAGGTCTGAGTCCATCACTACACCCAGATTTCTGGCCTGGTTGGTGGTTTTTAGGTGTGTAGATTGAAGCTCTGTGGTGACCTGTGATTGGTTCTCTTTGGCTCCAAAGACAATTACCTGAGATTTGTTTTTGTTTAGCTGGAGAAAATTGCAGCACATCCAGTCATTACTCTCCTCAATGCATTTACCAAGAGCCTGTACAGCTGTGGTAGTTTATTTTGTTGTTCTTTATAATCTGTTCCAATGGGAGCATGTAGATGTAAAACAGAAGAGGTCCCAGGATGGAACCTTGGGGAACTCTACATCTGAGCAGATGTAGTATTTCCTGTCCTCTAGGTACATTTTGAACCAGTTTAGTACAGTTCCATAAAGACCGGCCCATTTCACCAGTCGTTTAAGTATATAATAAAGTAGTATTGTGGTCAACTGTATCAAATATCATATGTTGTAGCCCCCAAGCCCCCCACCCCCCTACACACACACACACACACACACACACACACACACACACACACACACACACACACACACACACACACACACACACACACACACACACACACACACACACACAGACACTCTAAAATACATTTAACACCACTTCACCTGCCCCACATGACCCTGAACAGGCTGAAGAGCAGCATACAGGGATGGATGGATAGCTGCATTATTGTGACAGTTATTGCTTAAACTTTTACATTTCAGGAAATAATGCATGAATTACTGCTGACAACTAAAAATAAGTGTTAACACTGAAAAGATTTTTTTAATCCTTTTTTTTTTTTTTTACTACAGTGTACTTCTTTCATTAACTTCTGACCAAAACTTTTCTTTTTTTTGTGAAGCTGATCTATTTAAACAGCAGCATGCTGCCATTTTTTTGGTTTCCTGGTTTGGTTTATTGTGCCTCTCGGCTCATTATTTTTGGTTCCCTCCTATTAAAACCTCATTGCTCGTTGCTTTTATTAATTAATATAATTTTAATAAAGAACAAATTAATTATATTGGCTGATAGTGCTTCATGGTTTTGTGCTAGAGGTATCTTTTGGCTCTCTGATGCATCTTAAAGTACATCACAACTCTTACACATATACTTTGTAAGACTATGTGAATTTAGTTTTACTTTACATCTTTAGCTGAAAATTTGGGAAAAGGAAACATTAAAAGGAAACTTATCTTATGAAGTGTTTTTTACAGTATTCTCAATAAACCTCTGTTTTTGTGTATGGTTAGAGGGAAAACCTGAGTTACCGGTTCAAATACACATTTTGAACATCATCTTTAGTTTTGTTTATTTAAAAAAAAAAATTAAAATCCAGGTGTGTAACAAAGTATTTCAAAAGCAATGATCCTCACTACAAAAGGAGGGCTGGAGAAAAGGTCCAAGTATTTTCTAGAGAGAGAGAAAGAGTGAGAGAAAGAAAGAAAGGAGAAAAAACAAAGATATATGAAGTCTTCATGTCGATGAACTACCATTCATTTTCACTTTGAAGTCCTGCGAACCGTAGTGAAGTGTGATTGCATGTGACAGTCACCGAGTATGCCAGTTTATCATGATAAATAGTCCTGGTTGTCATGGTGCGGCTGCAGCATACACGTATGCACGTGCACACTCCTAGACAAATGTATGAACATATAGTGAGGCAGATGTTGGATTATAAAAGTTTATGCACAAAGATTCTGAACCACATATCAAAATCCAAATATTTCATTCATTGATAGCTCACATAGAAACAAAGTTACTCAGATATTTTTTCAAAGAACGGAAAAACTGCTGTTTTATGCTGTTAGACTAGAAGTATGTAAATCTCCACACTGAGGGGTTTATTTTACATTTTTCTCATAGTTTTACATTTACCAATTGAAAAAAATGGAATGACATTATTACAGATGGTGAGATAACTTGTTTTTAGAGTTATATTTTCATGTCCAAATAATGCATATGTACTTGCAACATGGTGAATAAAGCCAGAAACTGATTCAAAGTCCACATCCTGAACGAGAGCTGTGATCCGTCTTATGCTCCAATGTTTCTTCTCTCCCATCTTTACCAGAACAGATCACATATACTCGCCTGCACGTCTCAATCTCGCAGTCCTTTGCCATTATCTACAGCTCAGTTTAAGGCAGTTGAGAAACAGGAGAGCACACCGTGTACGCCATTATGGAACCTGGCGCTGTGGTTTCCTGTTTTGCACTTAAAACCGGAATGTTTTTTGTTTTTTTTCTAATCCATTTCTCACTGTTAGTCACGAGCACTGTTATGCAGATTTGTCATTGGTACTCTTTGTTGTGCTCAGTTCAAATGTTACTATTGTAATGCAGAAGCAAATATTAATACTGTTCTTGTGTACAAGGTGTGTGAGTGGGTTCCCATAAAGTTAAGTAAATTAAAAGTTAAGTAAATTCAAAGAGCAACAACATTGCTTAAAAATGAGTCTGCTGGACTCATTTGAAGCATTTTAAATGGTAGGATATATAGCAGAAGACTGGTTCTTAGGTGTGAGGACTGATGCTTGAAACTAATTCAGATTGGAAAAATTACATCGTTTCAGTTCATTTGAATAACTGGTTAAATGGTGTAAATTAATCTGTGGCTGTGTCAATATTGGCACATGTGCAGTAAAAAGTAATACACCCAGAATAAATATACAGGTCATTTTAACTTCATGCAAAGTACAGTGTCTAAAAAAATATTAAATCAAATCAATATATGGTGATTCAACCTGGATATTCCATTGCTCCAAAGATAGTCAGGCTGGCCAATCTAATTTGAAGTCTGAGTTTTAGACCACAAAGTTGGCACCATCAAAATAGATAAAAATTATATCAGATTAGATTGGCAGATAGAGATGAGATGTTTAAACCAGGTTTAAATAGGACCTAAATGAGTGTCAAACCTGAGGTGTATTTGTATTTATAAATGTGCATGTACTTTTGCGCACCATCATACACTATATGGCCAAAAGTATTCGCTCACCTGCCTTGACTCTCATATGAAATTAAGAGGCCTCTCATTCCTAATCCAGAGGGTTCAATATGACGTCGGTCCACACTTTGCATCTATAACAGCTTCAACTCTTCTGGGAAGGCTGTCCACAAGGTTTAGGAGGAGTTTAGGAAGCACATTTGTGAGGTCACACGCACACTGATGTTGGACCAGAAGGTCTGGTTCTCAGTGTCGGCTCTAATTCATCTCAAAGGTGTTCTATCAGGTTGAGGTCAGGACTCTGTGCAGGTCAGTCAAGTTCATCCACACCAGACTTTTTCATCCATGTCTTTATGGACCTGCGTTGTGCACTGGTGCACAGTCATGTTGGAAGAGGAAGGGGCCAGCTCCGAACTGTTCCCACAAAGTTGGGAGCATGGAATTGTCCAAAATGTCTTGGTAGTTGGGAGTTCCTTTCACTGGAACTAAGGGGCCAAGCCCACCTCCTGAAGAACAACCCCACACCATAACCATAACGTGGCTGAGTTGCTGTCGTTCCCAAACGCTTCCATGTTCTTATAATACAGCACAGTCGACTGTGGAATATTTAGGAGCGAGGAAATTTCATGACTGGATTTGTTGCACCAGTGACATCCTATCACAGTTCCACGCTGGAATTCACTGAGCTCCTGAGAGCGACCCGTTCTTTCACAAATAGTTGTAAAAACTGTCTTAATTTTACACACCTGTGGCCATGGAAGTTATTGGAACACCTGATTCCGATTATTTAGATGGGTGTGCGAAAACGTTTGGCAATATAGTGTATCTACATACTGATAGAACTCGTCAGTATTATGCAAGTACACTACCCATGTGTGCACATGAAAAATGTCTCTAAACGAATCTCATCCTCAGCTGCTGTTTCTCGTGCATGTCATCTTTCGCTCCTATTTATTTATTTTTTCTCTGTCAAACGAAAGCTGTGAAATTAGAAAACACCTTGGGAGATTGACAGTGGGATCACATTCAGTTTGACAACCGGGGGGCCCTAAAAAGCCAGCCTGATACCTAAGCATTTTTAATTAAACAGCTCTCTGCAGTCGCCGCATGCTTCCCTTGCCAGTTCAAAGCCTCTCATTTTGACCCATGTGTTAAAACTTTGTATCAGTTTTCCGCGGCTGTGTTTTTCTTGGCGCCAAAGACACACAACCAAATTGTCCTGTTTAAAAGCCAGTTTGTTTACAGTTCTCTTTCTTTTGCTCTCCTTACCACTAGCCATTACACTACCATATGTGTGCAGTGTGATAAGGTTCAGATTGTAGTTACAAAATCGCAACAGGCTGGGTTTGTGTATATTCCTCACAATTAAGTTCATTTTAAAGGTAGGAAGAAAACCACCTTAGTTTATGGAAAGATGTGCTACACAAGCCAATTGCCTTGAATCTCTGTCACTCTGGTTTACTTAAATGTTAAAACAAGTAAAATAGAGTGCCTATCTGTTTCTTTGACTCCTCATCAATAACATTTGTCCATCTGATGTAAAATCGATATGACACACACTGACACAATGCCGGAGCAATGGTAAATGTGTCGTCATTTGTCATCGACTGGTAATAAAGATATGTCACAATTGATTTTAGCCCATTTTCTCCCCTTCTTTCTCTCTCTCTCTCTCTCTCGCTCTCCCCCTCTCTTCTTTGCTCTTTTGCAGTAGCAGTAATAGAAAAAAAATAAATGAATATTATGACTAAGGGATGGCCATCCATGCCAAACTCATTTAACAGCTGAGCAAGGGGCTGTGATGATTTGAGGACCCGAGTATTGTGTTTTTATAGAGATGCCCTAGGACGACTGAGGGAGGTGGTGTCTATGAGGAAAAAGGTTTGGCTTTGGACTCAGCTCAGTATTGGCATATTTTTAGCACATAGACTTTTTTTTAAAAATTATTTTCTAAGCTACTTTTTACTTCATCCTTAATTTAGGTGTAGCTGTTTGAGTTTTTTATGGTTCAGCACGGAAATAAATAAATGCTGGATTGTTGAAGTTAAACATGTTTAATGTGAAAAGGAATATATACAGTATGAGTCTAAAATGTAAAGAGTGTTTTATGAAAACAGTAGCGTAATAGGTACAGAATAGAAATGTCATTAAGCGTGAATACAAGTGCTCATCTTTTTACAACATGTACATAGTGGATCATTTTCTGTTCAAGTCATTTTGTTTCAGTATCGGTGGCTTTATAGTAAATGTTGGTGTGCTACCTTCTGTTTCTGTTGTGTGCACGTTTGTGTGTCAGCTGTGCCATCGTGGTTTGTTGCCGCTGGGTTGTGTCTACCCAAGTCGCACCAGTGGTAGCGAGCAACATCTGTTTTGGGCTTGTTGTTCCCCTTGGCTGCTTTTCAATTGGATTTCCTCAAGCAGGGCCAAAAGCTGTCACCTCTGCCAGGCTCTGTTAGCGATCACCGCCGGCCCCTATATTAAGTAGGTGGTTCAGGGCTAAGCTAATAACTCTCCCTCCTCTCCTGAGCCACCACACACCGGTACTGGTGTTGCTGCTGGCCTCAGTGTGTGTGTGTGTGTGTGTGTGTGTGTGTTCGTGTGCGGACTCTCAGTTTTCCTCTGTAGCGTTGGACCCCATTGAGGCAGGCTGGCTTGGGGGTCCTCTCCTCAGTTTGACAGC
The DNA here is from genome assembly GCA_014839995.1 of Xenentodon cancila. Classification (NCBI taxonomy): domain Eukaryota; kingdom Metazoa; phylum Chordata; class Actinopteri; order Beloniformes; family Belonidae; genus Xenentodon; species Xenentodon cancila. The sequence goes on from CM026206.1 coordinate 10,637,527, forward strand.
CGACAGAATGCATGTATGGGAAACAAACAGAGTATCCTAATAGCTCATCTCAAGGAATAACTTATCCACTTTCCTGAATAATGTATGGGATGGAAATGGGACGAAAACTTTTGCCCTAACCCCACCCTCACCCACGGTCTACACACAACAGTTTGTCATTGTGAGCGGAACTGAATACATTAACAAAACATGATGAGCTCGAGCTCCACTCGTATCTCCACTTTCACTTTCGTGTGTTTTTCTTTTTCCTTTTTAAACACGATAAAATCAGTTGGTTGCAGTAAACCCTCTTATTATGGTCTCACATACAACTTTTATTGTAAAATGTATATTTTCTTTGATGTAAATGAATTCACAGCCAAAAAAATTTTTGAGTAACACTAAGCATCTTTGTAATTCAGTAGCTCGTAGATGCACCTTTAGTAACAATAACTTCTATACATGACTGCATCGGTCGCTCACATTAGTGTGGAAGAAATTTGACCCATTCTGCTTCAGTTCATTGAGGTTCATTGCACAGCTCACACACACACACACACCAGAAAATTGTCGAAATATCTGCTTTTATAGAGGTCTCCACATCAGCTGATGATCAATTTCTCATGCGCAACTAACCCTCTCAAATCCTGGTGAAGTAGTAAGGGATTAGTTACTATCACTTAAATTATGTTGTGTTTTTTTGGCTTCATTTTTAGGAAATAAATTATAGCATAGCATGGAAATTCTAAAGCTATGATTTATTTCATAATAGCACTACAATCAAATTGTTTTTTTTTATTATGCTTTTGGGTTGTTTTTAAAAAAAAAAACAACCCCAACAACAATCAAATAAAAAATATAAAGGTTTGAACGAGGGGGACGTAACTTTTGCACACAAGATGATAAAAAGAAATAAAACTGTAGCCTTTTACACCTTTTAGGCTTCTGTCTGCTTACAGCTTTAATCTCAGTGGGAACTTGAAAGTAAATATAGTGGTCCTTAAATTAGACTGAACTTTCTCCTTTTTTAATTTTGCAGCTGTCCCAGATTAACGATGACCAATATGAGAATATCTTAAACTAGTTCTCTAGTTCTCTAGTGGACCATGAGAGTTTAAAGATTGCTCTTAATGGTCTTTTGACAAGTTTCTGCTGCTGTCAGAAATTCAGAAATTCAGAAATGTAGGATTATCCTTCTGTCACTGTTACTACAACCTACATCTGCTAAGCAACCAAATGCAGAGTGAAATAGCATTTGAACAATGCAACACAGAAGCCAATATTATAAACCGAATAAAAATAAACCAAAAAAGGTACATTAAAGCCAAACAAATGTTGAGTTAAAAAAGAAGCGATTCCGGCTCAGTTGTGACAGGAATAAAAATGACTAAAAGACATGTTCTCCGTCACAAACACTGCATTGTTTTAGCTGATTTGGCGAGGTTTGGAGTCTGGACTGACCATCTACAGGTGTCAATCTACAGTCTGCTACGCACCAAACACCATGTCACAGCTTTTGGAAACCTCTTGCTCGGTGTGATGTTGTAAGCTGGCTAAAACAACAAAATATGTAGCAGCGTAAGAACCCATCGCTGGAAAACTAACGGTAAATGTAATGGAGCTGTACGGGTACACCAGCAGGGGTATCGGAGTGTCTGAATGAATGTAACCGGGTACCAAAAACTGAATTTGATCCAATCCAGATTTTAGAAGCGGTTGATCTGCATTTTGATCTTTTACGCTTGTTTTTATTTTAATCTTTAATCCCGCTCAGTTGAAGCAGGCTTGAATGTTGTAGAGGTTTTGTTTGAGCTTGTTTACCCCTTCAGACAGAAGAGGCAGACTAACCGTATGCCTGCACGTCTCTTTTCCTTCATATCTACTGACCAGCTGGAGCTGGATTTGAACTGAGGACCTGCAAAGTATCAACTCCCTTTTTTTGCAGCTTTGACAGACACTTTGATTTGACGTGCCATGAGCAGTTAAAGTGAAAGTTATGTATACATGTTAATTAAACTGTTTATGCATTGAGGGGTCAGAGACATTAGCAAGTCCTAGAGCACAAGTGTGAATTTCTTTCTTTCCCCCCGCATCACAGCGTTTTAACCTCTTCTGTCTCTCATTTCCTTAATGATTGCCAGGTGTGGGGGGCAATTTTTCCTCTCCTTTTTTGCCAAGTGGAGAGGTAGATGGCTCTATTTGTGAGAAGTTTCTGTGTGTTTGAATTTAGGCTGGGATATTTGACGGCAGGTCCACCTTGCTCACATAGCTTTCATTTTTGGCATTGGGTGACACAGAAGCCTGGAATTCCTTATAAACATGTGGAGGTTGTGGATCGTTTCTAGAAAAAGCTCTTGCCCCGATTGAAATTTTTTCATTTGTGAAATCTCTTGTATTTATTTTTTTAAATTTTTGTTGGAAGCTTAGAGCACTATAAACTTTTTTTTTTTTTTTTTTTCAATATTGAGCAATGACAGTACATAAAGTTTTCTTCAAACTATGTGGAGCATCTGACATATAAAATTATTATACTGCCATTTCATCTATGAAAGAGCGCTTACACTTTTTTTAATTTAGATATATTACCCCAAAATCAAAACGTACAGGACACATCTTTTACTTGGCTGTTCTTTTTTGTATCACTTTTATTTAAAGGAAGACTTTTATGTTTTTGCATAATTTTTCTTAGTTTCCTGAGGCCGTAATGACGGTGATGTGCCTTGACCAGTACAAAAGCTCTCTTTTCCACCATGTCTTTACAGCTGGTTTTAGGGAGTGGAATTAGATACTTGGTTCAGCACCATCCTACTTATTTGTGAAGTGTGTGTTTCCTTTGTGTTGTTTTGTTTGTTTGTTGTTTTTTGTGTTTTTTTGTTTTTCAAATTTGTTTTTACAGCTTTGTACTGCCCACTTCAGACTTCCAGCAATTGAGGCAAAATGTGATACTGAGTAGAGATAAAGATGGGAAAGTTGAATATCTGTTCTCTGATCTGTGTCTGTGCTGTCAGTGTCAGACTTGGTTGGACTTGAAACAAAATAAACTTGTTTTGACTTTTTTTTTTAAAGGTTCTTGCATTATAAAATTGACATAGTAGTCATCTCTTATAGCTCTAATTTAGAAAATGGTCTGTTTATTTTGGATTTTTATTTTGTCTGGACACAATACATACAAAATACTGAGGATGAATCAATGTTGATCACAAAAATTAAATTTACATGGATTGTGGTTGCTACCAGATGTTATGGTTTTAAAAGAGACGGGGATATTAGATATTAAAGAAAAGTGACTTTACATCTTCCTTTCTATCTCATGTTAACATTTTACCCAGCTTTCTTTTAAAAGAGAGCACAACGTTGACAGAAGCAATATATTGCATGAAAGAAAATGCTGCCCCGTCAGTCCCTCTCTCCTTGCCAAGACACCGTCCTTCCCCTTTAATCATAGTTTTCATATTTGTACATTGTACATTGGAAATTTGTTTCCCAAGGACAATGTCATAAACTTGCTATTTTTCTGATATTTTCACCTACCGGGCTCTCTGCTCCCCAACTGCACACGACTGGGGAGGTTGATGGAGATGGGAAATCAGGGTGATGAAAGGTGAAAGAGGAGTGGAAACATAAAGGGATAGTTGGGACAGGCTCTGTGGAGTGGTGTGTCAGGGGCTGCATTCGTGAAACAAAACAGATGCAGTGTCTCTCAAAACAAAAAAAAACAAAAAAACCCTGAATAAATATACAGGGTGCAGAATCAGCGCATTTGCTCAGAAAGCTGGAGCGGGTGGTCTGCAATTTAAAGCTTTCAAAATATGGTCAATCCTTATATAAAAGTATTGAAGAAAAGCAACAATATGAAAAAAAAAAATTCAATTCCATTTAATTTATATAGCGTCTATTACAACACAAGTCTCTAGGCGCTTCCCAGAGACCCAGAACATGACCCCCGGGCAAGTATTACATAAACAACGGCAGGTAAAAAACTCCATAGTGGAAGAAAAACCTTAAGCCAAACAGTGGCAGGAAAAACTCCCCTTTAAGAGAGAAGAAACCTTGAACAGGACCTGGATCATAAGGGGGGGGGGGGGGCTCCTGCCGAAGGCCGGCCAGGTAGAACAGGAACAGGGAGATCAGAAAGAGGGAATGAAGAGCAGAGAGAGGACAGACACGGACACACCGTCAAATGTACAACAGACAAGATTTATAAGTACAACTATCCATCAGCAGCAGAACTAAAGTTCCATGTACATATGACTGAAACAGCATATATCAGTCAGGAAAACAGGATTTTATCGATTTTTCTCAGAACAGATCCATCAGGCTTGTGTTTTACAGGCTTTATTAAAAGCATGTTGCTGTTTAAAAATCATTTAACAGGAGCCATGATTTTAAAACCTCAAAACGCAGCCCTGATATATTCCTGAATAACTTAAATATGGAACATTTTAGACTGGGTGACATAAGCAGTGTCGTTTCAGAACAGTGTGATTGAAATGCAGAGGGCCCGAGGGCTTTTGTGCAAAACACGTAATATGGCAAAAGTTGACCTTTTTATGTACTTGTAAAAAAAATTAAAAAAAAGCTGCATGAGTTATGTGGTTTAGTTGCTTGCTTTATCTGTTCTGTGCATCTTCAAGCTTTGTCGTCGTACAATGTTCATTTTATGTTAATCTTCTGTTTTTATGTTAGCACCACGAGTAGGCGACATGAGATGTTCCCTGTTGTATTTAAGTTATTTTCCATATGGATCTCAGCCTGTTTAAAGGATCTGCTTATTACAATATGTCCATGCCTTACAAAGACCATCCATCCATCTGTCCATTTTCTCGCCGCTTCATCCTGTTCAGGGTCAGGAGGGGAGCTGGAGCCCTTTTATGAAAACCACTTTTGCGCAAGTATTTTATGCAGAAAAATAAAAATAATTTTCAGACTTCATAAAGTACAATTACAAGTGCATGTAGTTGTACCTGAAAGGCCACATGTGTGATTGTGACAGCTGCAAATGAATCCAGCAGCAGCGTTGTATAATTCAGCTCAACACTGAACATGTTTCTGCTGGCCCACGTTTTCTGCTCCTATAATTCAGTTATTACATTTTACCAGATTCAGATTATAAAAGGTCCACACAGAATTTTGTCTGCTAATTTGGATTTCAACCTAAATTATTATAGATTGGAAAATATATATGTTTTTTTTTACCTAAGATCTCCAGAATGACCTTGTAGGAAGAAGAGCATGTTCTCTTATTAAAGTATATTAAGCTTTTGATACAAATGTAACCCTGTATTGGAGTCTCTTAAACACCTAATGCACTAATTTGATGGTTTTCTGTGAAGTGAGCAGCAGGACAACAGAGGACCATTTAAAAAAAAGGCCGTTGTCAGTAACACAGCCAGCCTAGGGTTAGAAGCACAGCAACCAAGACTTCAGGTGGCTTAAAAGTAAACCGACTCTCAGTTCTTAAAAGTAAATCAGTCTTTCGCTGTGATTCGTTCTCTCCGTTTTCCCTGACAAAACTCTCAGTAACTGATAAAACGGGCTGTGCCTTCTCATTTAAACAAGAGTTGTTTTGCTGTGCAGCATACATCTCTCTGGAGTGAAAATATTTTTGGTCAAACACAGTGCTCGTTAGCTTTAACTTTTTTAAACATACAATTGTTCTCTAATTAGTGGGATGCAAATTATTTGATGCTTTCCTGTTTGATGTGCAGTACAGTAATACTTTGAAAGCAATTGCGTTCAGTCTTCGCATAAATTTGTAGCGTCTTCTGCTGAGTTCAAAAGAAACAGGACCAAGTTTAGAAAAACAGACTTGAATTTAAATAAAGCGCCCCATTTTCTTGTCTTTGTTTTTAGCGATAACATTACTGAATTAACATTTTAAACAATCTTTATTGTTGTGCTGCCACTTATTTTTAACTCAATTAAATTTTAATAGATCATTTTTCTTAATAAGCACAGTATGTTGTCTCCACTTTGTTTGCTGCCCAACAAAAGATTAATTACAAATAAGAGGACTGATCAAAAACATGATAATCAAATTGCAACAGTAAGTTGAAAATTGCAATTCTAATGCAATACAATAGAGAATATGTTTCAAATTAACCACCCACAGTCTGTTTTTGTGTATATAAGCTTGTGGTAAGACTTGTGTGCATCTGTGTGTGTGTGATGGAGTACATTGATATATGTCCATACACACTTAACATTTATTTAGTGTTTTTATAGGATTTAAAATTTTCAACAATGAACATCATGTATTGTGGTTTTGATTTCACTGTATGAAAAGTTGTCCTTGACCTAAAGTTGTTACAGGTATAACAGCATCAACATATCATCCTGATCTGGATCTTTGACTGACAAACAGGTTAATGTTATTAAACAAACTTAACACAGCAAGCGGCCAAATCAAGAATCACAGCAACCGTAGGAGACAGACAAAAGTAAAAAGAAGACGTATAATAACCTCACACAGTTCACACGCTGTCCCGGTGTGTATGCTGCGTGTAAAACAGCCCCCTAACTGGAGACTGTAATCACACCTTAATTCAGAACCGAGCGGGCCATATCAAGCTTTGTGCTGACATCCATCAGACTCGTTCCCTGCAGCTTTAGAGTCACTGAGAGCACATCCTGCTAAAAAAACAAAACAAAAATGGTTAATTTTGCAGATTTAACAAAAGTTATTAGATATGTAAATGGGTTCTTACTTTGCCCATCATTCAACCCCCTGTCATCTCTAATAAAATTCTCATGGCAGTTTCTGCATAATCTCTCTTAATAAACACACAAATGGAAATAATAGAAAAACTTCTTCAAACTGAGAGTTGAAGCTACTACTTTACACTTGTATCATAGCTTCTTTGAACTTTTCTGAAAGCTTTTTGTGGAGCTCGAAAGCAGTCAATTGGTACTTTGGAGGACTGTCACTGAACAAACAACACTGTCATCTTATTTGCTGCAGACAAATGAACCGTGAACTGTTGAGTTCTCAGAACCAGGAATCTCTTATTTTGTAGTAAACTGTCACTATGAAACAAGGTCGTATATGTGGAAAACAAATCAAATAGTAACTGTGATTTGCATTCTAAAACTAAGAATCAGTTCTCAAATTTGATTTTTTTTTTTCTTTTCGATGCATCTTTTAATATTTGACTAGGAGTCAAATTTTTATTCAACTTAAATGACACTTGTAGCTCCTGAATAGTAACAACCCATTTTGCAAACTGATTCACTTGTCCTCTTATGGTTATATTGTGATATTTAATTTCTTTTTGTGCCACATGAAGGTCTGGCCATCATTACTGCCGACTGAAGGTAAGAGTCAGAGGTCTCCGCATCGGATCGCTCGCTACGTATTTTGTTTTCAGCATTTTTTTTTTTAGGCCTGTGGAGTTGTCAGTATAAAGAGGATGGATATTCCGAGTCATCCCCTGACAGCATAAAAACAGACGAGGCATTTCATTCCCTGGGGGACAACAGTGGCCGGCAGGAGGTGAACGGGCAGTGACTTGGTCGAGAGGTCATCATTGTCGCCCTGTCACTCTGGATGGGCCCCCAAATCATGTTGTCAATGGTGATGCATTGAGATTTCCCTCTAGCAAAAATTGGTGGTTTCAAACTCAACTTGATTGATGTATCGATCGGTTGTCCCTGCCTGTTCTCAGTCAGGATGTGTCCTTACCCCATTTAAATGTAGCAGCACAAACACTTGATAACAAAAAGGGAGAGATGTACTGTAATTGAAAAACTTTTTCCTTTTCTTTTTGTGAGTGTGCTATTTAGACCCACATCGACATGCAGTTTTCTTATCAAAGCATCTGCTGTGTCTGTCAGCCTTGACATTTATAGGATTTTACCCGCCTTTTCATTTTTCTTTAGTACATTTTTAGTGGAACAGTGCAATCAGAGCTCTGAGAATGCTGTTCTCACTGTTTCCATTGAGGCCACAGGATTACATTAGGGTCTGAAGGCGACTGCGAAGCTTGTACATTCATTTGATGCCACAATGGATTTGAATGAAAAATAGCTGTTTTTCTGTGACCAAAAGTGTAGCCTTTATGTGTCCAAGGGCATGGCATTCTTTGACCCTCAGTACTAGCCGTGAGTTTTGTGAGGATGAAATATCTTCTTTTATGTACCATTTTTTTCATTATGTTTCCTCTGTCTCCTGTATCTCTTGCTTTGCTTTCCTCCAGCGGTTTTCCTTGATAGCCTCATCTGGCGTGGGTTGCTCTCTTTGTGCGTGTTTTCTTAAACTCTGTTTCCTCATTTATGTTTTTTTTTTTTTGTTTTTTTTTTGTAAAGGGCATTGCAGATGATAATTAACATAGGTACTGTGATTTTATGCATGTTTAGATGTTTCTGTAGTTGTATATACTGCATATATATATATATATATATATATATATATATATATATATATATATATATATATATATATATATATATATATATATATATATACAGTACGTGAGTGTGTGTATAGACATATATATTTTTCTACATATAAGAACACCATCTGAACTCACCCAACATGAGATTTTTCACTTTAAAAGCATCATAAAACATTGAGATTCACCTTTTGATTGATTTGTGCAATGTAGAACAAGCAGCAGAAGTAGTGTGAGTCAAGCAAAAGGTGAGTTTGGTCTGTCAGAGGTGATCCAAGTTGGAGAAGTTGTCCTGCTACTTCTCCTCCTCTGCCTGGATGAAATCAAGTGCATATCAACCTTTATATGTATATTTTTCTCAACTTATTATCTTATTTTCTTTATAATCAATAGGAATAAAACAGAGAAAACAACAGTAACAACTTTGTCATCCTCTCGTTTCATTGCCACTCCTTCTTCCTCTCTTTCTTTGTCTGTGATTGCAGGGTCTGTTCATCTTTCTGATATATGGGGTGTACAACACAGAGGTAAGTCTGCATTGTGTCTCAAGGCTGTCGGAGTGAATGAGAGAAATGACAAGTTTCTGATGGGCTCCTTGCTTAAATGCTGGGTGGGTGGGGTGTGACTGAGTGTGTATGCCCGTGAACGTGTGCCTGCGGATGTGTAGAGAGATGGGAGGGGCCATCGTTTCCACGCGAGCGTCCCACTGCCCTTCATGCTTGGACTAACTTATATGCATCCGAGTCCGACCATTTAACACTGACACGCTGCGGTTCTCAGCCACTCATTCCTCACCCACATAGTCTAATATTTCACTGCCTCTTTAAGTTTTTAAACTCACGGCCCTCCATTTAGCATCCTGACAAAGCTGTTGGCCAGGACTTTGCAGAGCCCCCAAGCTTTAACCACTGTAGTACAACAAAGGAAAACAATATGCAGCAAACAATGAGTCAATGAAGGACTGAGAGAATCTCGTATCGGGATGCTCTGTTGTTACCATTTACATGTGCTATAGATGTGTGGAGTGGTTAAGTGTTGAGACAGGGAAAGGTTTCATTTAATAAATGAGACTGAAGCATGAAAATCACTCATCGAATGTGGCTTTTAGTCTGTGTGGCTGAGGTTAACGTTACATGTGCATAGGTGATGCTGCGTGCAGGTGACCTCCCAAAATGCAGGGCTTTTTCATGACTCATCGTCTAATTCATCATCTCTCATCTCAAACTTTATAGAGAAACAGGACCAGCTTAATAGCACTGTTGAAACTGCAGCACTATATGCAATGCCATTTCAAATATGATTTAGTGTTGCATTGCACAGAGAAAAGTACTTTCAGAGCTAAATCCCCTCTATGACTGGAACAAACCACCGCTGGCCAGTTTTCAGTCCTGAATACCAGCCATTCATATTCTTTCTTTTGCTTTTCCGTGCTCTAAATGAATATACAGTCATTGAGCCACATTGCATGAGACCCAACCTCCTCCTTCATTTATTTGATCTACTTTTGCTTCATCATAACCTTTGTCCATCTGATCATCCAAGACTGCCTATCTCTCGTACAACATCTGCATCTTTGTTCTCATTTTCTCTCTCTCCTCGTCTTCTGAGTCTTTTCCGCAGCATACACAGCTGCATGAGTCACAGACAATGCACTGCCAATGCAAAAACCAGGGAAGACTGACCTTTTTGCAATGTGCATTCTTGCTTAAGTAGGTTTTTATAGTGCTTGAAAATTAATTTTCTAGCACTCTGGTAGTCCTTGACCCGGAAGATTTTTTATTTATGTATTTAATTTTTTTAGTTAATGAGCAGCTTGTCTTCACGTTACATTTTTAAACAAGACTATGGTTTTGTGTTAAGATGAGGAAAAAAATGTTGTCATTATATACATCAGGACCTCTTAATTCATCTGAATCTTCATCCCTTTTAAGAGGGCCTCTCCCACGCTATTTGGTTTTATGTTCATTGTCAAAAGTGAGACACACAGAACTGTTGGGTTCAGGATTTATCCTTGTTAAAATTAAAAGAGGATGAATGTAAAATAATCAAAGGTCTCTTTGCTGTGTGTCTGTATTCAGATTGGCAATGAGAGAAGCCAAAGTTAAACGGAGATCCCTTTTCTGCCTGAATTCATTTAAGATAACCAGTCTTAATGGACGGGGACGAGTATCTCACACTTGACACACAAGTTAATCACACAGGAGTTCACTGTTCACAGGACGATGTGGAGGGACCCTTACATGAACATCCCTGACGAGAAACACCGTTCAGGTGTGAGAAGCTCCAGCTGTGGCATTCTGTTTCTTTTTCATGGCGTTCCCTGCTGATGCATATTGACAGGGATTGTAACAGGACAAGTGATACAGTACCTGCCAAGCACGCAGAAATGACAGAGGCTGCTCTTTGTCAGAACTTTGTTGTTACAGTATGTGTTAGCCTGTTAGAATAAATGAGTCTCCAGCCATATTCATGTGGGGAAATTTTATTTTGATATGCAAACTGTAAGCTGAAGAATTAACCAGAGCCTGAAAGTTGAAGCATGCTTTATTCATAAGGCTGTTTTTCAAGCTGAATAATTACAAAATGTGGCATGGAGGATAAAGTTCGTCTGCTGCTATTACACTCAAAATGCAACGTTTTAATTGCTAATTACCTGGCAGTAGCTTCCCATTATTCACTGCAATTAGCTTTTCCTTGGTGGTCACCTTGTAATCCCTTGCTTTGATGACCTTTTATTTCCATCAACTCCAAGGATGTTGGCAGGTGTTGTTGAGAACACTGCTTTTATATGGTAATCGCTTTGCGTAAATTTACATGGTGAACTATACTTTGCACCATTTTGAAACCTTGACTACGTACAAAATCCCTTTAAACACATAACGATCATCTAAAACAAAGCCCTTCCCCTCATTGTCAAATGATTAATTACATCGTGTCATGTAATTGCCTCAGCAGGCAGGTTGTTTTGATATCAGTGGATCCTATTTTCCTTAAATAATACTATACCTTGTTGTCTCATGAACATCTGTACCATGCTGACGACCTTGTTAGGATGTCAGAAATAATGAGAAGGATTTAGAAATACAATGTTGACTCTGTGCTGTCAGACGGCTCTGCCTCTCTTCATTATGTAGCCCTTCAACACTACGTGGACCATTCACTGCGTACACATGCTGTCTCACAGTGTGTGTGTGTGTGTGTGTGTGTGTGTGTGTGTGTTCAGTGTGGTGTCATAATTTATAACAAAGTGTGACTTAATGAAGCCATAAGCCATAATGCATATTCACTAACGTTGTGGGCTGGTCTGGGAAGTCTGCGCTGATGAGAGGCCAGCCACTACAAATTTGTATTTAATGCTGGCAATTTGCTCAGCTAATGTGCATGCGCACGCACATGCACACACACAGAGACTGCACTCAGAGACATTCACATGGAAGACTCCAGACTACATACAGTAACTTAATCTGGCACTTCGACTCATATTTGTCTTTTGTGTTTGTCCACCAATACTCATTCAACAATTAGTAGAAAGTGTTGTGTGATACGTTTTTATTCTAATATCTGTGATGAATTATATCACAATAACATATAAAAGCAATAAGCAAAAAAGAACTTTCAGTAAGCAGTAAAAAATGAAAAATGTAATCAGTGGAACCTAATTTCAACAGGTAAATTTCAAATGAATGCTAGTTGTATGTACTCGACTGTATATGTGTAACATTGCTGGGCCTCCTGTCTGGTGTTGTGTGTGTTAAATAAAGGTGTGCAGTACACTGTTTCATCTCGGGTGTAAAAATGTAATCTGTTCTGCTAGGGCGGTCCCCTCTCCTCCAATAGCTCCATTTGTTGGTCCCGGTGCTAAATGTTGACAGATGATATCTTGAAGTCGTCTCCTTAGTTTGCCAGCTCTATGTGTCACTTTCAAGTCCCATTAGCCACTGGGACATACTGGAACATCCTCGCACATACACTGCTCCAGCAACTGCATGTGAGCGCATGCAAACTAACCCCCTAAAATACGCCATTCCTCTTCCATGTTTTACTCTGTTTTCTGTGTATATGTTTTCCAAGTCTTTGCAGGAACATATATGTGTGTATGTTCATATACAGTAGATTGACTATAATTCGTTGTAAATTCACTATCATTGAGTGCTGTTACACATACGCTCTTTCATATTCGCTCTTTGTTCCAGGTTCGGAGCACGGTCAACAGGATGAAGGAGAGGAGAAAGGCGCTTAATTTTTCAGTAGGTAGTCCTCCATATGCTTTTGTGTGTGTGTATGTGTTCGCGTGCATTTGTGTGCAAGAGAGAGAGGAAAAACACCAGTGTGACCAACTCAATTTTCCTTACAGATATTGCTTCTCATGGGACAAAAAAAAAAAAAAAAAAAAAATCATTACTACTCCAGCAGTGCCAATGAAAGCTGGCCACAAGACAGCACTTGGCTTCTGGTAGCATCTGACTAGTCAACAGTCCGTGTGAGATGCCCTTATACATCAAACATAGACCCTCCATAATAGGCCCCCACCTCCCACCCCTTCCGTCATTGCAGCACCTTCATCCCAGCAATGTCAAGCTCCGCAGTGTGTTACAAGTTTCTAATCCAGGACAAGCCGTCCCCTGACATTAAAGTGTCAGGCCAATATTTATACCTTGTTGGACGCTGCCGTTTGGCTGAATGTCTGTGATGCCATAAGTGTGTGTGTGTGTGTGTGTGTGTGTGTGTGTGTGTGTGTGTGTGTGTGTGTGTGTACATACAAAGATTATAGCTTACGCAATGCATTTTAAAAGTACATAAAAGTCTACACACAGAAACATGCCACACACACAATTATAAAACTTGGCAAACACTTTGACAAACACCCACCCATCATTTGACACTTGGCTGCCCAGACTGTCTAGGAAGTGCACCCTCAATCTCATGCACTCGCACAAAATGCATCTCGTCATGTTGGTTTGTCACACTTAATGGCCAGCAATACTCTGACCTGCCCCTCCTTCTGAACCCTGACCCACCCATATCTACTACCCCCCCCCCCTATTCCCAAGAAGCCATTTATGAACAGGAGATTGATTTTTAAAATTCAGCGTGCCCCGACTCCTTTTCTTTGACCCTCCCCACACAGAGATGGACATTGTGAGGATGGGAGGAAATAATATGAATAAATAGATAAATTAATGTGTGCATGTGTCTGTGTGTTGGGGGGGGGGGGGTGTTCTTCGCCACCAGGTACAATCTGATATATTGGCTTCTCGTGTTCTCCGTGAAGAGCCCCCATCAAGCGTCATTTTTACTGCTTCCTCACCCCTCTTGTGGTGGCAATTTTCCAATCTCGCCAGGTTCCACTACTAGAATGCTTTTTTTTTTTTTTTTTTTTTTTTTTTAAGTCATCACTGTTGCCTGACGGGTTTTAACCTAATGCTTTTTTTGCACCATAAATTCTGCTTGAAATACTGTATCTAACTGTCCTTTGGTTGGATGGGAGACATTTAGCTCTAGATGACCGCACACACCCCTATATATCCTCTTGTTGTAAAATAAAGGAATGGGAATTGTGCATTTCCGGGTGAGGGGTAAAGAGGCTTTGGCAGTGTTACTACACATGGAGTCATTTTGAGACCAGAAGCCCTTATCGGAGACAATGGGGTACATGTATATTTTGCCAGGGAAGATTTAATCATATGGGATAATTGACTGCAACTTCAGTTTACCAATTTAAAGTAATTAATTTGAAGGTCTGTTTGAAACATTTTTGTGTTTCTGTTATACCTTTGTCTTTAACATAATTGTCATAAGTCAGCTATAGTCAGATATTCTTAGATTCTAATGTGTTCACAATTTGTGGGGAAGGTAAAGCTGATCACGAACACTTATTTGTCATATCCAAACACTACAAGATCTTTACAAAAAATATGACGTTAGTGCTAACATGTCATGCTGCATATTGTTCTTGCTGTTCTTGACATTTAACCTTGTAAAGATCTAATAAATTCCACCAATGTTAATGACGCTGCCTTCCCTCCTTAATTCCACACTACAGTTGACCTCTTTAGACCTCCTCTTATTTTGGCTCACTATATAAGCTTGGTTCTCAGACACAGCTTTTTTTTTTTTTTTTTTTTTTTATAAACCCCAGGGAGGTATTGTTATACATGTACACACATGCACACGTGCACACACAGCCCCTCTGAGCAGTGTTGCCGGCCCGTTTGATACTGCACACCTCTTGACCTACCCTGACCTTCTTCTTGTACACACAGCCAGATTGCTTTGTAAAATAAAGCTGTCAGTTGCAGGACCCAAATAAAATACACCCTCCCTTCTCAGCACTTCATGCCCCTGACACGACTGAAATATAGATATAAATTGGAAGTGGATTAGTTTTTTTTTTTTTTTTTTTTTTTTTTTTTTATCTTAATTCAAGTTTTGACAAGATACAGGAAGCTACATATAAGAGCCAGTTGGAATCAGTCGGCTTGGCGAAAAACTTAATTGGACTGGAATTTATTTTTGTTATTTTATTTGTTTTGGTGGAATAGATGCATGTTGTTAGCCTTGCGGCTGAGGACAAAAATAATAATAATTTTTAAAAAAAACCCTCTTTTTTTTTTTTATTTCTGTTGCTGAGTTGCAGACTAAAAGGATTTACAGTTACATGTAGCTTATCATGTGTTTCCACTTCCATCATTTACACCAAATCTGGATATCAATATTACACAAAGCCAGATCAACAGGGCCTAAGTATTTGCCATGTGAACAGTTTTTCCCTGATAGAAATAAAATACCATTGGCCATGGAGCCTGTTGAACTCCCGTAGTCTGTTTAAGAGTCGTGCAAACAAAGGGGTTTTGTGTGATTGATGTTTATTTTGGTCTGCCTAGAAGATGCCTGTGCTTGTGTGAACAAAGGAGCTCTGCAAATTGAATTCATACATCGGCTGCTCGGGCTTGCATGCTGAAATTGTTAGACATCACAATATTGTACAATAGCATATGACATATTGTTGATTAGGAATTTTACTACAAATTGTGACTAATTTTGATCAAAGAAACAGGCTTTGAAAACAAAACTGAAAAAAGCTAATGCACATTTGCTCCTCATTTGCTTTCAAATAATATTCAAACATACTTTTAATCGCATTTAAAACTACACGTGAAACTTAGTGTAAACAACAGTTAAGTATATACAGTTGACGAAATGATAATCCTTATTTAGAACATAAATAAGAGAAATAATGTTCGCTCGGGAAGCTGCTCACACTGGCATGCACAGCTGTCATGTTGTTTGTTATTTCATCTTTCACAGAACTGTGCCAGCTCTAGACCATCTAGCTCCGTTACAAACTCTCGGCCTGTCAGTTTTCCACTTGGATCAACCCCAAGCCAAGAGGAGGAGACCTACGCGTGCAGCAATGCACCAGGCCTGGTGGTGGTGGAGAAGAAGACCAGAGGTGAGCAGTCGCACCAGTGCCATGTGACCATACAGCCCGGCAGGCCTTTGTAGCCAGTATATCCACCCTGTCGGGGGCAACACTGCCATAATTAGCAACGGTGGCTTTTTCAGTAGTTAATTGTATTCCAGCTTCCTGGAAAACATGGAAACTATTAACCTTGATTGCTATTCTTTACAAATATATAGAAAAACCGATAAACGAACAGCATCCCAAAAATAAATAATTTGGACAGTCATCTGCTGTTTTTGCTGATGGGGAGCTGCTGGCACATGTTTGGGCAAGGCTGTAAATGAGCTCATGTTATTAAATATTATTTACTACATAAAAAAGTGGTTGGAGTATCACTTCTGAGGCGTTGCCAGGCAACCAAAACAATAAAGGGGAGAGTTCCCTTAAAATAAACTTTAGAAATCATTGGCTAATCACAAAATATATATACAGACACATCTGTTGTTAATTTCTCTGTAGTAATTGCAGGACTGTTGTTATGGTGACGTTGTTGTTAGTTTGTTGTGTTTATAGATGTCATTTGTATTTGTAACACATCTGAAAATGTTTCTTGAAAATGTAAAACTCACGATGATACATATTTCTGTAGAAGCACAACTTAAATATTATTAGATTTTCACAGTAGTCTTAAAAGTAGATAAAGAGAAACAAAACTGTATACTTCAGATAGATTTTCCTAATATCACAGTTTTCACAGTGGGGTTAGCAGTTAGATTTGGTTCGGTCAAAGTCGAGTAGTCTTTTCAATGAAGGGTCAGTGAAGTCCTTTTGATTTAGATAAAGAACAAATCCAAGCTTCGAAGCACGCTTCTGGCTGTGAAGTGTACAAATGATGGAAATTTAAGACCACACTTACCACACTTTTTCCCTTTACTTTTAAGACATTATACAAAGACTGAATGTGTGCTTTTCTTTTTGCAATAAATGCAGATAGGACAAGTAGTGAGGTCCTTGTTGATATATTTGGTTTGTAGTTGCCTCTGGTGGACTGTGGTTGTCATCGTTGTTGTGGATTTGTGTGAGGACAAGGCACTTTGCTTCCCCAGGAAGCTTGAGTAAGTTAACTCGGCTTTTCCTTTTATAATGCTTTGCAGTAACAGAGTCTAGTTGAGTTGCTTCAAACTCCACATGCTGGAAGTATTTATCTACTTCAGTCTCATCAGATGAGGGAGTCTCCTTTTCCAGCTGTAGTTTCTTTTTGTCTTTTGCTGGTATAATTACAATAGCTGTCTTTCTCTCTGTTCCTAAATCTCCTTCTGTTTCTTTTGTCTCTATTCATTCTCAATCCAATCATAGCTTCTTTAACTAAAACGTCCTCTCTTTCTAACTTTTAACTTCATTAATATTTATCCCTGTTGGTGAGATGTTTGTAGACAGCAACTCCACAATGGACTTAAGTTTTATGTTGAAACTCGACAGCAAAGTCTCCATGACATCTGCAGTGAAAATATATTTTGTACCTGTATTTTTGTCTTGATTGGCTTGATTTCAGTTGTTTTACAGACAGTTGCAGCTGCTGATTCCAATAAACTTTTACAATGCAGCAGACATAATGAAAAATACCCCAAAAATTCAAGACTATTTCATCCATTCATCTATTACCTATACCCAGGTATACCTGTTCAGGATCCATAGGATCCTATGGACAATTTTGAATTATCAATCAACCTAACATATATGTTTTTAGACTGTGGGAAGAAGCCGGAATATCCAGAGAAAACCCACACTAGCATGGGGAGCGCATGCAATCCACTAGGAGACTATCTCTCTTTTATGTGAAAATTTAATTAAGTAAATACAACATCTGATAAGTTGCAATACAATATCCTATTCCAATAACTAAAAAACTAACCTAATTCCATAACATATGTCATTCAAGTTTGTTGGCATTTGTTTATTCACACCTCTGCCAAAGTCCCCACACAGCATTTCGTTTGGGTCGAGGTCTTAACTTTGATTTGACCGTTATAATGCTTTAAGTCTTTTAATTTCTAGCACTCATGTCGTAGATTTTCTGGTGTACCTTTGGCCATTTTCCTTTTGCACTACCAAGTTCAAGCCAAGCTTTAGCTGTTGAGCGGACTCAGACATTACTATACTTCACTTTGGCAGTTATACACTGCCTGGTCATTTATACATTCCCTGGCATTTATACACTCACTGGTCTAATGGTAGAAACGCCAGTGTGGCGGATAACCTCTACGATTTACTCCCCAAATAGAATTTTTACCCGCCATTGGCGCTTGGGCGGGTGTTAGTTTCAGACCCAGGGTCCGCGTGCTGAGAATAGGTACCAATGCTCAATAACAAATCCTTATAACCTTAACAAAAGCTTGCTCTTAATAGAAGCTCATACCTGGATACCTTAAACATTTTTGACCAGGGTATGTGACAGTGTACCTTGTGAAAGTTTGTTTGTTACAGCTCTGCATACATGCTTAGTACAGTGATGATAGAGGGAAATAAACTAATAAATGCTGCAGCAGCCGTGATGAGTAAGGCCACGAGTCCAGATGATGCTGCTCGGGGTAGAGATCTTGATGGTATGATAGCCAATATTTAAATAAAAAACTACGAAAGCTGGTGTTGAGTATGATCATGCAAATGAACAGTGGGAGAGTTATTTTGGTTTTGTTTCATGGGTAGGGTGCTCTAGAAAAGACAAAAAATGAACGCTAGGTCAATTTGGGGCTGATTTTCTTTGATAATGCATGTTAAAAGACATGTTTATCTGTCTTATTTTTAATGAATATGCATCTTAAGACAAACGTTGGTTGCTTCCACAGTAGGGCTGCTCGATTTATGGAGAAAAAGCATAATCACTTATATTTCGGTCCATACTGTAATCACAGTTGTTTAAAACAATTATGCAGTAACTTTTCAAGCCTAATGTATTTATAAAATTCAACATAAAAAAATGGAAATTTGCATTATAAACTTTGTGAACTGCATAAAATGTTAGACCAAATGAAAAAGCAACAGGGCAATGGAGCACTGGAGCTCAAATAATCCCTTAAATGTTTTTGGCCAGAAACACCAGTATGACCTCAGTGTTACTTGGGAATCACTCATCCATAGCCATGTGGAGCCTGTGTCTGAAGTGTGCAGGTCATTCATACACAAGACAAAAAATATGCCAAATTTGTGATTTTTTTTTATTTTTCTTGATTAATTATATTTTTAAAATGTTAGGAGCCAAAATTAAAATCACAATCAAAATGAAAATAATTATGCAGCCATATTCCAGAGGCCTTTGCTGAAAGGTTTTAATTAAATTTATTCATACTCAAATAATGTGTTGCAGGTTAGGGGGATTGGATAATTTTTGGTTGTATCAATATAAAGGTATGTTCTCCATCTGTTTCCCTCCCCCCATTGCTGTTCTGCAAGGCATCATTGCAAGGTATTCAGAAATGGAGAGTAGCGTCTAGCAGGATGAGTGAAATCAGACATCAGAAATCTGCTGTCTAACTTTTACACTAACCAGATACCCTGGCTTCAGAACAGCTCCCTGACCCATGCTGCACTCAGAAAAGTTGAACTTCATTTCACTGTGGAAAAGATTGGTGGTACCAGTTTCAAAGAGGGGCAGGAGAGAGCTGCCGATCCCTGGTTTCATTCTGTCAGTTAAAGTCAGTCTCACTGGTGTTGCCCACTTAAACCGTGTACAGAGTTAAAGACTTTTCATTTTATAACTTGTTGCTTTTGAAGTACAGACAAAAGAAAGACTGAAAATGTTTTTTTTTCTTCTGTGTTTTTTTTTTCATGTAGTTATCTTATGTTTAATATACCACAACTTTTTCACTTTAAAAGCCTTTTTTTATTTTTATTTTTCTTCGTCTTCCTTATGGTTTTGCTATGAAGTGAATTTTATCGTGCCATTCTTGAGTTAAACATAACTGACGGAAAACGTTGATTTATGGTATTTTCTTAAAATATATTCACACTATTGATTTATTTATGTATTTATCTGCACTTTTAGCCATGGTCTTAGCCTTATAATTTGAAAGACAAAATGTATTCTAAAAGTTGCGGAAAAATTTATCCTCCTATTGTGTCAGAACAAGCAAATATCAATTTAAACAAAGAGTTTATCACCTTTAGATAATACGTCCATGGCTTCAAATGAGTTGTATAATTATATTTACATTTGGAAAGTGTGTGTATTATGTGTTATTGCCCTTTATTACTGCTCTAACTAGCTCTGAGTGATTTATAACGTTTCCTTTGCAAGCGATTTGCATGATCTTCAACATTATTACTGTCTTTTTCACTCACTCTGCGCACAGTTGTTAAATCAATCCCTATGGCACATTTACGTGCTGAACCACCAGTCCAACTAGACGTATCCAACTGAGCAGCAAAAATAATGATTATGATGGAGCACAAATGTAGAAATAATCAATTTTCATTTGATATTATTTAGCTCATTTGCTGCTCCTGCAGTCTGCCTCGCCTCAGTGCTACAACATGCAAATCTAATCGGCTCCATGTGATTAAGTGCTGGGACTTTGGGTGGTTGCCAAGTGCTCACATAGTACAACTGCGTAGAGTACCGTTATGTTATTATGCAGCAGGCAAATATGCAGAGTCAGTACACTGTAGCTTATCATCACGACAAGCTTTAATTCAGTTTTACTGCCTCTGTTATGTTAACGAGTTATATCTGTTCCATACCCGTTATGCCGTTAAGGGGTGATACACCATTTGGCAGTGTTGCATTTAAGTTTAGTTGGTATGGTTTGAAAAATTCTATTGTTGCGTTATGAATTAATAAAGAAACGAAAAAAAAGAAAAAAAGAAAAATCAGTTGATAGACCAAAAGTTGTGGAGTTAATGGAGTGTGGCCCAGAGAGAAGGTATGTTTCAAATCTTAAGATATTTCAGTCAGTGCACTGGGGTGCAGTCAGGGTTCGAAATAACTTTTTGATTCACCAGTCAACTGGTAGATAAAAAAAAATAAAAAATCCACTGCCCAAGCATTTTTAAATAAAAATAATGAAAGGCTTTTTTGTGTTTTTTGTGGGTGGGTTTTGTTGATGATGAGACAGGGATGTGCGCGAGCTCCTCATCCTCAGACCCGTGGACGTCATAAATCAGCTCAGAGCCTTATTTGTGTTCAATGAACTGAGGGGGACTGCTGGTCACATTTGTGTAACACAATTTGGGGAAAGTCGCTGTGCAAATCCTGCTGTTACTCAGCATGGATCCGTCACCTGTTCATCTCCTGAATCAGCCAGCTCTTCTGATGTTGGTGAAGCCAGTGAGGCCAACCAGGCGGACAGAGGGCCCGTTATGTTACGTAGAACCACTCGACAACACCTCCCGACTCATCCTCCCTCCCCTCAACTCGGCTTTGGGCGCTGGGGAGGCAGTAACATGCCTCTCGTGTACACTGACCAACACGTTAAACGCACGTTCATCATCCAGGATGATAGCAGTGTCCAATCTTGAAAAGTTCTCTTCAAGGTATTTCTGAGTGAAAAAACAAAACAAAAACATCTCTTGTATGTTAGAGAAACATTGTTCACATTCACTGAGAATCTGAATAATCCATCCTCCTTTTTACTCATACTGGTTGGCATTAGTGTGCACAGCAGATATTGGTCATTGTTTAGGGAGTATAAGGAAAATTTTGAAGTGAAAAGCATTTTCATTGTGAATTTAGGAGAAGGACGAGTGCATAAAGAGGAGTAGGAGGTGAAGTGAGCAGGGATTTGGATTTAATGGGTTGTGTGGGTGTTTGTGTATGTGAATATGAAGTGTTGGTTTTGTGATGAGAATGGAGTCAGACAATGACTGAGTTGAAGGTCGTAAAACCTTGTAAGCAGCAACGCTATTCTAGGCCACCAGTGTTATGCCACAAAATTGTCTACCTTCGTTAATCCCTCCGTGGTAAGTAAGGGGCTAGAAAACTTAAAGCCAGTAGTACAAGTACAAGTAGGTATTGCTTTGTTTACTATGAAATCATTTTGCAAATCCAGTTTCCCTCACATATTACCGTCTTCCTCAGAGTTTTATTGTAAGCTTGGCCTTGAGTTAAGTTATTGAGCATCTACACTGGTTGCTTATTTTTCTCAGTGTGTATGCATTTTGTTTTCACCTGTTTTTTTAGATGAGTGTAATAAAAAGCATTTCACGGTACCATTGTGTCCACATTGGATCATCAGAGTAAACCTGATTCCTGGTGTCATATCCAGTTTAAAAAAACCCATCTTGTACGAACCATATGCCTGCACATTGCTGACATCTGACACCCTTCCTTTCGTATTTTCCTCACATGTGTTGCACAGCATCCCCTGCAATTAGGGGCCTTGTAGATATAAAACAGTGTGGTGGTCTATTGCATGCATCCTCTGCAGATTACACACAGATCTTTGCTGACATCACTGTAGAGTTGACTCTTTTACTTCCCTCTACCCACATACCATCACTTGTCATGCATGTTTAGCTCTGTTTATTGACATGCAACAGGATTCCCTGCTCCAAAAGTATAAAGTGACTATGTGGCCTATAGCAGCATAACGGCACAGCCAGAAGTCTCAGTGTACTACAGGTACATCAATACATAGTGATGTGTTTTGCAAAATTCTTCTGTATTGACAAGAAAGTGTGAAACTAAGAAAGTAAAACTTTTATTTTACTGTATTTTCATTTTTTTTTTTTAATTCTCCAAATGTGTTCAATTTCAAATGTTCTCTGTGGTTAGAATAATTATACTGTTGTAGATGCTAACCTGTTTTTATCTAAAGCTTTTTAAAATTTTTTAAACGCATAACATGATCCGTGATTCCAGGATTTGCGGCTATTTTAGTGAGATGTTCCTCGTGCCGCTATTAGGTAATAGAGAGGGCTTTTCTTCATAAAGCTCATTTCTCCAAACTCATCTTTTCTTTTTGTACCCTAAAGGTTTTTTTTTTCAACTGTATTAGTCCACAAGAGGAATGCTGCACATCTCTTCTAGAGTTTCATACATTTTGTTGAAGGTCTTGCAGCCAGATGCATGTTTGCCGTTCAGTCATTTGTCCAGTTTCTCCGAACGTTTTCCATCTAATAATTACATCACAAACAGAGGGAACAACTTTGTAAAGGTTACGCAAGAGTCCTGAATTCTTTAAATGCCCCAGATTTGGCATAGTCCTTTTTTTTTCTTTGTTGCAAACAATTTTAAAATGACAATCTAGTCATTTTATTTTCATCCCAAGTTTCACTTTTGCGTGGTACTTGTGGTGATAATTTTACATCAATTGCTAGATAACTTTAGAGCAACAGGAATTTTGCCAATGCAGGTAACATGTACTATTAAAGTATTTTTTTTTAGAGAAGTGAACTGTCTGGATTACTATATTCAGGCAGTGTTTTTCCTGTTTTAGATTCCTTTTTAAGCACTTTAACCAGCACTTTTGGCAAGCCCCCCCCCCTCTAAGCTGACGTGGCTAAAAAGAAAAAAAAAAAGTGATTGTGTTTTCTATTAGTCTAAATAGGCCACATTCAATTGGGGATTCCATGTTGGGAAGAATGAGTAGGAGAACTTGATCCGCTGGGAACTGACATCACATTGACAATTAGCAGAATCCCAGACACTTGAGGTGAGGTGTGCATGTGTGTGTCTGTGTGACAGAGAGGTATTTGGCATTTGAGAGGCCGCTTGTGTTTAATGTCTAACTGATGCAAAGTGATGTGTACTAATTCTACATCTGCTCTAACCAAACAGGGCTGGAGAGTTCAGCCAAGTCCCAGGAAAATCAGTTCCTCGTAACTTATCTTCCCTCTGCCCTCTCCCTGAGCATGAATTAAAATGCATTTTCTCTCTCTTTCCTCTCCGCATTTTGAAGTGATGGTCAACTAACTGGAACTGAGTTTGGAGTTTTTGTGCACGTGTGTGCGTGCATGCATTGACTAAGATTTGGCTTGGCTGTTTTTTAGACGATGTGTGGCCCTGAAATGGGCTCCTGTCATATGGACTCAAGCTTTGAAGACTTGATTGTAGCCCCACAGAATAAATACCCAAACAAACAGGCAGCGGTTAAAATGTGCTATCAGTTTGCCGTGTATTTACATTCCGCTCCATCCCTCATCTCACTTTCTCTCACTCACCCTTGCATCTGACTTGTTAATTTGGATTTACTCTCTATCTTATAATTCTTTCCTCGTCTGCTCCCCCCAGTTTGCGTTATTCACACTCCATTAACTGAATTCTCAGAGTTTCTAAATGATTTTTCTCATACTCGTGACATTTAGAAGAGGAACTTACAACAATTAAGAACTTAAATTACTTAATTTAACGATGTCTCCATGAAATATCTCAAATAAATTCTCAGATCATTTAAAATTCTTATATAGCTCCATTTACTGCACTTGTATCACAACCAGGCATTTTATATTTATCACCCAATGAAACAAATCTAAATATGAAAAATTGAGCCCATTTGGTTATTCTTAAGAGCCTGTAAGCACAACAGTTTATGCATATTTGTCCATATACTACAAAGCATGCCAAGCTTTACCAATTTGTTTTCCACAGCCGTTCTGCATAAGAACCCCACACTATCACGCACAAGTGAAACTCGGCTGAGGTGAAATGATTCATAATTCAAAGAAAGAACAAGGCACAAGCTATGGTGTTGTCAGATATAACAAATTGAGGAGGAAAAGAGTTGAATTTTGTATCTGCTTACACAGGTTGACTACATTATACATACTGCAGGAGCCGCTGAGTGTGGGGTAATAGGATATAAGATGGATAGCCAAGCCGCATAGGCTCCCATCCCTCTGGGTTATTCATCTGTTTATCTGCCTATTTATTTATTCTTTCACCCAGAGAGACCCTCAGAATCTCAAGATTTGCCTAAGGTGCGTAATAGTTGGAGAAATATTGGGGGGGGGGGGCAAAAAACATTGGTCAGTATGGAAATGGAGCTGCGGTCTCAAAAGTCTAGAAGTTTCCTGCTGTGCATGTGTCGGGTGTACTAATGTACGTGCCGGTGTTCTTAGTGGTATTGTTGTGAAACGGCCTATAGTTTGTTGAAACCTAATAATTCCAGTTTCAATTGAAAAGAGAGAGCAAAGCGATAAGAACGTTTGTCCACACCTTTTATTTTTTATTTTTTTGTTTTCTCTGCCTTTTTAAACGTAATAAAATGACCTTTAAAGGTGAAAGAAAATATGGCCTCAACCAATCAAACATAAAGCTCAGGCAGTTCAAATGATGTAAAACATGTTTTTGGATATTTGATGCGTCTCAGCAGCCTTCGAACAAGCCAGTACAAAACCATATCTACTGGGAGTCTGGCGACATGAGTTAGCAGCCGCCACATGTAATTGTCAGCCAACTGCCTTCTATGTTTAACCCTGTCACTGCACCACTATTAAGTGTGTCACTCAAAGAACTGCATACACCCTGGGGCAGGTCAACTCCCCTGGGCCAGGCTATCTCATAGCATGTCCCCCAGCCTCACCCTTCACTCCTCCCTCCCCTATGTCTCAGCAAATATGTATTTTTACAAAGTGCACTATACAATAAATGTTTTAACAGAAATGCAGCCGCCTCTAACAGTGCTCTATCCTTTTTTTCTTCTATCTTGTATATATTTGTGCAAGTCAATTTTCTTATAAGGCGCACACAAATCTTGTGTTCAAGTGTCTTTACATAGTACTAAACATTTGCCACTACTATCTTGCAACAGCACAACACACCTCTAACTTAATATCAGCACCTCGCCTACCCCCCTTCCATCATCCTCGTCTCAACAGCCCATGGCAACGACATAGCCAGCAGTATACGACAAAGCAAAGTGGGGAAATGCGAGAGAGGAAGCCTGAAAGGGCTGGTGGGGGTTAGGCTGTAGATCAGGGCAGGGAGGATGGCGGCGCGACCAGGAGGTGACAGGGGAATAACATCCCTTTCTCCTCAATCGACAGGGACCATAACTCCTGCCTCTCCAGGGACAGATTGAGAAAGGCAATAGCCCTAGGGGCTGTGAAGCACGGATGCTTAGGAGAATTGAAAGTTAAAAGAAAAACGCAGTTTGCCAAGCCACTGCCACTGATTGAGCCAGAGGCACCATTCTTAGCCTCTGGAATTTTTTCTTATTTCTTATAATTTAGAACAGCTGTAGAAAGGCCCAAGTGGAATACTGTCCATGCCGATTATCAAACAGTAAATCTCCGCGGATTACTGGTGAATATTGGCCCACAGAGTTTTCTACGGTTAGTAGTGATGGTGAATATGAATAAAGCCCTTTTTTCTCGCTTAGTTGCTTGAGGTGTTGTTTCCCTTGGCCTGTTTTCTTTTTTTAGTAGGAGAGGGAGAGGTTGATGGGATAAAAATATCCTCCGTAGAGATGCAAGTGTCCAGTAAAACCCAGTATTTTTACACACAAGAGGTAATGTAATCTCGCCCATCGTCATTGTCTGAATATTCTTTGGTCAGACTTCAGATTTTACATTACCATCAGTCGGCATGCAAACAGATCCTATTATATTGGACTGGAGACCATTTTTATGCCATCACTGTTGTTGTGAAATTAAAAAAGAAGCACTCTTGGTCAAAACTGCTCAGTTTTTTTTTTTTAACATTTGAATAAACTTGATGCAATCTTAATAGATACCATCGTACTGCCACAGTTTTGTTTTTAGATTTTTGTTTACAATGACATAGCCGTCTAAAGCACAATGCTGGACACTTCTCTTTCTCTCTCTCTTTTTAAAAAAAATAAATTATTATTAAAAAAAACATAATCTTAAGAGATAAGATAGGATTTTATTGATCCCACAAGGGGAAATGTGTGTGTTACCACAGCTCAAGTACAAAACCAGGAGAGTAAACAAAACAATAAAATAAAATGGTTAAAGATAAAATACAGTACTATATACAGCAGAAGCTCATATTCTAATCAGGATGTTATCTATATTATTTGCTCGCCAAACTCAAGTCAGCATTTTAATTTTTGTTGTTATTATTATTATTAGTAGTAGTAGTAATTGGTTTAAATCTTGCACTGAATTATGCAGCCCAGATAATGTCCAACGTGCAGGATGTAGCATCATCTAGTGGTATAAATTGCAGATTGCAACTAAGTGGAAAACTCTCTCATCCGCACCCTCTCCAAGCATACGTCCATCTATGATCTGCTTTTTCCAAGCCTTTTACATTTTTTTTACAAGCATGTAAGAAAAGCTACGTTTTGATGCATAGGATTCAACAGACCTGCACTGGAGGCAGTTTACAGTAGGTACCTTATGTTTTGATCTCATGAAAACAAAGCTGGCAAGAATGGTACTATATAGAGGTATGCTTGTGTCAAAGCTGTGAAGTTTTATCAAACACTGCAACAGCAAACGTTAAGGGAAACTTACTACTTGGACTGCACTCATATTTCTTATGCAGTGTATTAAAGCAGTTTTTAATGTTGTCTGATTTGACTTACAACCACAAATGTTGAAAATAATTCCACAAAAAGAAAAAAAAGGCATCTTTTATTTCTGTCTTCTCCCTAAAAAGATCCCATCCTGTGTCAGTCTCCGTGTTACAAATATCCTCCGTGACTCTTCTTCACAGTTTTGTTTCTGCCAGAGTCGTAACCCTACACGCTGAGTGGGTGAGTGGTTGAGCAGCAGAGAGGGAGCAGGCGCGTAGCAGCTTTTATAGCCTGATCAATTTTACAGTAGCCTATTGAATAGCTTTTAATGTCCTCTTTTTTTTCCACTTGTAACCCACAGATTGTCTGCTGCTCCAGGGGTAATTTGATTGCTCGCCACAGAGTGTGGGAGAGAGAGAGAGAGACAATAAATTTTAATACTTTGTCTCTGGAAAATTACACATGTTTAATCATTGATTTTTATTGGCTCATCATGATAACATTATTGGTTTTGGTGAAGCTTGGCTCATAAAAGAAAAGAGGTTGATTAATAATGACATTTTAAAGACTAAACTTGACATACAAATATGTTTGTATAATCAACTTTCTTTGCC
Source organism: Xenentodon cancila (assembly GCA_014839995.1). Classification (NCBI taxonomy): domain Eukaryota; kingdom Metazoa; phylum Chordata; class Actinopteri; order Beloniformes; family Belonidae; genus Xenentodon; species Xenentodon cancila. The sequence continues at coordinate 10,665,335 of CM026206.1, forward strand.
TAATATGCAATTTATTGATTGGCTTTGTAACTGCTTTATCCGTGGATAATTTGATGCAGTAACCATTTAAATCCTGTTCTGCTGTAAAGTGGAATATCCACCACTTATCTAATCTTCCTTTTTATAGTGAATCAGTCTCTGTGATAGATACAATATTTAAGCAAGAGTTATTGCTAGCTGCATCTTTTCAGTAAGGAATTAAGATGGGAAAAAAGAATGAGCTCTTTTAAGAAACCATATTAATAGGATGTTAATCAATGTGAGTTTGTGCTGCTCATTTTGATCATTCAAATGCCTGTAAGATTTTCTGTCCTTGTCGTTGTCTCCTGTTTTCCTAAAGTAATCTAAATGGTTTTTTTTCCCTCTTCGTCAATTGCATGGATTATATGATCTTTTTTTTCTGGATGGACTATATATTCTAACCAAATTAATTATTCATTATATTGTAAAATCACTGAAATTGAAATAAATGTAACTATATTTAAGGCAGCACGGTGGCTTAGTGGTTAGCACTGTTGCCTCACAGCAAGAAGGTTCCCGGTTCAATTCCCGGCCCGGTGGGTCTTTCTGTGTGGAGTTTGCATGTTCTCCCCGTGCTTGCGTGGGTTTCCTCCGGGTACTCCGGTTTCCTCCCGCAGTCCAAAAACATGCAGTGTAGGTTAATTGATCTTTCTAAATTCTCCCTAGGTGTGAATGTGAGTGTGATTGGTTGTTTGTATGTGGCCCTGGATAGACTGGCGACCTGTCCAGGGTGTAACCCTGCCTTTCGCCTGATATGCGTCGGGATCGGCTCCGACAGACCCCCGTGACCCGGAAACGGATAAAGCGGGTATAGATAATGGATGGATGGATGGGTAACTATATTTAATTTAAGCTGCACTGACCTTTCTTCTTTTTTTCTCTTTTTACTTTTTTGTCCCTCAGTTTTCTTAAAGTGTTCATAAATATATATATATATATATATATATATATATATATATAAAAAAATGCATAATTTGACCATTGATGTACAAAAAGACCACTAGACAAAAATAATTTGGAAAACAAATTGAGAGAAAGCACGTTGCATCCTGCCTGTACTCTTAGTTTTTCTGATGTGCTAAAATTTGATTTGGTCGTCTGTATTCTCTGCCACATCCACTGTAATTTCACCTAAGCAACCAGAGTGCAAGAAAGGTGAAATTTAAATGTGTACGCATCAAGATTTATCGACTGCATATAAAAAAAGAATACCAGGATCATTAAGTCCAAGTCTATTGCCATCAAGCTGATGAAAGCCTCCATACACAAATTCCATAATGCCTGGTGTGTGAACCTGTGTGTATAAGAGATGTGATAAGGTAGATTGATTTCTAATATAAATGCTTGAAGTGTCTACTGACATCAGTATAGTAGTGCCCTCTGTGTCCCCTGGCAGCCTTATGCTGCTTGTGCGTGTGATTGTTAAAGTGGAGGTGGAAGTTTCTTGTGTGCTGCATGGCACGAAGAATTATTTGTATATCTGTAATATTTTTTTTTTTTTTCCCCGTCACGTTGAAGTTGAAAGTATTAAAGCTTGTACGGTTGTATTTGAGTGCTTTCCAGTTAGTGGAGCAGCTTACTTGTGAACAGAAAGCTCCCTGTGTATGCTCATCTCTCGGTCTCCTTCACATGCACGCACATATAAAATGCACACTCAGAGACACATCCTGGGACAGGTTAGCCCTTCTCTACAGCAGCACCTGCTCCGCTGAAGGTGAAAGAAGTGCTCACTTGAGCTCATTGAAAAGTAGATGTGACAGTAAATTTTTCAGGCCCTTGTGAGATGGGAGATCTTGTTATAGCAGTCAGGATGGGGGTCAGGGCAGTGGCTGCTTGATGATTGAGGAAAAGAGAAGTAAATTCATTCTGCATCGGGCACTTTGTCAAGTGCCAGTAGCTTACCGTTGAGAGCCACTCACCCATCACTGTGTTACGGCCCCAGAGGTCACAACCACCACCATAAATCTGCCTCGCCTTCTCGCCTGCTAAACCTATTGCCTTACCCTGACTGAGCATGGGCAGGGAGCGATGCTGCAGCTGTCGCTTCTGCCGCTCATAGTCACTCAAATGAAAAAAAAAGAAGACAGAGGGGACAATATAGATTCTCCTTTTTGATGCTGCAGATGGTGTAAGAGCAGGAGACTTGGCGCACTGTTAAACAGAGGCGGTTTATGTTTGGTTGAATGGTTGTGTGCCTGACTATACGTTTCTGTAAGTTAAGACAACGATCTGTTTCTGTGCATATGTTTATCATAGGAATCTCACTTTTTGATGTAGAGCAGGATGTTTTGCAATTTGCCTTTACACACATTGTTTGTGCCCCTCTCTTAACGAAAGAGAAACTTACATATATCACTGAAATAACTTGAACCTGACAAGTTAACTAATAAATAATGATTTAAATAACATTGACCAATGAAACTCAGACATTGGATGAATAAAATTGGCTTGGACAAATCAGTTGGTATGTCTAGAGAAGATTGAAAATAATTTGACCATAGTGATGTGTTAAAACCAAAGTTTGTCCTGTAATTTGTGTATTCAGTCTCACAGGCAGTCTGTCAATCTGACTATTTAAATGGTGAAAAGTATTTAGTCTGCTGTTTGGTGTTGCAGTGTTCACCACAGTGGACGTGGACCAAAGGAAGCAAAGGAGCGAGTTTTCTAAAGGAGATCAGAAAGAAAATTACAGACAAGGATGTTAGAGATAATGGCTTTGAGACCATCTCCAAGCTGCTTGATGTTCCTGTGGCTACAGTAGCAAATTTCATTCAGGGGTTTATGGTGCATGGGACTATAGCCAACCTCTAAAGAGATTCAAGGTGAACTTCAAGGTCAAGGTACATCAGTGTCAGATTGCACCTTCCATTGCCGTTTTTGCCAAAGTGGACTTAATGGAAAACGATTCCACTGTTCAATCGTAAAAAATCCAGACTGGTATTTGTCAAAATCCATCTTGACAAGCCACGAAGCTTCTGGGAGAATGTCGTTTTGGACAGATGAGGGAAAACTAGAGCTTTTTGAAGAGTGAAACGTTGAGGAGGCTCGGTTATATTCTGGGGCTGCTTTCCTTAATATGGCACAGTGTCTGGAATCTGTGCTGCATACTGTTAGAAAGCTTGATCTTAGTCTCAGGTCCTCCAACAGGATGATGACCGAAAAGGTCATCCGTGGAAAGAGCTGAAATATGCAGTCTGGAGCAGGTACCTTTCAACCCTAAGACAACTAGAGCAGTTCGCCTATGAGGAGTGGACCAAAATACCTGTGATCAGGTGCAGGAGTCTAGTACCAAATACCTGTGAACAGGTGCAGGAGTCTAGTACCAAATACCTGTGAACAGGTGCAGGAGTCTAGGACCAAATACCTGTGAACAGCTGCAGGAGTCTAGGACCAACATACCTGTGAACAGCTGCAGGAGTCTAGGACCAAAATAACTGTGAACAGGTGCAAGAGTCTAGGACCAAATACCTGTGAACAGGTGCAGGAGTCTAGGACCAAAATACCTGTTCACAGGTGCAGGAGTCTAGGACCAAAATACCTGTGAACAGGTGCAGGAGTCTAGGACCAAATACCTGTGAACGGGTGCAGGACTCTAGGTCCAAATACCTGTAAGCAGGTGCAGGAGTCTAGGACCAAATACCTGTGAACAGGTGCAGGAGTCTAGGACCAAAATACCTGTGAACAGGTGCAGGAGTCTAGGAACAAATACCTGTGAACGGGTGCAGGACTCTAGGTCCAAATAACTGTGAACAGGTGCAGGAGTCTAGGAACAAATACCTGTGAACAGGTGCAGGAGTCTAGGACCAACATACCTGTGAACAGGTGCAGGAGTCTAGGACCAAATACCTGTGAACAGGTGCAGGAGTCTAGGACCAAATACCTGTGAACAGCTGCAGGAGTCTAGGACCAAAATACCTGTGAACAGGTGCAGGACTCTAGGTCCAAATAACTGTGAACAGGTGCAGGAGTCTAGGAACAAATACCTGTGAACAGGTGCAGGAGTCTAGGACCAAATACCTGTAAGCAGGTGCAGGAGTCTAGGACCAAATACCTGTGAACAGGTGCAGGAGTCTAGGACCAAAATACCTGTAAGCAGGTGCAGGAGTCTAGGACCAAAATACCTGTGAACAGGTGCAGGAGTCTAGGACCAAAATACCTGTGAACAGGTGCAGGAGTCTAGGACCAAAATACCTGTGAACAGGTGCAGGAGTCTAGGACCAAAATACCTGTAAGCAGGTGCAGGAGTCTAGGACCAAAATACCTGTGAACAGGTGCAGGAGTCTAGGACCAAAATACCTGTGAACAGGTGCAGGAGTCTAGGACCAAATACCTGTGAACAGGTGCAGGAGTCTAGGACCAAAATACCTGTGAACAGGTGCAGGAGTCTAGGACCAAATACCTGTGAACAGGTGCAGGAGTCTAGGACCAAATACCTGTGAACAGGTGCAGGAGTCTAGGACCAAAATACCTGTGAACAGGTGCAGGAGTCTAGGACCAACATACCTGTGAACAGGTGCAGGAGTCTAGGACCAAATACCTGTGAACAGGTGCAAGAGTCTAGGACCAAATACCTGTGAACAGGTGCAGGAGTCTAGGACCAAATACCTGTGAACAGGTGCAAGAGTCTAGGACCAAAATACCTGTGAACAGGTGTAGGAGTCTAGGACCAAAATACCTGTGAACAGGTGCAGGAGTCTAGGACCAAATACCTGTTAACAATAGAAATCTATTGATTGCAGCGAATACCTCAAAACGTTTAGGTATCAATCAAGGTAAGTTTAGGGTTTGTGTTTTGTTTTGAATTATTCTTTTGAACTGCAATTCAGGAGCAATGTCTGATATAGACAGTGTTCTTTTATTTTTATTTATTATTAGTTTAGTGAGTCTCAAGTTTTACCATTGTCAGTTTCTCTTTCTTTAATGGGAGAGTGCCACCAAATGTCTCCATGTGTGCATCCTTTTTTTAAATAGTGTGTGAAAGTTTTTTAACAACACAGAATTGCACAAAATAAAAATAATGTAACAAAAAGGATGTTATCAGGCCAAGTATACAGAATCAGCAGTTCCTTAACCTTCAATTCAATCTCTCGTCCTGCTCCACTCATGATCCATTACAAACTGCTCTGACTTCATTCAGGCAGACGATGAGTTTCACGTTCTTTCAAAACAACACTGCTGAAAGAGATTCAAGACACAAAACATCAGACACTGACTTGGGAAACGGAGTCTTCTGCTCTGTCTGTCTGAGGCCATTGGCAGCAGATCCTTTGGATGCTGTGAGAAGTGGGTTGGACTGTCCAAGTATTGGACTGCTTAACTGGACTGGAAGTGAGGTATAAAGAGCCAGGCAAATGTGTTCCTCAGTCCTCTTCTGGTTGGAAACTTTGTCCACCTGGAAGAGGGTAGTGCTTTTCAAGGAAGGCTGTTGCTATGCATTTGCTTGATTTAAGTGGATGTTATATGTCAAAGTAGCAGCCACAGAAAGCCTAGATGTATAATTTTCTGCAAAATATTGTAACATAATATCTCATTGATGTATACATGGTGGTTGGGGCGAAGGGTGCGTCTTCAATACCGAATACAAGTCCTGCACGTTGGAAAAGTCAAATAAAAATAAGTAAAACTGCAACGTTTGGGCTCACAGCATGCTTTCACTCACAATAACCATAATATTCAAAATATGAGCAGTAATATCCATCCATCCATCCATTTTTCTACACCCATTAACTCTAAGTCGAACCAGGAGCCCTGTTGCGGTGAGGCACCGGTGTCAACCGTTAATCCACTGCGCTGCCCTGAGCAATAAAATATTCATCTATGTTCGTTGACATACTGAAAACTGCTTGTTCATTTTGTACAAGTTTACCGTTGCAGACTTCCTTACAGGTGGATAATGAATTCAAGTAAGAAGAGATTAGTATTGTTGTCGTGAAATCTTTCACTTTTGTCTTGAAAGTCTGTTATTTTCTGTTTGTAGTTGTACATCGTAGTTTTGTTTCTCAACAGTTATTAACCTAAATATCCACATTTCCATATCCAATTGTTAAACTTTTTTAGAATCATTTTTAATATTACTTTCCCAAAAAAACCAATATAAGATGAGGTTTGAAACCTAAGCAGAATGTTGTGCAACTCCCTATGTATTACTTTATTAACATCAACATTGCAAACAGATTTTCAAAAAAAAAAAAAGCGCAGGTTTTTGAATCATCCGACACAATAACCTTAAATAGGGTCAGTCACGAAGAAGCATTTTTCCCTGTCCCTTTTATCTATGTCAGTTTTTCAAATGTTCACTGAAACCTTTACAAAGTTTTTAAGAAGTGCACATTTTCCATGGTTAACTTCATACCCTCTCATAAGTTCAGAGAAAAACAGACGCATGCGTGTACAATAAAACCTGTAAGGGATCCTGTTCTTCGCTCCTAAATTGATAATTGATAAATTATCATGAAATCAATGATATTTTTGCCATATGCTAACATTTTTCTAGGATGGAGGTAGAGGACAAAAGTCAGATGAAGGAAAAATGATCCGGGTCTGGTGTGGATTTCTGTGTGTTTGTGAGCGCATGTTTTGATTTTTTTTTTAAAATAAATATACATATGCTTTTCACTTGTACCTTGTTTTGAGTGATCGTTCCATTCTGAAGTTTGTCATCACGCACCATTACACAACTACATGTGATCATGTGCATTCAGCTGTCCATGTCTATGTGGGTGTGTGCGCGTGCACTCGCCTTTCAAGCTTGTAGTATGCGATTGCCAGCCTGCTTTCAATAAGGCCTCTTATTAGGTGGTGATTATCCCGCCCGCATCTGGCTTTTTTCAGCCGTTGACTGGAAGTTGGAGAGGCCAGGGGCACACTGGGAAAAAAGGAGTGAAAACTTCCTGAACCCAGCTTTCACACTCCACCTCTCACCTCCAGTGTCCCCCGACAGCCTTCTCAGAAAACACCTTGCATTCAGACTGGTATTTTTCTACGAACCATGATAACAAATTGTGACTTTAACATGTAACGTGTAGGTTATTCTCAGACCATGTTTGTCTTGAAGGATGTATAATGTTGTCCACTAACGCCTGAAGTTGTTTCTTTTGGGTTAAGGTAGTTCCACTCACTGTATTATGTGTTTGTCCTCATCAGTACGAGTAAGTGTCTGTTTCAGAACTCTCCCTTAGCCTGGTGGCCCGGCCGGATGTCTTTGTAAGAGCCCATACATCAGCTGCCCATCCATGAGCTTCCAAACTGCCTTAACAGAGAAACACAATAGACTGGACAGATGGTCCTAAACAAGTTGGTGCGGGTTTGATGCTATTAAAAGCTGTTTGCATCATGCAGGATGCCAGCGAGTGTAGTGGAAGCATTGTGGGATCATTTCTGAAAGTGTTTGTGTAGAAACTACCAGCTTCTGGTGTTTCAGTAAATCCTCTGATGTGTTTTTGCCGACCAAATGGTCGCTGAAAGCTTAAGCTAGATGAGGATGTCCAGGTAGCTTTTGTTTCATTTAGACACAGTTAATAAAAAGAAAGTGGTCGAGAAATCCACATATTAGTCCTGTCCTTTTTTTTTTTTTTTTCCTTTTCATTTTTTATACCCTCCTAAAGAGCAGCTCTGACACCTCAGAATGATGAACTCCTTCGGTGCACTGACCTTTCTCCTTTGGACTAGTCACCCGCCCTCCTGCCCTCGTTCATGTAGATGAGACAGAGACAGATGAAGATATTCTGTGATGTGTGCTCATGCATGTGCAGTGACACAGTGAAATTAGTTTTGCTGGTGGTAGATGGTATCCGTCCCACTGTCAGATCAGCAATCATCCTTGGAGATTAATCCAGACACAGGCAGTCTGCTGGAGAGTAGCCGCGACGCGTCCTAAACAAGAGGAGACATACAGACAGATGGGTTCATGACAGTTATAAACCTACCGACATTCTGTGTATGATCGTACGAGCTTGCGTACAGCATATGTGAAGCTTTCAGGTTTAACATACAGATTGTCAGACTGCTTTGGGCTTGACTAATGGAAAGGTCACGTTTCTTCACCATGACATGTGGAAATACCTCATAGTTGGCACAATTCCTTAAACTGCATGTCATTACCATATATGTATGGTGCTTGGGTTTGTTGATCTTGTGAATAATTACCCTGTTTGGAAAAGCCAAAGCCAACCAGGATGGAAAAGCTGACCGTGGCCCCAGATGCCTGATGTCTTTCTGCTGACTAGTTTGGAAGGATGAGTTGTCCACATTTTAGAACTGAAGCAAACTTAATGAAGAATTTTTTGATTAACCTCACTAACTCAACTGAAGCCGTATGTATTAACAGTTGCCCTCAATAGTTTTAGATATAAAAATGACCGGAATCAGCAGGTGGTGTGCGTCTGTGAATAAATGTTACAGAATCTGCTTAGTACGTGGACTAACTGTGGTACAGATGCACCCCAGAGTGACGTGTTTAGGACAAGCTGGTTCAATCCCATGACCATTTGCATATTAGTATTTTACATTCTTTTGCAGTGATTTAACAAATATATTTCATGATGCAGTGAACCAGAAGTTATGGGATGATGGTTCAGGTCGAGACGTTATGCTGGTGTTTGTTGGTGGTCATCTTGAACAATATTTCTCAAACTCTCTTGTCTTTGTAAGATAATTTCAAATCTTGACTTCAGTTCAGTGGCTCAAATATAAAATAAGTTGTAGATGTGCATTAATAGAGCTTTAACCATGCTTATCTTCATTTTTGTGATTTATATTCCTCGTTGCATATCCATTTTATCTTTATTGCCCCTTCTTCTAGTATTTTGAAATATTCATTAAATATAATCTTTTAGAAAAAGATTTATCTCGAGGACAAAAGTGGAAATGGGGTGTAACTTGATTTTGTGGCAGCTGATCATATGTAAATATCATTCCATGCAGTTAAACTTCCTTCAATCACTGTCAAGCTTGAAAGAGCTTGAAAAATTAAACAGTTAAAAAAAAAAAAGCATTGGATCTTCTAAATGCTCTTATGTGCTTGTTTAGTCGTCAGAGGAGCTGAACACTGCTGGCAGAGCTAACTCTGTGTCTGCATGCGTCATCCTTCAGGTCGAGCATCCATTCCTTGTGTTGCAGCGAATATGGAAGAGTCACAGAGTCGAACCTCCAGAGGCACCCACGTGGACAGAAAGGTAACTGGCTATTTGCACTATGCAAACGATACTGTATCAGTCAATGAAAAATGCAGGTTTGAATGTCCCTGAAATTCAGCAGAGACAAAAGACAAAAAAAAATTCAGGTGTTAAACAATTACAGCTTTCCATATTCATTTAAAGCTATTTAGAGTCAAACTTAAAGTTTAAACTTTTAAACTGATTTTGTTGGCAACTAAAAGACAAGTTTGATTGTTTTGTATTTTGTTTTACACCTGTAGACCAAAAGCCAAGACTAAATAAACAAAATGTTACAAATAGGCACAGAAATGTACCCAAAGAAGCTTTGATTTTGACATGTGTCTCGTTGCCCTTTTGGGTTTTGGAGGCAGGAGTGAGGTGTAAGGGATGGATCTGACCAAGATGCATAGGAACCTATGGACATCTGTCCAGTGGGAGGCATGTTTTTCACCTGTAAAAGAAAAGCCCTGCCCATAATTACACCTGCAACATCATTAAAGCCTTATTTTCTTATCATATCACATGACCAGATTCTCATTCACCTATCACTCATATGTACACATATGTTTACATATAGATCAAATAAAATATATGCTAACAGGCACCAAGAAGCATTATCAGTCTTTGCATCCCCTCCAATTTAAAGTGAGTTTAAGATATTATTGTTGACTTGTAAAGTTTTAAATGCATTGCCAGCCTCTTAACTCCTGCACATCCATACAATAGTAAGAGCACTGCGGTCAACCAACCAGTTGCTTCTAGATGTTCCGCGATCAGTAACAAAGCATAGAGGTGATCCAGCTTTTGCGGCGACAGCCTTTTCATATTTGCACTGTTCAGACTGCAGATGTTCAAGTCACTGTTACATAAAACATATTTCATTTCTTTGGATTTTAGTTCGGAGTAGGGAATGACACACAGACAGATATTGCACTGTACTGCTATTTCGATGTTATTGTTCCTTTGAGCATTGTGTTTTGTCTTCCTGCTTTTAAATTATGATTTTTGCTTGATTGCAAAGCACTTTGGTCAACTTTTTCTTAAGGAAAATTTGATCTTTGACCTTGATATGTCAACAATATTCCTCTTCCATAAATACTATTCCTCCAATAGCGTTTACATATGAAGTGTCTTAGTGAAAAGTTCCGTATCAGATATTTCCTTGACAAGTTTCTTCCACATACTCGTGTATTGTAGGGTTTGCTTTGCAATATTTCTTTGTAATTGCTTCTTTTACAAAGTGGCAAAAAGATTTTCAGTGAGATATCTGTCTTTCCAAGTACAATATTTTCCTTTTTATATTACCAGAGTACAGAACCATACAAGACCTACGGTACAAGTATAGCCAGGAATCTTATTAACAGTTATATGAACATTCCTTCAAAAGTGCACTGCAGGGCTAAAAATTATGGAATCATAAACCACAAAAATCACAATTAGAACTTTGCTTTCTTTTTGGCTTTTATTCCTGCTTGATCTCATTGAGGCATGGACTTCACTAAAGAATAACAAAAGTAATCATCAATCAGGTTTCAAGTTCCTTATACAGCAGTTGGCAGATCAGCTTTTAAAGAAAATTACCACCAACTCACAATACTCTGTGCCAACTCTGCAAAACAAACCTTTCCAGGCTCATCAGAGGTCTTTTGCTGTGTTCCACTCGCTCTTAAAACAACCTCACACATGCTCAGTAGTGCTTGACTGACTGCCTCTCCAGTGAAGCGCTTTAAAGACTTGCAGCTCCAACTGTCTGCACGTTCCCACCCCCCTTGTGTCCATTAATGGAATCACATTACACACTGCAAAATCCACCCTTAAAGATTTGTCCTTCATTAAAAAAAAGTTAGATCATAACCATTCTTCAAAATCTGTCCAGGCTTGCATTTTTTTAAGTGAATAAAGCTAGCCATGCAGGATTTTCATAATTTAAAGCCTTTGTTAAAATTAGATTTCACTTTTTGTGAAGCATAATTGATTTTGTTTTGTAAATGTTAAAGTGGTGTTATTTGTATCATTGATTTCAAAAGCAGCCTTGTCATAAAATAAAAGAAAAATGTTTTATTTTTAATTAAAGGTCATGCTGTATGTTATTTCATTCATTCATTCATTCATTCATTCATTCATTCATTCATTCATTCATTCATTCATTCATTCATTCATTCATTCAGTTCCCCCTTGTACCTCACCAGCTTAAACATCCTGGAAATTAACACACGTCTAAAAAGTTCTTTTTATGCTGTTATTTTTATCAAATGAAAACAATGTTATGAGTTAATTTTTGTTTCATTTAAACAAAATAAATAATTATGTATTCTGCAACAACTATAATTTAAAATAGACAACACGGTCAGTTGAGTTTCTTTTACTTTTGGTAAACGGCCGCTGCAGAACAACCCATAGCTGTCATTCTTCTAAACTGATTGAAGCTGACTCTGTTCTCCACCCAACCTTCTTTCTTTTTTTTTTTCTTTTTTTTTGCAGCTGTTGGGTGGTCTGTGTCCCTTACACTCTCTCTTCTTTTACTTTATCACTCGATCACTTGTTGTTTAATGCACTGTGTCTGTTTCTCTTTGAGTGCTGTGGGTCTAGGCACAGTCTGAAACCTAATACCTAAGTATACACAATTAAGTTCACACCAGAGGTTATTGGGTGGAATTGCAGTCTCACGCCACACAATGTGCAAGTCAGGATAGGAGAGTGTGAGTTGTTTATGTGTGGCCGGTTAGTTGATCAAGGTTAACTAAATTGTTGGAGGTAGAGATGGTAAGTGCTGTAAGTTCATCTTTTGGGTTTTCATATTAGAGTCTGAGGCTCTGTGCTGATACTTGAATGCTTCTTTGACAAGCTGCATTACTCAAGAACTATTAAAGAAAAAGCATTATTAATCGTTGCATAATATTATTCAGCTGTATTTGACTCTTTCATTTGGGACACAGGTTTAGAGACGTTTGTTATTTTGGAACTTAAGTTAGATATTCAGCTATTAGAAATGGAGAAAAATCACAACTGGGAATTTAGTTTGACCTTAAAAAGAACAAATTATTATCATAGTTTTTTTTTCTTTTTTTTTCCATCATAAAGAGCACAAATCAGGGTTTGTGAAATGAAATTTCATTTATTAGAAGAGACTGCATTCATCCCACCCGGGATAGTGCAGCTCTTATTTCTAGAAATTTGGCTGATTTTATTAGACCCGCCCCCTGACAATCCAGGGTCCAGGCCGGGATGCAGAGCTGTAGTCTTACACGGTTCTCTGCTGCTTCTCGAGGACTACTGCCTGCAAATAAAAATATAGGAATAAAGTATGTAATTGGCAATAAGCCAGGTCCTGCTTAAGGTTTCTTTCCTCTTAAAGGGGAGTTTTCCTTGCCACTGCTTGGCTTAAGGTTTTTCTCCCACTAGGGGAGTTTTTACCTGCTGTTGTAAATGTAATAATTGCTCGGGGGTCATGTTCGTGTTCTCTGGAAAGTGCCTAGAGATAAGTTATGTCGTAATAGACCCTAAATAAATGAAATGAAATGAAATGAAATTGAATTGACGTAACTACCAACCCAAAAAACCAACACCATCACTTCATTTTGGCCCACTTAGCTCTTAAATGTCAATGTTTGATCTTTGTCACCACCCACATTGTTCTTCAATAGTCACAATTAATTTGTTTTTTTCCCTTTGGCCTTAACACATTTGTTATCAGATGAGTTCTCATAGCTTAGGTAAGTGATTAGATAATTAGGCTCTACTGGTACTAAAAGTATGGGCTGACGAGCCTTATCCTAGTGCCTTACAAGGAAAGTTCACTTCTTGTTCACATTAAATGAAAGTAGATAAAACTAATTCCAGTTTTCTTTTTTTCTGTACAAATTAAAACAGATTGGATATATATATATATGCATTTTAAGCGTACCACTTTTTTTTGTTTTTTATTTTTAAATCCAAGGTTTGCGTTGTGTGTTTCATGAAAGCATTAAAAATGTATTCCTGGTTTTGCCCAGTTGACTTCACCCCAGCTGACATTTTCATCCTGTTAGATGTTTCATTGTTGGGCCTGTTAACCACTGCTCCCTCTGAGTACCATTCACACGCGATTGGGAGTCCCATGACAGGCCAGCTGGAATCTCCAGTCCACCCTTCCACACACATGAAAACACATATCCCCCACGGAGTCGCGACTGGCCAGTCAGGATGTCAGTCATTCGATGAGAGGGTTTTGAACTTTTGTGTGCAAAAGTGTGTGTGCGCGCTGTGGCTTCCTGTTTTGACCTGTGTTGTCCTTCCCTCTTGTAGGGGGACTGCTGGTGCTGGTGTGCTCATACTAATAAAGGGATTTTGCACCTGACGCTTTTAATCATTTTAGTGTCAACAGCATATCGTAACGTTTTAACATCTGTGTCTGCATTTCCCAAGAATAACAATTAGGCCTGAAGTCTGAAAACATGTAATCTGTCATGTGTTTCAAAAGAAATATTCATGATTACCTGGCAGTTCCTTAAAACTGAGTAAGCGTGGGCTGAATACAAGCACATGCTACTTTATCATCACTGTGTCACCCTTGCACATGGCAACATGCTGTTGTTTGTGCTTACTGGTGTTGGTGGTGTTTCTGTTTATCGTGCATTTTCCATCATACATTTGCTGCTTTTACAGTTTTAATGAGGCGGAAGTATGACTCTGTAAGCATATAAGCATATACTTTGTTCTGATGAACTCTGTGTTTGCTTTCTAGTACGTAGATATCACTTTTTGTGTAAAGGAACTTCTTTCGGCTTTTCCTATTTATAGGCCCTGCATCAGCGGAAGTGTTTTGATGACGTGACTGACGATGACTGCACAATTTTATACATGATGTTTTATGCTCTTGTTATTCATTACAAATGCACATAATCATTCATAATAAATGCTTGTAGCTTGTACCTCACACACAAACTCTGTAAATAAGAGGTAGGCATGCCTTGGGGAGGGTGGGTGATATGCCAGTCATGTCCCATTAATCCAAAGCAACCAGTGGTGATTGATCAATTAGCCCTGCTTAAAGCTGAGAGCTCAGATAATCAATAACACTGATCACCAGACAGAGGTTTTTCATTAACACCTGATGATCTGCATGAGTAGACTTTGGCATAGACCATATGGACTGTCAGGAGTGCAGAAAAGGTCAATGCAAAAAACACACAGGGCACACCGCTTTTTTTTTCTTCTCTTTTTAGTTGAAAAGTGGAAGTATGGAGAAATTATTTGATCAAAATGATCAAAAACGCTCCCATTCATAAATAATTTGTTTGACTTTAGGATTGCATTCACATTGTAAGTAATCCTTAATCTCTTCCCACTGTATATTGTTTTTATGTTTGTGGATGCCTTGTTGGCAGCCAGATCAAACAGCTGGGAAGAGACAATGGGCCATAGTGGAATTTGTTCTGCGCACCAAAATGTAAATAGATTGTCAAAACTAATATGAAAGACAGATAAAGTCTTCATAAACAATGACTTCAATTCTGAAGACAGTCTTACATTGTTTAATGGAAAGAAATTAACACAGAGAACAGAGCTGGGATCAGAGAGATAAGGACATCCAGAGTGAGTTTATCTTTATTAGCGCTGTACAAAACGTGGTCCTTTCACATTAGGAGCTGCAAAAATGTAAAGACAGTCGATCTGTTGTTTCTACTAAAGAGAATGACCAGTAGTTCTGACAATTTAAAGCCTACCTTATGTCTATTCTTTGAGACACTGTTTAGTTTTGATTTGAAAGATGAAGCAATAGTAGTCCAGGAGAAAGTCAACAGAGGATGATTGTAATCCTGCTGCCAGGAACAGTTCCCCCTTTGACATTTACTTTCTTCATTGTCCACCTCCAACAGTGAAATTATATTTCTGTCCTTAAACTGGTGTCTCAGGTTCCTTTTTCGCAACACTCGTTAGACATTTTCACTCTGAAGAAAGCAAGGTATGTCGTATTAATGGTGTTATTTTGTTTCATCCTTCCTGCACATCTGAAGGTCTCCGAACTGACTTTGTCGCATTTTTCCTCTTTCAAAATTCTCTACGCACTCTCAATTGAGAACCGCTCAAACCAGCAGGCAGTCCACTACCCATGAACCTCTTCTTACTCAGTTATGCCTTTGTAATGTGTGCAGAATGTTATGTTGTCTTGCTGAAAAATGTGTGGACATCCTTGGAAAAGATGTTACAAAGGCAGGATATGTTTGTCTGTATCACTTTTTTGCCATCATACCTGCATAAATGACCTTTACCATGGGCACCAACACAACCCCAGACCAACACAGACCCTGACTTTTGGGCTTGTTGATCAGCAAGATGCTCCTTTTTATCCTCGGTCCGGATCTCACAACTTTACTTTATTTTTCCAGCAAAAAACCGGAATACCGATACATCAATGCTTCCACAAAACACATTTCTAGTGTGTGATGGTTCCAACCTAAGATTCCTTCAAGTCTGATGCCTCTTTACAAGTTTAACATTAGGTTTCTCTTCCTAAGTGGCACTTATGAGTGTAACTCCAAATAGTAGTGTTAGATGAAGTTTTCTAGATTATTAGATTATTACAGTATTCTGAAAAATGATGGTAACACAATGTTGTTACCACTAATTAGTATTTTTCTACACCTATGGCAGGATTTTATCAACATCATTATCAGATATTACTTATTGATACTGATATGAGTAGTCTTACTGTCTCTGTAATTGAAAGTAAAACTTAAATGCATTAAATGTAAATATGTGCATTATAACCAAATTGAAATTTAAAACTGTTTTTTTTTTTGTTTGTTTGTTTAATTGCTCTCTAGTTGTTGTTATTGCATTGACACAAAACCTGATGAGGCTGAAGCATACCATAATGTCTTTAAAGCATGTGATATATAATTATGTAAGTAACCTCAGGACGCATGCTACTACTATTAGTTCAATCAATCATCAGTGTCTTTTAAAGGACACATATCATTAAAAAAAAGAAAAATAACACTCTTCTTGTGCTTAAGACCATTTTGTTTTTGGTGTTTGAAGTCACTACTAACTCAAGAACCTGAAGATAACATAACACAACCCTCATACATTTATAATAGAGCTGTTTTGGTAAACTGATTTGGTGAACTGTTCAGATAAGCCGGTGTTATGTGACATGGCCTACCCAGATTACAGTGACATTTTACAGCCTCCCTAATTTTATCTTCACCCTACTTCACATCGTGCCACATTTATTGTACCTCAGATGTGGGTAGCAGAGAGGTGTAACACAAATCTCTATTATGCTCTGAAGAGGGGTGTGGGGTGACGTAGAGTCCCTGACTCTGTCTCTTAAAACCAGCTGCTGTATACAACAGCACAGACACGGAGGAAAGCAGAACTGTATGTGGTGTTTTGACCAAAACAGGTGACGGATATGTCATTTCGACCTCAGGTATGTAATTGTTTCAACATTCATAAAATAGTGATACTGTATGTGTCTTGTAAGAACCACACATCGCCATTGACTTTGTTTCCCACTGCACACAGCTGTTCATATATACAGTAACAACTATTTGAGCTACCATCTGGAACAAAATAAGACTATAATGCATTTTCCATGTCATCCCCACATTTTTGGGGGTTGCTGTAGCCGCTACGGGCTCTTCCTCTTATTAGAAGTCTCCACGCCTGATCATACTTTGACAAAACAATGCACAAGAACTCATCAAACGGTATTCCACACGGACGATTTAATCAAGGCACTTTCTTACAAAGAGGCTATTGTACATAATGTCCCGAAATATAAACATAGGTGACTCAAAATGCCTTTAAATAATCTTTATAGTTCCGTAGTGACCATGTCTGGCTGTACTTCCCTTTCAACCTGGTCGTTGTCATCCTAGCTGTTGGTTACCTGAAAAACAGCGGATGTCCCATGCATCACAGTTATACATCTGATACACGACCCCGTTGAACCCATGGGATCATCTATGGGCTAAAATACAAAAACACTGCTCCGTTACCATTTACAAACTCACCTTTCTCACCCTTTGCTTACCCTCAATGGGACCAAGAGCTATTGTTTTACTTAAACAATCCTCATTGAATTAAAAAGTGGTAGGATGCTTTGTTAAGTGAAGCTGATGCATACTGCTGTCATGGGTCCTATCGTTAATGTGCCATCGCAGAAGCTCATATCCTTTGCAGACACAGGCAACACTGAGTGTATTTCCGTCATCTGTAGCTGGATGTGTTTGCACATGACCCACAGTGCCAGCGTGTTTTTGGATTGGGTGCGTGAGCAAGAAGAGAGTCATTTTGCATTTTAGTGGGTGTGTGATAGTTTTAAATCATTCAAGGTGAAGGAGAACAGATAAGCGCGGTGCCATGACATGTTTTGATCACTGCTGGAAAGGCCAGATGCTTGCAGAAATTTGCAACAGGTGCTAAATCAAGAAGATGAAGGAGACCTGATTTTTATTTTATCCATGTGTTGCATTATTACATTAGATAATATAACTCCCTGCCATTTTTTGTTGTTGTTGTATTAACTTGTCTTACTTTGGCTGACCAGTTAGTTTAACCGTGATCACCTGGTAACCTGTCCAGAGTGTATTCCACCTCTCAACCTGTGGCTGTGCTCCAGCCCACCGTGACCCTAAAGAGGGTAACACAAGTGCCTTGAGGGAATGCTCCTTAAATGAGCTTACAGGGTTTGATCTTCTCTCCATCAGGACTGTGTGACTACATACTTGCTGCAAGCATTCAAATCCATCAGTTCTACACGTTCCCTTTTTTGTAAGATCACAGAAGGAATCAGAACGTTGTCTTTTAGGCCAAACACAGTACGTTCTACTGACTGAATACAGTTCACTTAATGTGTTGTTAATATGTAATTACTGTTTAATTGATTTTTTTTTTTTTTTTTTTTTTGGTGCGTCTATTTGAAATTTACAGCTTTAAGCCTGAAGAGAAGTTATAGGTAGTTTTATCAAGAGGACAGACAATTTCAGAAAACCAGCAGCAAGAATACAAATATATAACCTAACATTAGTTCTGTAGAAGAGCAATAAAATGTTTTTCATTAAGACTATTTCACTTTAATATTAAAATGAATCTTGCTGTGATTTTTATTTTAAGGCTGCATTTGTTTTTAATTGAAAATATCATAAAGAATTAAAGCAAGTGTTAAGGTTCAGGAAAGGCTGCGGATAAAGATAGAAAGTCTTTCCAAAGAGATGTTCAGTAGTGTGGTTGCTCCTACACGTGCAGTGCGGTGCTGTATTGCTGTGTGCTTTTGCGGGAAGGAAGGGAGTTGGTCATAGAGATACTGGGGCAGACAGGAAAAGATCATCCTGGTGTTACCGCGGCTGAGGTTAAGCCCTTTGGCTCTCCTAGGCCCATACATTATACACATGTAAAATTCTGTAAGTCCTCACTTAGACATCGGTGCGTACAATATGACAATGAAGAGTGAATTTTTCCTCCTCTTATTGGGATGGACCCGTTGACATTTTACCTTCTCAGTGGTAAGTCCTGCACACGCTCTAAACAGATGTCCAAAGAGTTTAAGAATCATTTTTGCCAGGGCAGCATGACAGCATGTAGAGATTTCCGGGAGCCGTGGGTGGGTGGGTGGAAGCAGTTGGGATGGATGCACAGATGACACCGTATCCACCCCCACTGGGGAGAGGAAGTCCCTATCAGAACACAACAGGAAAGGAACAGAGCAAAAACAAGTGCATGTCTTTTTGGACATTAAATCACTTCCTGTAGGGCCCTGGACTGTTTCCCCCTCCATCCTCTGCCTGCACCTCTCATTACAGTTTAACCACTTTTTTTGAAGACAAATGAAAAGAGCCCATATACACTAAACTGTGCATGTTTATGTGGTTGTGTCTCCAAAATATTGTGTTGAATCATGAAATAATGCATCACTGATCTCATGGCTTTCATAAACAACTCAACTTTTATCTTTTAACTTAATAAAAAAAAAAAAAAAAGCACTGCTGGATCTTGGTCGCCACGTCCAGTGTATGTATGGAATTCTGTGCAGCCTACCCATCTGATTTATGGCCATGACTTGCAGATGTGATGAGTATCATAGGATACGAGTGCTGCATAAATCCATGTTTCATGACAAATCACAAGTCCTAAGTGTGAACCAGGTGCCTTGATCTTCACTCAAAAATAAAACAATGAGGCAGAGGTGTGTCCATGTCTAGTGCAGGAAAATGCCTTTTTTTGTTGGAGACAGGAAAAGACCATGCAGCTTTACAACTCAACAGACATTGTCTGCCTCTATCTGGTTAGTCATTATCTATGGGTTGCTTATAGTGCAGACTGGCTTGTTGCAGAGATCTTGGGTAAGTCTCATACACCAATTCGAAAATCAGATACACTGTTATGTCGCAGAGCACAGTTGTAAAAAATATGACTTCCTTCCTGAAGGCAATTTCCTGTTTATGTCTGAATGCAGGTCAGGAGAAGGAGTATAGTCATCCCCACCTCATCATCCCATCGTTGCTCCACACTGCCATCAGGACATGTCTAGATGATGCAGGATGTTATGGAGCCCAATATCATTATTTCAAACAAAGTTCCTGTCTGGAGGTAGCTCCTCCTTGGGAAAGACTTAAGTTGCTCTTAATGGGCAAGCCTGTTTCCTGACGTGTGAGACTGTGCATGAATGAGGCTCAAATTGCTGTGTGCTTTGAGGTAGTAAAGCGCAGTTCATTTACCTGTTCTTTATTTCTGTCACCTTCTTTTAGTGAGTCTTCCAGCAGGCCAACATGAGAAACTGCTGAAGAGCCTCTTTCATCCACATAAAAAGCAGTAGCGACTATGCAAACACAGTCGTGTCACGTTATTTGCGTTTTCTAGTCTCCACAAGACTTTGGAGACCTCGCCAGTCACCCCCAAAAAGGTCTCGATTGCACACACATTGAGCACCCTGTTTGTTTCGTTTTCTGCTGATTTGCTTAAAATACGCAGCTGCCCCTGCTGTCAATGTTTAATTTAAGAGCTCATGTTCCCGTCCGCACAAAATGCTGTGGTTGGGAACATAGATGGGCCTGATGAGAGGGGCGTGGGGCGTGGGGCGTGGGGTGGGGGTGTTATATGGGTGGGGTCATGAAAACAGGGGGAAGTGGAGGAGACTCCCAGGTCTCCGGGCGCAGTCATTAAGATGGCTCCATGGTTTGGAGATAAGACAGCGTGCTCTGCACCCTGAGCTCATTGAAGATGCTCCCTTGCCTACTTGGAGCATCCATTATTTATCACTTTTACAAATTCCAATTGACATTTTTATCAGTTATGAATGTCGGTTTCGGGGGTACATACTTCCCCCTTTAAAAGTTGAAAATGTTTGTCAAACATATGGTTTTTATCTTAAAGCAAATATTTTACGACCGGGTGCATTTACTCTAGCATGTTTGTCCACTTCCTTTTCTTTTGTAACTCAGATCAAGGAAATGTGTGTAGTTATATTTCAAAGGTGGCAACCCGAAGAATAAGTAAAAATATCTCACGCTTTTTCCTTTTTTATCCGTCAGCTGGAATTCACACTATTTTCAACACATCAGATGTTTATGTTCAGTAATTTGAAATATTTGCAGGCTGATAGTTACTCAGTGTTATAATTGTTCATACTGGAAACATAGACAGAACATGCATAGTACTACTATGACAGTACAAATACTTTAGGCCACATTCATGCCTAGTGCAGTCTATCATAAAGGATTAGTCCCTCTGCTGTCTACAAGTGTTATCTTGTACATGTGGCCGAGCCAGTATTGATCAAACTGCTGCCCGGTGCTTTGGTGTTTACAGCCTCAGGCTTCACACATTCTCACCTCACCTCACATTAGACTCTGGGCTTGATCTGCACTGTTCGGCCCTGCTATACTCCCAGAGAAAACACTTAGCAACATGAACGCCATGTTGGCAAGTTAACTCCACCACCCAGGTGCTGTCAATCTCACATTGGCTGCATTTTATGTTAAAATGGATATTTGCATTTGAAAATTCACAAATTTCTTTACCTCTTTAGCCTTGAGTATGCTGGGTTTTTTTTTTTTGTTTGTTTGTTTGTTTGTTTTCTTCACTTGTGTATTTTGCTCAGTACTAATAATGTATGATAATCTCTCAAACATTATTGGCATACATTTTATTTCCAGGCACCCCTTTTCTACATTTTGTCATCGGCAATCAATCTCTGAGCAGCTTTATTGCTGCAAGGCTTTTAAATGCTTTGCTCAAGGGCACCTTTGCAGTGATTGTCTAACCCAGCCAATTGTGTTTGTCTCTCCCCTTAACTTCCACTCTTATTTTATAGCTGGTAGTAATATGGTGTTCATAGATGACAAATGCACTTTCCTGACATTATCCCCCTGACTTCAGAGGGGTTATGTAGCTTAAAGTGACTTTTTAAAGATTTTATGCTTTTTGGCTGATGAATGAGCAACTGCAAGACAGCTATGCAAAGAGTTTCAGGTAACACCAAAATGAAAAAAAAAAGAGAACTTTAGACCATGACAGATGCACATAAATCAATTTATCATCTGTTCTTATGATCATTCTTCCTATCTGAGGACATCATGGATTTTTTTTTTTTTTTTTTGGTATCAAACTCTTGAAAATAAATAATCCACCACTTTGAGCTGATTTCTCATCTTGGTTCCACATTTTTTTGTCCTGGACTCAGTGTTGAAACGGCTGTGAGAACACAAACTCTTAAAGTGGCCTGATGACATCATCAAGGTGTTTCACCTGTAAAACATTACACATAAGCGAGGTATCTCTTTGTCACTACTGCTGTCTTGTGCACACTTTGGTTGCCGTGTGTGGTTGTATGTAAAATTTAAGTTGACAACTTTTTATTGTAATCAGAAAGCCATTAATTAAACAGTAAATGTAGACTGACTGAAATGATGCAGATCACTGCTATTTCGGGTTCTGGCAGAGCCGGGGGGGGGGGGGTTAAATTAAACAATTAAATAACCTGTGATGAGGGTAGGCCCACACAAGGAGAACACACTCAAAATTTCTCAAACTTTAACCATAATTAATCCGTAAAATCATATCAAAAATCAATTATCCTGATTTATTTTCATTCTCATTTACAGTGACAAGCAAAAGTATGTGAACCCTTTAGATTGGACTGGTTTCCTGCATTAGTTTACCACAAAATCGCAGATTGTCAATGATGGACAAAATACAAAGTTCTTAAATAATTTGGATTTCTTCTGTCTTTATTGAGCAAACCCATAAAACGTGCATGGTAATTGCTGTCAATTCACAGGTGCATTTACTTGTCCTCCAGTACTATGATTGTTTTAACGGGTGCGTTGTCTATTCTTGTGACCTGGATAAAGAAAAACTCACATTTAATGAGAAATTATTCCAGAAAAGTGGTTAATTTGAAAGGGTGCACATACTTATTATATCACCGTGTGAGAATCGTTTCACAGTGTTACTCTGGCAAAAGATTGAACCTTATGAGTTTACAGTAGCTCACAGATACTGCTGCTGTCTCAAGAGAGCAAAAGGAAGACTAAATAATAATTTTCCCATCACGGAGACAATTTGAGAGCAGCTGTTTGCATCTGAGGGCCTGCCAGAAATCATCTGTGGTGCTCTCAAACAGAGTAGGAAACGAAAGAGCCACGAAGGGAAGGAAAGATAAAAGAAAAGCATTTCTCTTCTTGATTCTGGCCTCTTTAACGGTGTTTTCACTGATCTTAACAAGAAACTTGTAGACGTAACTGTGGAAACAAATGGACAAGTGCTAAATACTAACACTGAGTGTTTTTGTTTTTTGCAGTGTATTTGGAATTTGACACGCTGTGTGTCCTAAACACACAAATGAACACATTAAATGAAATGGTTTTGATTAGTGTGCCACGTGCTTTGCAGTATTTGTGTAAAAAAGGGAAATAAATAAAATTAAGGTTCAGGACAAATCAGAACCTTTGTGTGATACCATCACTCTTGATTTACAATTCACGGATTGTCCCAACAGTAAATTATTAAACATGCATGTATGTATTTCTGTTCTTAAATTTGAGTTGATAGATGAATCGGTGCATGTGAGTGTATTACATGTTCGTAGAGTAAAAGATCTTTATGGATTTTTGATTGCTAACTGTTCCCATTCAGTATCAGCCCCTGGGCTCTCCCTCTTTAGGTCACAGGTCGAGGCTGCTCTCGGTCCTGCAAGATTATAAATGTTCTGGTTTTACGTGATGGGATCTCAGGCTGGACCCACTTGTACTACAATATTTTACTTTGAGTCAATCAAATAAAATGTGAATGGACAGTATAAAACACATGTTTCTCAGATTTATACAGTAACTTGTCCCTTTTTTTTTAGCATTTCTATATTTTAGTGAAGGAAAATAATAAAAAGAAAGAGTTAATAATCCAACAAACTGTGAATGAAAATGTTGGAGTGAGTGCCATTTGAAGTCACTGGGAGGAGATGGTGCTGTTCACAAGCCCCAAATGGATGTTTTTATAGAACAGTCCTGGTGAAGCCTCGCAGGACAAAAGAGACGAGTCTGAGAGGTAGATGCCCTCTTAAAGCCTACCCACATCACAGTGACCCAGGTGGAGCAGGTTAACCCTTTTATAGGGCACTCCAAGTAGTTTCATTTAAACATTTCAACCCTAGAGGGTGAACAGAAAATAATACAATTTTTACTTTTATTGTATTTACTTCTAGTGTCACCAAATATGGTTGGTTGCACCGTAAAGGAGTTAATAAGTCTTAAGAGTACACACACACATACACATATGTGTATGTATATATATATATATATATATATATATACACACATGTATATATATATATATACATGTGTGTATATATATATATACATACACATACACATATGTGTATGTATATATATATATACACACATGTATATATATATATATATATATATATATATATACATGTATATATATATACATGTGTATATATATATATATATATATATATATATATATATATATATATATATATACATACATGTATATATATATACATGTATATATATATATATATACATGTATATATATATATATATACATGTATATATATATATATATATATATATATATATATATATATATACATACATGTATATATATATATACATACATACATGTATATATATGTATATATATATATATATATATATATATATATATATACACACACATACACATATGTGTATATATATATATATATATATATATATACACATATGTGTATGTGTATATATATATATATTTATATATATACACATATGTGTATGTGTATATATATATTTATATATATATATATACACATACACATATGTGTATATATATATATATATATATGTATATACACATATGTATATATATATATATATATATATGTATACATATATATATATATACACATATGTGTATGTGTATATATATATATATATATATATATATATATATATATATACATGTGTATATATGTATATATATACACATGTATATTTACATATATATACATGTGTATATACATACACATGTATATATATGCATGTGTATATATATATATATATATATATATATATATACATGCATATATATACATGTGTATGTATATACATATATATATATATATATATATATATATATATATATATATATATATATATATATATATATATATATATATATATATATATATATATATATATGTATGTGTGTATTTTTACCTTGAATTCTGCTCTTTATAAACAGTGTTGTGAAATTCAGGTTGTTATGTTATTACAGACACCACATATTTCCTTTTCTCCCTCGGATACAGCAGGCCTTTTGATAATGTTGAAGGAAAGGTCAGGTTTCCACATGCAGACATTCACCAGCATTCACCTTTGCCACTTGGTTGAGGTCTGGCAAGATTAATTCTTTGTGTCCTGCCATCTCTCTATGCGCCAGGTTTATCTTTCTTACAATGGAACCTAGCTAACAGGAGGAAAGTGTGTGTGTATGTGTTTTAAAAGGCATTGGTGCAACCATTTTAACAGGGCAACTACTTTTGAATTAGATGTTCAAACCCCCTGTTTGCTAAATGGATTTCTAAAGTGGCTGTAGTTGGAGGCTTTCAATCGGATGCAACCTTGAGTCCTTTTTTATGTGAGCTCTGTAGGATTTAAGTGCCCGTATAACATGAGCACGACTGAATGCATGCTCCTCATTTTTTGAAATTGAAAAATCTCCAAAGGCTCTCCCCTTTGTGCAGGCAATTAATGGAATGCTTGCAGCGAGGTTCAGGTGCTTAAAAGTTGCATTTTTTTTCTCTCCCTCTCTCTCGATCTCTTTTTAATGACTAATAAAGGATAATCATTGTGGAAAAAAAAAAGCTGTAATGCTGTAGGCTTCCTCTTTATGCACAATGATGTATAATGCATGTTTTGAAATGAAACGGCAGCGGCCTTCGAACTATTCCATTTCCAAACCTTAGTGTATTTGTTTTGCATGCTGCAGTGAGGCTTTTGCATAATAATAGTGAGTGTTCCCATTAACAATGCTTGCTTATTAATTTGATCTTTACATTTTTAAAGTTTGTCCATCAGGCCGCCAAACAATGGGTCCCCTAGTCGCTGTTTGGTGTAAGTGATTACTACGTGGGCTAATTGCCTCTCTGAAGAGTTGTGCTGTTTTTCTTTGTAGTCTGTGCTCTTCACCTGTGAGCTTCCACCAGGTTTAACGTTGGAAATATGAATAATAAAGGATCTTACACATCAGTAAACATGTTAATATATGAGGCAAAAAGTAAAAGAAAAAATTGCAGTAAAGGTAGATTTTACATAAACTGGAAATATCAGCTTGAAATGTTTATTAAAAGTTGTACGATTTCTTTTGGTTGAGGTTGAAATTTAGTATTAATTGTGGGTTGTAAAGATCCTCTTTCAACACTTCTGTTTTTTTCCAGTTTTAGTTTAAAAGTTTATTTCAACACAAGGAAAATAAAATAAACAAAAAGTAAACGGGAATAAAACTGAGGAAAGCGCAAAAGAAAGACATTCAGAAAAGAATTTATGTCCATCATTATTATTATTATTATTATTATTATTATTATTATTATTATTATTATTATTATTTCTTCTACCTATTTATGTATGTTGCCTATTATTGATTAAACCTAACAGAACTACAGTACTAGTTTTAATTTTTCTATAAATGTGAAATTTCTTCTTTATTCATTATGGGAACGGCTTATTATATTCATGTGTTGTTTATTTATGCTGCTGGTACAAAAAGATCCCATCAATCAACAGTGAGGTACGCGTGCGGCATAATGACCCGCACTAACTGAATCGAGACCAAAAAGTAGCTGACTGGAGTTGGTAACTAGGTAGCTAAGAGCAGCGATGTGGGATAAAGCACTAAATAAACACGGTTAAATTCATATGTAAATACAAGCAGGGATCTGTTATGATGTGGTCAACTGGTGCAGTGTACTACAGTATCCTCTGTGGCGAGCGAGTCTCGCGGTTACGTGACCTGTTGAGCTCCGAGGCCTCAAACCGGCCTGATTATCAAACCTGCTCCAGCGTTCAGCTGCACATCTCGTACAGTCTTGGAACCCGTCCAACACCCCCCCCCCCCCCCCCCCCTCCACCTCTTTATTTTCTTTCCAACACTTTTACCCTCAGTCTCTTTCCCTTTGACTGTGCTTGACTATGCAGGAAAATGAACAAGCACATCTCAGTAAACACGAGTGATGTGGTTCCAGAGTTTAAAAGCTTCACATAACACTGGCAGTCGCAACTTGGGGCTGTTTGTGTGACTGAAAGGAAAACTTGTTTAGAAACTGACAGCCCTGTGTGTGCGTGTAAAAATAAAAATAATAATAATAAAAAATGTGCATATGTAAGTGTGTGTGTTTATGTTGCTTTTGGCAAGTTATTCGTGTGCATGGCTTTCTTTTTTTTTTTTTTTTCCCCTCTCTCTCTCTTGCTGTCTGTGTGGTTATCTTTTGAGTTAGTTGGTTTCGGGCTGATGTCCACCTTCGGGGATGCGCAGAGCATGCATTTCTGAGTATTTTTACCTGAGGCTGCTCTTGTTAGAGTGTGTGGATAAATGTATATACATTATTTACACAAATTCAGAGCGAGTGAAAGCAGGTTTAACACGTTTACAGACAGGAGGCCAGGCACTGCAATCCAAGCTTCAAGTGAGAATTCCAGCGCTGCGCGTTGGGAATTGAGCTACCCACTTGTCCGTCTATGATCAGCATCCTAAATGCTGCCTGTGAACACCAATAACATTATCAATTACTGCTCCACAAATTACATTTCGTGTTTAAAGGTATAGAATATAAAAGAAAAGTTATGCCCTGCTGTTATATTCACTAATTTCCTCTTTAGGGAGCTGGAATGTGTTACACAGAAAACATGAGAATAGAATAGATTTGGGAAAACAGTGGGAAGAAAATGCTATTCCTGAAAAAAAGAGAGTAGTGGTGGGGGTGTTTTCTGACATGTGACCAGTTCAATCAATGTCAAATTAATGTAATATAAAGAAAAGGAAAAAAATCTCAGAATGGACTCATGGTCCAAAGCTTTGAACAAAACTGCATCTAAAAAGAAAAAGGCCTTTTTATGGCTCGTTGGCCTCATGCCAAAGCAGTTTGTTCTAGCAATGGCAGGAATATCGGTATTACCATGACATTTGTGCTGTCAAAGGTTGTTGGGCGAGCAGAGTTGAAAGTTGAAAGCGAGGGATCCGAACAGCCCAGCAAACCTGAAGTGTTTTCGATTTGAAACCGTTTTCAGGAGCAAATTTACAACCGTCGTCGTTTCAGGACACTTACGCAGAAAAATGACGAGACAAATTCAAGCTCCGATAAACACAGTCCAGTTCAATCCAATTATAATGCAGTTAAATAACTAGTTTAGTGTAATGGTATCTGTGACGTTATCTATGTTGGAGCACGAGAACACCAATGGATCACCTTTAATATTCTCCTTCCTTCGATCTCCAATTATGAGCATATGTCGGATGACGATTCCAGTCCATCACTTGATATAAGAGTTGAAAACATTTTAACCTCATCAGTCAGAGGAAAAAAAAAGGAATCATGTACTAAAAATATGGATGAATGCCTGGTACAAATGTGTGTGTCGTAGCAGGATCAGTGTCATTCAAATTCAAATCCAACTTCGGAGACGCGTTACTGAAGTGGCAGAGGTCCTGCACTTTTCCACATCTGTGTTCCCTGAGTTCAGTCTTGTGTTATTTAAGTGTAAGTAAATACAGTTTGCCTCATAAGATGTCTCTCTTTACCTTCTTTTTCCTCCATCCAGGAGACCCCTCCAACGGAGGTGGATGCTTTGCCGCCCGGCTGTAGTCTTCACGTTCCCATGGAGCTCGAGTTCGCAGCATCCTGCTTCCCTCGCCCTGCTGCTCCCCAGAAAAGCTATGGCCACGTATGTGCAGTCTGACGTGGCTGCACTATTGATTATTGGTTTCGTATTTTGACTCACTTTCATATTTGGCTCACTTACAATTCTCAACGTTGCATTGTTTTACCCTTTATACAAACTTTTAACGAATAAGCCTTTTAACCTTCATTTAAAGATGTACTTGGGGGTTTATATGTAAGCTGCATTTCTCAAGCATATCCCTAATTTAAAAGACATTGTCTTTGGTTTTTAAGTATATTTTTTGTCTCTTTTGGTCTCTTGCTGGTAACTAGGACCCCAGATCTAAATAATTCGGCGTTCCTGCGACCTGTACATATGGTGCAACTGTGATGGCCCTGGTTTAAGTTAAGCAGGGACATTTCTCATATGGCTCGCTGCTCTTGCTCATGTATGACGGCAGAGCAGACTGGTGCCGCATGTCACGTTCAGTCTAAAAACTTAGGGCGGATTGTGATTATGTCTCTTTTTGTATGTGATGCAACTGTAGTTCAGGTTTTTAAAAATAAATCTACATTTTATTTTATGTCTATTTTCTATATATATATATATATGTCGTTATGCAATCCTAATATGCAAGGACTGTTGTGTATAACTTCCCACATTGAACAGGTGAATTGGAAGTCGGGAGTGTTAGTTTGAGGAGGAAGCAAGAATCCGGTGTTATGAGCATGATAATTATTTATTGACACATGAGAAGTTTCAGCTAGCTTCAGAGAGAGCCTCGGACTAGATAGTGATAGGAGCAATTCTGAACGTCAACAGGAGGGGCAAACGTCAGTCAGGCAGGACAGAAGTGGCATTTTGATGTTTTACGTGTCCACGTGTGTACAAAAAAAACTCACTTATCCTGCAAACGAGTCTCTGCGACAGTAACCGCATAAAGTGGGGTTGTTGTGAAGCGCACTGCTGGATTTCTGGCCACGTCTCTCAACTTCTGACTGCAGAGTCACCAAACACACTTCCTCTGAGCGTTTGTTCAACTGTCCTTAAACAAAAGGGCACCGGGCTGGAGCAGACCCGCAGCAGTGCTGCAACAATCACGCAGAGACAAAACGAAAACAGGACTTCCGCGATGACCACTTGGACGACTGCAGTGCCGGCATGTATTATGGAGTTTACCTCTATGTTAAAGGAAGTTCAAGGCATCTGCAGGATCTTGACACGGATTTTGGAGAGCATAACGAGTACGATTGTCTGATCAGGAGACATGGCGAAGGAAGGGAACCAGTGACGAGGCTCAGATCAGAAACGGCTTATTGACATGGGATTTAAGGGGTTTCTCTGTACATTAAACATGCCACTGGAAAGATTTATGATCATTCCATGTCTTATTAAACGTTTTGATGAGATACACAAGTCGGGTTTTTGTGGGAGGCTGGAGTGGAGTGGAAAGGAAAATAGTAACAACTACTGTGCATGTGGAGAAATGTGGCGTGGCGACAGTGTGGGCTGTTGAAATGTTGAGAAATAAAATCTACGGGTAATTTTGGACATGGTACCAAAAGCTTCAGATTACAGGGTAGAGATGCAGTCTTTGGTATAAGAGCAAACCAGAAAGCACAAAGATGCAGTTTGCAATTCAATAATAATAAAAAAAAACCCCCAAAAAACACTTAATCGGTACAAACATCTTTCACACATATTCATTTAAATACAATGTTCTTAATGTACAGACTTGAATCTTAAGTGATTTTTTTTTTTGAAACCATGACTTTTTTCTCCAGACCTGCATCTCAGAACCACTCATAGAAACAAAACAAAGAGCATGCTACAGTAAACCAATTTATTCTGGTGTGGACACTTGTCATGTCATGTAACACAAAGCAAAGAGACCCAGCGACGCAATAAATTATCTTCATCATTAAGCGACATACTGTACATAAAAAAAAAAAAAAAAACAAATGCCACAGAACTGTTAATACAAAAGAAAAAAAAAATAAAGACATGTTTTACAAATAAAATGCTGAGAGAGAAGCAGAATCTTTGACAGCAACGCTCATAAAACAAATGTTTGAATGTCGACAGACACAGAAATTAACATTTTTAGTGTGATTCCTCTTTGATTTTAGTGTCTCACGACATAATTTAAGTACTGCTCTATACAATAACATGAAAAAATAAACACTTCACAAAACAAACGAGGGATATTTTTCTTTTTTTTTTGTTAGGAAATCATTGCTTTGTAGTTTATGCTTCATCACAGTTCTCTCCCATATGACGACATGAATGTAAACACCTGTTGAATTACTCTTTTTTATCCTTTCTTTTTTTTTTACAACATTAATACTTATATATATATATATATATATATATGTGTGTGTGTGTGTGTGTGTGTGTGTGTGTGTGTATATATAAAATGTATTTGTACATATTTTCATTCACATCTGCACTGTTAGCTAGCATGGTAATGAATAAGGCAAGACTCACATGACTGTGACATCACAATTTTTTTTTCCTCTTATAACACTGATTTTTAAGGTATTTAGTTATTTCTTCCCTCTGGTCTGCAGCAGGCTTTGGTCTTTTCAGAGAAAGGCAGGATCCGTCCTTCTCCGTGTCCAGAATCACACACTGTCCTGTTCCGTTTTAATAAAAGAGTAAAACAAAGGTTTTTTTATTTTATTTTTTTTCTGGGGCAAAAAAAAAAAAAAAAAAAAAAAAAGCTCTGTAAATACACTTATTTAAGCTGATATTGGATAAATCAATCTAACACTGCTCTTTTCTGAGGTACATAGTTAAAGATGATTATGACAAAATGGAATAAGAAACGGGAAGCAACAAGGTGACTGGGAGAAGCAAATGACTTCCACTTCAGGAAAAATCACATTCCCACCCAATTAGCCGAATGAGCATTTGCGAATTAAAGTTCCTGTTTTAAAGAAGGGATATTTTAACCTTCAGGTCCTCCTGTCTGAGTTAGGTGAACTTGTCGTGACAGGCATCTTGTGGGAGATCAAAAAACAGACATGTCAGTCGAGTCTCTTGCCCGGTTGGCTGCGTGTCCATTTGACTTTTTACAGTACCGACAACAGCTAAAAGCCAGTTTCAGTGGGAGATCGCACGAGAGGTTCATCAGCTTGTCGTCACAAAGCTGTCTGGAGGATGGGCAGTGTTATTCAGCTTCTTTTCTCAGCACAGAAGTCCCGTCTTGCTGTTTACCAGTGCAAAAATGCTCGGCTGCTGTTCAATGCTGAAGCTGTGTTACTTCGTCTCACCTGTGATTTGCTTCAAGCAATTTCTTTTTTTTTTTTTTTTAAACTCTGAAAATTGTCTTTTTCTGAGGTTGAAGAGAAGTGATGCCACTTTGCTAACTTTTTTTTTTTTTTGTTGTATTTTATTTTAATATTTACAATAAAGGGATCCATGTGCATTTGCCCGCGCGCATCGAGTCTTCCAATCTCCGCTTCATATCGCCGGTTGAATGTCAAAACTGAGCTCAGTCTGACACTTTCTGCCCGCCTCCTGATCACTGCACAGTCAAATGTGACCCGGATCAATACGCTGACTCTTTGTGCACCAGAAAAAAAAACAAAAAAACAACTCAAAATGTCTTTGCAGTTGCAGCTGAAGCTGGGACAGTCTGTCTCCTGTTTAAGCTCTTTTGGCGTGCAGCATTTCAATGAGCAGGTTGTTGCAGGGCACATCGCCGTTCAGGTGTTTGTAGTAAAGGTATTCTTCAGCCTGCAGGCTAATGGCTCGGATCTCTGGCAGCCGCAGGAGCAGCTGGCCAAACTTGTCTGTTTGCTGGGGGTAGTTACACATGACGTAGTCCAGCAGCGCTGCGTTGACCTGCTCTTGGACACTCTCCACCAGGTGGAAGTTCTCCAGGTTCTTCACATCTAGATGGAGGCGAGAAGAAAGCAGAGGCATTTTAACCGAGTGGAGTTGCAATGTTTCTGTCTTCGTTGGAGCAGGAGGTTATCAGAAAACAATCGGAGAGAGATGAATTTTGTTTTGAGGCATCTTTGGACATATTGTGCTCTCGGCAGCGCGTGGCTACACAACCTACCATTGAAGACTTAATCTGCAGCTGAGCTTCAAGTTGAACGTGAATGTAGTCACAACAAGTATAAGTTTGGAAACTGAAAGTACACACAGAGTTGGCTTTTGACTTGTAGCTCCCGGTTTGACGGTGGTCTTTTTCCCAACTGCTGAACTGGAAGCTAACCAGACTCGTAAAGCGTGCTACAATCTGGAGATTTAAGAAGACGGTGCAGCCTGCGTGAAATGTTTTATTTTTATTTCTATTTCACATTCTTTCTTATTATGTGGTCTTAAATTAGCAAGGCACATTCAGTTTGAGCTGCAGGCTAGACCACAGCAACTAATGAAAGCCATAATGATTTTATTTTAATTAATTAATGCATTTTACATCACACCGGAGGTTTAACACTTAAATGTTTAACTTTAAACCTCAGCCTGGCTAACAGCAGGCTCTTTCTGTTTCAAACAAAGGCCTTTTAAACTCTAGCGGTGTCCTCAATGCGGAGACAAAACAGTGCAAGTATTAATAATAACCTTAATAACCTCCAGGGTTCGTTTTACAAACTCAAAAAGGTGAGAGGAATCAGTGTTACAAGTTGACTCTTGGTTGGGCTCGTTTTCACTCGAATCAAAATACATCGCATGATGAAATACTCCCCTCATCCTCTTTTTTTTCTTCTTCTTCATACGACTCGTCTCTTGGGACAGCAGTATAGAAGGAATCAGGTAAAAGCAAGAAAGTTTTCCTGAGAGACAAATTCCCCAAGAGTGGATGAATTATGTAGGGCACAGTTATTGTCGTGTGAGCACCACAGCTGCTCCGTAATCTCGCGCGTGCACCGTCCTTTTTTCTTTGCTTTTTAACTCTCTATCAAAACAGAATGTGTCCAAATTATTAACAAAAAGTAGAAGCGCTTCCTAACGACGTTCATTTTGGGGAAAAACAGTCTCAACTTTATACCTGGAGTGCAATTCATGAGCAGGAATTCATTAAAGTAGAAAGTCTTCTTTCACTATTAATTCCTTGTGCAAAATACATTGCACATTTTTCCCAAATCCCACCTTTCTGCACAGCTATAAGCATTTTTCCTTGACAATAATAAGCTCACTGGGGGTTTAAGGAGATTAGTGCTAGACCAGACAAAAATTTGCTAAATGGATAATGGCGAAGCACAGCACTGTGTGTACATGTCATGATTATGAAACGCAGGGCTGCAGAATATTTAATCAGGTAGAAGCTCTGTGCCTGTGTGTGATCTTTTATTAATCTGTTTGACCCCAGGTTGAGTGTGTGGAGTGACAGAGTCCCTGTGTATGCTTAGTGCTCTGAACCAAACAAAAACCTACAATCTTTTACACTTAATTTCTGGCTTTCACACACACACACACACACACGCAGACACTGATCTATAGTCATGTGTCTAATATTTCTTTCTCTTTCCTGCATAACCTCTTCCCACACACACATGCAACCCATCCACCCACCAAGAGCATTAGGAGGAAGGTGGGGGAGACAAATCAGCGGCTAATGAGGTCTGGAGAATGAGAAGCAGGTCCTTCAAGGCACTTCCATCTATGATGCACTTTACCATCCTATTACAATCCGCATGCATACGTACGTCTGTCTGCTCTTGTGTTGGTTGTGCATGTGTGAGCGGGTGCGTGCTGCATGCACGCTCTCCCTGACCTCTGGGTGACATGGCGGGGGGCTAAATAAGGCCAAAGGGAGGGCAGGGACGTGGGGGAGGGGTGTGCCCTGTGACAAAGGAGCCTCAAAACAAACATGACATGTGCTTTTTCCTGCTGCCACTCAGCTGCCTGACCGAGTCCCGCACTCACAAACCGCCGCCGCCGCCGCCGCCGCCACCAACACCACCTCAGAGGCGCTCCACAAGGCCTTACATAAGTTACCCTGGCACACTATGCTCTAAGCGTTAGCACATCCTACGCAGGTCAACAGGAGGGATCTTTTTCATCGGCAGATGTGGGAAGAACATGTAGAGAAAGTTTCTGAGTTGCTGAGAAGGTTTAGAAAGTTTGGATCAAATATTTGCACGTGTCTTTGGGAACTGTGGCTTTTAAAGCTATTAAAAAAAAGTTTAATTATCGAATTCAGTACAGTTCAATTCAAAAATGCTGCATTAATCCTCGAAGGGAAATGAATTATCGCAGTAGTTTTCATGATTTAATCTCTTCAAAGATTCATCGTAGAGGGTTATTGCTGTGGGCAGGATGCTATGCTCTATGTTCTTCTTTTCACGGGAGGTCAAAGTTTTTAGTTTCTCTAAATCATTGATGAACAACTTATTAATCTTGCAGAATTATACATATTTGTTAAATATTTATAAAAAAAAAAGAAAATACAGCTTTCACAAAGAAGGATCACATATAGTTTTTACAAGGCATTTAACCGATCGACTTCCAGCTTAGTTCAAACATTACAGCTAAATTTAGAGTTGACCTTTGTGTATTAAATGTAAAAATTAAAGTCTCTTTTGGTAGTCGAAGTTCCCAAGTTCCCAGAAAAAAACAAAACACATCTTTAGTAGGAATTTATAGAAGAAAAAATAAAAAAAAGACTATTCCACAAGTCTTAAAAGCCTCATCTCATCTTATTTTTAAGCTTGAAAATAAAATTATTCCCGGATGTCGGAGCCTCTTCCTAGTCTGGTTTGATGACCCTGGTTGAAACATGACAGGGTGAGGCAGAGCACTGCTCAGACTTGTGAGGTGTTGCCATGGTGTTTCAGAAATAAACGCGTGTGGAGAGTTTGGCGCACTTCTGTGTGGATGTTAAGGGAGAAACGTGAGAGAATTACTATCCAGTGCCTCTGTCGAGCTAATTAAGGGAAAGCATGGCAGAAAAAGATGGAATTTTAATTGCTAATTATTATCAGACCTTCTTTTGAAAGAATAATGAATTCGGTCTTCCAAAATGACCCAAAAAAGTGACAATAGCCTAATATTATCTCCCATTTGTGAAAGCCAGATGGCAAATGGCAATAAAGATGCCATGATTGGAGAGGAATTTGTCTAAATTATATGACAAATCCATGTAAATGTCCTGATATAACTTACTGATGAGTCAAAGGCAGGATGGGGGATGGAGAGGGAGGAAAAAAGTCGGGAGGAAATAAGACAGACAAACAAAAAATAAGCAACTGATCAATGATTCCCAGACAGTGTTGGGGAGGAGTATTAAATGTGTTAAGCACTCTCTCCTCTGCCTTCAGTGCCCCCCATCCCCCCCTCTCCTTCCTCTCCATCTCATCCTTCAGTCACTGTGGGACTAATTATCAACTTTTTTTTCACATGAAACAGCCACAGTTCGTTGCAGTGCCGTGTCCGAATACTCAAACGGAAACCCCGAGGTCCCACAGAATACATTGTTTCATTTGACGGCCGATCATGCTGAAGCCAGCGACCTAATGCAACAGCGCACGCACACGCACACATGCACACGCACACACACACACACACACACACACACACACACACACACACACACACACACACACACACACACACACACACACACACACACACACTCTCTCTCTTTCACAGAACCCCTGAAATCTCCGTTGTGCTTTTTAATTAGACTTGATCTGCTCTGTACTGTTTGTGTCTGCCTCGCATTCAGTCGGGCAAAAGCTTGCTCCTTTATTCCGCTCTGATCTCAGAGCTGCTTTACAGGGTGGACAATGTGGTTTTAAAAAAAAACAACAAAAAAACAGAAAAAAACCCACTTGTAGTTTTAAGTCGGTGTCCACCACCTTTGCATGACCAAACATGTGTAAGAAGCAAAAAAGATAGAAAAACACATCACACGGAGAGACAACTTGTTTTCCATTTCAGCTGTGCGTAATCTCATCTTTATATAAAATTACTCAAAAATTAAAATTCAGACAAATACATTACTCTCAGATTAGTGACTGCTTTTTCTGAAAAGTTGAGTTACAAGTGTTAGAGATGCTCTGATAAATAAAAGAAAGAGGGGAAACCTGTTACCTTTTCCACATTTATTTTCTATGACGCTTCCAACATTAAACAATCACCTATTTCCAGTCCTGCCCTCTCGACTGGAGGTGCTGCTTTATGGACGACAACTAGTTCGTGCCAAAATAACTCCACACTCTCACATTACACTTTTACAACCCCAATCAATAACCCTCGCCGTCACATGGTATCAACACACGCTCTGCCTTTCAAACTTCACAACATGTGCTTTCTGCTGGGTCTCGAAATCAACGCATAAAACTCCTGAGTCATAAACAGCTATTGAATGAGCTGCTGTCAGTAAACCTGGCCAATTAAACGTGAGTGAAAGACAAACTGGTTACTTCCTGTGTGCTCAGCTCCTCCTATAGGAGGGTCTCACAGGTGTTTATGTGAGCCTATCACAGCCGAGGCATCGTTTACTACAGCGACAGGGCTTCAAAGGGCATAGAGTTGAACCTGTGACACCTATCCTCAGCTACTTTATTCTTTATTAATCTCATCTGCCATCAGAGATGGGGTGGGGCTGGTGAACTCAGTGATCCTTGACTCTCTCGTGACGGAAACAGTGCATTGCTACATGTTTACTGGAAGAAGTAATGCATCTATTAAAAAAACCCCACTGGTCAGCAGATGCAGACAAAGCAAATAATGACCACGGGGCAGGGAGCAACGTCCGGACGGTTACCAGTGCAGCTTAAGCAGGCTTTTATCTGTGTTACCGTGTGTTCCACTGCCCTGATATGCAAGCCAGGCTTTGGACAAGAGAAAAATTATGTTTTTGTGTTGTTGTTTTTTTATCCGGTTTATACCCTCGCATCACCAAGGAGGCATGCAGTCCATAAACACACATTACCTCCACACAGCTACCATCAATACTCCACTGACAACATTTCACATGGAAGTGTGTATTTTTATTTTCCCTCCACAGCAAGCTCTGCTCCCCCATTAGAGTGTTACAGTCCTCATCTATATGTACTTGTCAGAAAACAAAGTTTCCTAACTCCCTGGGGCTCTCATCTTCACTGTTTTCCTGCTAGTCCCATTTGGGGAATTCCCGTTTTCTGATGCAGCGCCTCCATGTTAGAGGCAAGTTTACAAAAAAAAAAAAAAAAAAAGACAAACTGTGGCAATATGCTTGTTAACATTTAATGGGGGGGGGTTTCCGAGATTTGATACACCAAAGTCTAACAGGATAACGTAACATAACTATCCCATCAAAGAATACAAAAGTGGGTTTTTTAAGCGCAAAAGATCAGTTTCATCAGCTAAGAAGACCCTTGAACCACATTGAGAATTCTTTGGATATTGATATCACAATAATGGATTTAAGCTCACATCCAATACTCTGGTATTTTATAAATCAGGTTTTTTCACCTCGTTTTCTTACATACAAAACCAGCCATGTTACGGTTTCCTAACATTTTCAAACAAAAACCTTTCTGAAAACATCCTATTTCTCAATATTTCAAATTTAAATGTTTAAAGGCTGATTATGGGGGCCAAACACAGCAGATAATAAAAGGCAGTTTGAACAGTGGCACTTGAAGGTAGAGTGGAAAGTTGGCCTCCACAGAAATGGTTATGATGTAATACTAAGCAGGCATCAGTTTACTTTGTGTCTAATCAAATGAAATTGCCCCGACTCTCCTAAACTTTGAGCCCTGAGCAGTAGACTTCTACTTTAAACATTGACCGTAATTTCACTCGCATACAGTTGGATGCTGCAGCGAAATGCCCTCAAGCTAACACAGCGCCCAGCGTCCAGAGGCCAAATATCCTCTTTGCTACCAATGCACGATAACAAGGGTCTCCCAGCTCCTGGAAACAGGCCATCAATGGCAATGGGCTGTTGTCAGCGTGCCAGGATAAAGCATTAAGGCTCAATTTTCCCACCGACCCATCAAGCCCTCCTTTTAGCCTCTCAAGGGGCCAAACGCCATGCAGCCATGAAAGAGAATTATGCAGGGTGTCCAGTTGGGGATATATTAAGTCAGATTTAAACCTTCGCCGACAACATCTCCTATTGTTGTTAAGCTGAACAGGTAGCGGCTGCTTGAGTTCTGTCGCCCAAGGATGGGTCGGCAGGCTCGGCGGAGCGGCGCAGAGACGTTGAGAGACATTGAGAGGGAGGGAAATGTGCCTTAGGTTTAATAAAATAAACAAGAGAAAAGGCGCTCGGAGCAGGAAGGATCCAAGCCTCTCTCATTGCCTATGCTGGCTGGAAGGTGCTGGGATTTATCTTGAGGTGAGGGGAAAGAGAATTTACACCCTGAATTAGCTGTATTGTATGAATTAACAGATGGACGCAGCCACGGAGGCTGATGTCTGTGGGAATAAACACTATAGGTAGTATAGGTTTGACGTGAGATGATATGTATTTACAGTTTTTTTTAGCATGTCTTTTTGATGAGGGTATACTTTGAGGTATATCTATAAATATCCCTTTTTGCTTGGAGTTCATCACTTGGTTGAATCAATTTTGATAAATCATTAAGTTAAAATATAAATTGCTATAGGTGATAAAACGATGAAAATAATCCTTACTTGCATTTCTGACATGCTGCAGATTCACTGGAGTAAAAAAAAAACAAAAAAAAAAACGAACTCATATTGCTATGGGAAAAAATCCCATTGTCTCAGCATTATGAAAATCCATTTGCCAAAGGGATACTGAGAAACTTGAATCAGCAATGAACCCGGTGCTTAGCCCTCTGTGGTCCCTTCAGTCCTCCCCACCTCTGCATCTTGTTGCCCCCCCTGCTTTAGCCCCCCTGGAGGTGGAACCAAAAGCCTTTCAGTGAGCGGGGCTCGGCTGGAACGATGCCCCCACCTGCTTCCGCTCTCCCGCCGTCCTAATGCTGCCTGGATTGAACCCCCCCCCGCTCCACCCGGCTTCCACGCACTCAAACGGCTCCCGCCCATGCATGCCACTAATGACACCAACTCCTGACCAGCGGCTTCAAAAGTAATGGACAGAAGTGAAGATGAAAAGTCGCTGTCTTTGGTGGAATCTGAGGAAATGATCAGGAGCACTGAAATGTAAAGTCCAATGGAATTGGAATGAATTAGAAATCAATACTGCTACTTCTGAGGTTGCTCTTCGGGCTCTCCTTGACTCTGCCTTGTGTTTCATTTGTACCTGTCAGTAACAGTTCAAGCGGGCGCTCGTAATGTGTGTGTGCTGTTGCCGTCTCTGTCTGCCCGTATCAATACATGCATGTGGACCTCGTTTACATTCAGCGCACTTTTGCACCCGTTGGCTAATTACACACAGGGTTTGTTTTGGTGGTGCTTTGAGGGTGTTAGGGAGTGGAGGGGCATGTCAGCCTTTCTTGTTTATGATAAAGTGACAGAAAATCATTGGGGGGTCAAGTACCCTCCTACAACCCTCCACTGCCCTGAAAACTCCTGCAGCAGCACAGAAGGTGTGTAGTGTGGGAAGCCTCCCCTTTAATGAGACCATTAAAGGGCCCGTGTCCCCGTCAATAGATTTCTCTCATTCTTTCTCTGACAAATTTGAATTAATAATTCAGCACCAAGCGCCCGGGGATGTATATTTTCAGCATGAAGGACAGTTAATCCATAGCGTCAGTTTCCCCCCTCTCTGTCTCTCACTCCTATTCTCGCCCCTATTTTACATCTACTTCCCTCCATTCCTCTTTTGAACCATTCTTATTTGATGATGGAAGCCAGCAAGTAGAGTGCAGAGTAAAGAAGGACGGTGCCACATATTGTCCACACCTTCATTGAGTTTCTTTTGTTCTCTGCAGGTTCGACACACACGCACACACACACTAACACACACACACACACACACTCACACACACACACACCCATGTGTTGCTTTAGACTCTTCTCAACATCGTGCAAGTTGGAGTTTAAATTTATTTTTAAGCAACAATACAAGCAGAGGATGGTGGATGACATGTTTGCAGATCACCTATCAGAGATGGACTTGATTTTGTGAAGTGGATTTTTACTGATTACGAACAATTTGATGAATATTGTACATTCAATTGCACAATTAAGGAAAATCAGAGGAATTCTGAACGCACTTGTTGAATTGAAGAAATAATAAAATAAGACATCATCAAAAGTTTGAGATTAAAGGTGTCTTTTCGTATTCTGCACATGCTGCACTTCCAGAGTTTCATCTGCTTCACAGGGAAAACAGGGAAACAGTCTTCAGTTTTCCTGTATGTGTCCCCAAAAAACGGGACAATGACAAAAGAAAATCCTCAAAATTATGAACCTGTAGGACTTTCTAGAGCGGTGGTTCTCAACCACTTCGAGACCCCCTCTCTCCCTCCAACGGTAGGCCTAATCATAATCTTTTCTTCTTTTAACTTAATTCTGTCCAACACAACTGCCACTGTGTGATTCAGTAACTGTGAACACATCAGCTAATATATTCTCCATTGTGAGCTTAATAACTGTGTAATAGCTGTTGTGCACATGTCAATGATAAATCTCATCGGCGTATAAATGTGTAGCATGATGCCACCAGTAGCTGTGGACAGCTCTGGATGCCAGGTGGCACCAAAGCACAGCCTCATGCTGTAAAGCAGTTCACATAGGTCAGAGTTTTCGACATGACAAATGCCTGACTTTGTTCAGCAACACTCTTTTATGTTGCGCAGCATAATTTTGAATTCATATGTGTGTACTGAATTATTGCATGTTTTTGTTTGAACCGAACGTTGGCTGATCAGTGCAAGTTGCTTTACTTTAAACCACGTATTTAACAACTACACTGCTATTCTTATTTTTTTTTTTTCATGTTTAAAGGCAAGAATTGGCTTCTCTCAAAGTGTGTGAATCTTTGCGTTTAACACAGTGGACTCTCAGAGCTTTGTTGCTTAAAATATCCTTCAGGACAAGAATGAAGACAAGAAAAGGGCTGTGGTGGTTCATGAGCGAGGGAGTAGGGTGGATAGGGAGAGATGGAGAGAACGGGCTGAGGAACAAGAGACGGCAACTGTTGGATCATCTGTTCTTTAAAACATTTAATCACGGTCTCTGGTTTCACGGATCCACACGCTGCACACACCACAGCATGCACGCAATATTCACCTTAAAGCTCTGCTGTTTTCTGCTCTGCCAGAGGTATCTTGTAACCACATTGTGCAAAAGCACACACACACACACACACACACACACACACACACACACACACGCACGTGTATGCACACACAAAGAAGCTCAAAGAGCAAAGGGTGGACGAACTTGTAGCAGCCACCTGACCAGATAGCTTACCGCAGTTTAAGCACATACCTCTGCACTATACATAATCACACAGGGACACAATGACTGACAATCCACATGCCGAGCAGTTCTATCATGCCACTGAGCTCCATTTGTAAAATCAGACCGGTCCGCCAGTGAGGAGGATTATTTTTACTCCCGATCCACTCAGCATTTCTTCAAGCAGCAGCTCAAACACATGTGACATTTGAAGTCAGCCACATGTCATCAGCAGACGAAGTAACTAGGATGAAGTTAGTTGGCATTTTTGACCAAAGTGACATATCTGCGTCTGTATCCCCGGCATGCATAAGGTCTTTTCAAACGGGTCAGCTTGTCATTTCTTTGATCTTGTTTAATCATTACAACCATGCCTCTGTGCCTTTTGCGTATTGTGTGGAGTAATTACCATCCAATGAGTAACACCAATGACACGGCTTGAGCTACAGCAGCCATAAATATCTTCCCATAAAGATTTCTCTGGGACGACAGATGCAGAAATTACATCTGAGCTCCTGCTGAGTAACCGACTGAGGGAATGAAGGGCTTTTACGACTTTACAAATGATTGACAAAGCTGATGTGTAAAGTTTGGAGCACCATCTGATTGTATTATTTGTAATAGTGAACATTTGACCTGCAGCTTGCTGAAAGATTTAAAAGGCCAAGTCATCATCCTGTAGCTCGGATTTTATGGTTTGTATATTTACTGGATGCACATGTATGTATTCTATAAAATTAACCAGGAAATAGCAGTCATTACTGGAGAGGGACATAGTCAGGCCCTTCACTTTTCTCCACTCCCCTCCTCAGTGGGGTGTGCCTTATTTGAGGTCAGTGTACAGCTTTGTGCTATTGCATAAATAAGGGCACTAAATGTATTCAATCCATGCACTCCATCCGTGGACAGTTGGTGCTGATTGTTCTTGTGCCACAAAGTTAACCTTAACCACATGTATGATATTTTGGAGAGAAGTCCTACTAATCAAGAGTGGGATTTTCAGCAGTGGTCAAATATATGCACAATTTGTTGTCTGTGTTTGCTCAGCTTGACTGATGTCAGTGCGTTCTCCGCAGGGCCTCATACAGCCCAGGTTTGTCCTCCCTACCACAAATAGATATCTCTCAGTTTTTAATTGGAGAGGAGTAGCAGCCCTGCAAGCACAGCGTTGGGACCCGAGCTGCAGCCACTGAAAATGTATTAACATTAGCATTGCAGCAGACCAACTGGTACATAATGATAACCTCAAGCTCTGCCCACTGGGAGCATCCCTTGTTCACGCATACACATAAACACACACGCGCGCGCGCAAACGCACATCAGTACTTACACCTCTTCCCCTATATATGCAGTCACGTAAACAAGTAGGTGTAATGCAGCCCCAGCGGTGGGCAGTTTGACGATCATTGGAGGGGGAGCAGTTGCCGCTGTCCGGCTGAAAAGTGCGTGTAATGAACTTGAGTTCCATTGATCTGGACTGAGAGTACAGAACCGGGGGCTGTTTGTCCCAGAAGGGTTGCCATACTGCTGCTCGGTAGCCCCTCATAAATGTTTGAGAAGTCTGAGCCGCTGTGGATCCACCCTACCTGGGTTTAAATTCTCTGATACAACACACACATCCGGGTTGATGCCTGTGATGGATG
The DNA here is from genome assembly GCA_014839995.1 of Xenentodon cancila. Taxonomy (NCBI): domain Eukaryota; kingdom Metazoa; phylum Chordata; class Actinopteri; order Beloniformes; family Belonidae; genus Xenentodon; species Xenentodon cancila. The sequence continues at coordinate 10,708,826 of CM026206.1, forward strand.
GCTGGCTGGACGGTGTTGGTGATTCAGGCAATCGATAGTTTCAAGCCCAAATCAGAAAAAGTTGGGTCTGTGTGAAAAAAAAAGGGGAGTGGGTGGGGGTGGGGGGGGTGTTCATATATTTACTTTTACTTTTAATTCACTGCAGTATAGCCAAAACAAGCCAATTAAGCACCGGAAATAGCCATGTAGGTCCGTGGCGCAAAATGTAATAATACAAATACAAATTTAAAACACCTTTCACGCATGCAGCTTAAATTTCGATCCGCCAGGATGGAAACAGTTTACATCTTCTTCCATGTTCTTACGCATGACTTCCACTTTCCACAACTCACCGGGGTTTAATAGGTAGAGACTTATGCTGCAAAACATTTTCCGCAGTCGTTGCCCTTCCATCACAGTTTTTACTTTGACCTGCAATTCTTTACTTTTCTTATGTGCTTTAACCCATAAATTGTTAGGGTTTCCGTGGGCGCACAGAGCAGCGTGGTGCTCGGTTGGATAAAGATGTTTCAAAATATGTAGTTAGACTCTTGTAAAATCTGATTTCCTAAATCAGCAGGTGATTGTGATGATTATCTGACTCAGTGGTGGAATTCACTAGAAGAGAGTCTGAGACGTAAAGATCCACAGAAGATGTCCAGTAAGTCAAACAAGTCACGGAAAAAGTCAAAACAAATAAAACCAACAAAAAAACAAATAAAAAATGAAAAAATGATCATGTTTTTCCATCAGCTGACATAATGACATGGGCAAGAGATTAAGTAAACAAACTTTACAAAGCTAAACTTTACAAATCTCGAACATGGATGACCTATGTTGACCTTCTCCACAATTATGTAAGATTTTTTTTTTTGTTATAAATATACTGTATTTCAGACATGAAATGCAAGCAAAGGTATTTATTAACAAATGAAATGAGTTGGACGAGATAAAATATGAAAGTAAAGTAAAAAAAAAAAGGAAATTTTAAGAATCACAGATTTGTTGGTTTGTTTGTTTTATAGCGTTTTTCCATAGAATCCTAACTTTTTGCTGTTTGGGGTTGTGGTTTAGTTCGAGGTTGACTGCACTTCACTGCAGGCTGGACGTGGTGCTCATAGTGATTCAAAAGGTTGTGTGAATTTAAGACAGAAGCTCCCCGGCCTGTTCATCCTTACAATCAAGTGTCTTTTCAGCCCAGGGTTCATATTTCCAACGTGGTGCAAACATTTTTTTAGCCTCTGTACCTTTTCAGTTTAACTCTTTAGCTGAAAGGCCCCCAGCTGAACCACCAAAAGCCACTTTATCTCTGCTGTTACCATAGAAATGCTTTAAAAAAAAACCTGTTGCAACATTCGTATTTCCTCTTGACTGCTTAGTACAAGCTGTTTGGAGGTCCTTTGCGTTATGCAGCCGGTGATAAAAGTTGGACACTGATTTTCTGCAGTAGCTTAACTGTTAATGTTGAGACATAGATAGCCAAAGCAAAGTGCCGGTGTCTTAATAGGAGAGCGGGAAAGTGTAGGTCGTGAACAGAGGCTGATTCTAAATCACAGAATCTATCCCTGCCGATCGATAGGACAGTAACTGCAAGTGTCCCTCTGCTTTCCTAATGTTTTATAATAAACTGACAGCCTGTAATAAGACCAAGGGAGAGCGAGAACGAGAGGAAGGGAGGAGGAGGAGATGGAGGGCAACAGCTTTTCCATAGCCTCTCCGCTTTAAATCACCCCACATAGGAGTGCAAGACGAGCAGATGAAGAAGCAAACAAACAAAAAAAACTACTTTTACTGGAGCATTTGTTTGCTTGTGGTGGGGTTAATCGATGGGAAGGAGCAGAAGTTTTGGGGGTACTGTCTGTCCTCCACCGCTTCAGCAGGACAGGGACTTAAAGTGAATCTTTCTGCCACCATCCAGCAATAATCACATTTAGTGATCATCAGTGATTTACTGATGCATCAAATTATTGGTTTTCAGTAAGTGACAGCATGGACTGATGTCTTGGTGGTAACTTTAATAGGTACATGGGTTCAAGAGCATGTTGGGATGGTGCTGGGATTGTTGAGCAGCAGTGAGCTCAGCGCGTCAGTTCACGAGGTAGAAACGGACACTATTTTACTCCTTTAAACAGACCGAGGACTAGTAGGTGTAGAAGGGTGTAGGCGAACACAAACTGTTGTTACAAAAGTTTGACCTAGTTCACATAACTGTGGCAGCATTTCTTATTCAGTTCAGTTCAAATTACTTCAAATTAAATTAAAAAAACATTATTAATGCACGGTTCTGTCGTTCAAATATGCGATTCACGCACGCCTTTGCTTTTCCCTGTAAACTCTCTAAAGAGCTACAGATCAGAGCAGGACTTTCCTTTTTTTTTTTTTGCCGTACATTGTGCGTCTATATTTTACTTTATATCAATTGCACAGCTCGTTCATCGCAGCATAACACAGAAGAGCTCTTACGGTATTACAGTGCGGTTCATACGGTCATGGTCAGGCAGCGACTATCAATAACTGCTCTCGTTTGAAACTGCGTCAAAATAATTACCATATAAATCACAGCAGCAAAGGGAATACAACCTAAAAAAGAGAGTAAAGGCATATGAATGAGGATTGCTTGACAGTCTGTTCAAAACCATCAAGAAACTGTAATTTACTCAGGCAGGACACAAGACAGACGCTTACAGAGGAGTTTGGGGTGGTAAAAAATACGCCTGTTGCTGCCACATCTCGCTGCAAGTGCTGCTTAATGACAACAGACAGCGGTGTTGCCAGGTAATAGTGGGAGGCTGGAGACCTGGAGCTTTTAGAACATGATAAAGTCTGAAAGCCTTTTAGAAAGCCTCATTACATGGAATTCCCTACAAAGTGGCATCTTGCATCAGGAGCTGACAGCTCACCATGTTAGATTTCTTAAGATAAACCTGACATGACTTCATGACTTTAAGCTCCTGATGAAATGGTAGAAAATTAAAGTAAAGTTAGAGATCTCTTTTACTATTAGTTGGGTTGTGGCTGCGTTGGGGACAACTTTGTATGTGTGTGTTTGTTTCGCGTATCCGATTGATGCCTAAAGTAAAATCGCAAAGGTCTCAAATAAAATCTGTTTGATGGGAATCTTATAGTTTTCAATCAACTCTTGATTTTACTGCACTGGACTTCAAAACAGAGTGATGAAAAAGCACCGCATGCAGGCACTCGGTACACAGATTGCACCTCATGGACCTTTATAATCTTAGGTCTCCTGTAATCACCACTTTGGTGTTTTTTTGTTGCAGCATCAATCTACTTGCTGTTATTGGGAAGCAGAAAGAAAGCCACAGGGACCAGACTCCTAAGGCTGTCTGACCAGTGCCGCATTTGATGGCACTGCTTAGGACAAATGCGCAAAATTCAAATCACGGATGGATCACGAAGCGTGGAAAAACGTCCTTGGATAAAGTTGTAATGCCAATCAACTATGGAAATCTCTGACTCAAATGTTGTGAGTTTTGTGAGCACGTTTTTTTTGATGGTGGTGTTTTGGTGAATGTGGCGTGCATATCGTCCCTCCCTGGACACTTTTTTGACATGAAAGGTCTGTTTCTTTCTGAGAACTGCAACAAAAAAAAAAGTTGTACTGCATACCACTGCAACTCATCATAATAAGCAAAGTAATTTTCCCAATATGTAATCCTCCAATGCACTCTACATGTAATGCTTGCCCTCAGCATGAACCCACATTTATCTCTGCAACATGCTACACTCAACAGCTATGCTGTAAACAATTAAATGTTCCTCCTAACAGTCTTGAGAGATGCTCGGCTATGCTCTTTTTACAAACGTAACAAGTAATTTGTGGTGTTTTTAGAAGGTATGAAATAGCCTATTTGATTCATGACTGTTACTTGGCATGAAGTTCACCTGATTATGTCATGTTCTATTAGTCATTTATGGCTTTTTTCTGGAAAAAATATATGATTTGCTGGATTTTCATGACATATTTGTATTTATATTTTTCGTTCCATCTTAAAGCCACAAAGAAACAGCTTGGGTTCAAGGTTTCCTGAAGGCCAAGGGCCCAACAATGCACACATAGCTCACCATTTTTTATCTGTGTATTGATCAAGCCGCAAGTACACATGAGACTCCATTCTGTTGACTTGCATCCCAGCAGGAAAGCTGGGAGAGTTGCACAGAGAAAAAGTAAATCCTCATTATGCTGCAATGTCCCTATTAAGTTGTAAGGTGTCACGGCTTAATTAAATGCAGGTTATATGCTCCATTATTTGGCCCCTACATGGGACTCTATGAAGCAGAGTATTGAACCGCCACTACCTCTTGATGTTAATCAATCCCCGAACGTATTCTAAATGATTAAGTCCTTTACAGGAAACAAAATATTTTCCGGGCTTATTGGCGGCGTGAGAAGAGGGGGCACCAGCCAGGGATCAGGGCATTGATTGTAAGCAAACACAGCTCTTGCTTAATTAGAGCTAACCTGCCTGGGAATTAAATCTTTTCTTCCTCTTCTTCTTTTTCCTCTGCATCTCATTGAGTGGGGAGACGAGATGATAAAGGACGAGGAAAAAAGATGTGTCCGTTTTCATCAAGGTTAATCACATTTGCTGTGTTTGTGTTGTCATCAGCAGATTGGTGGCTGACCTTGTAGTTAAAATAAATAAATAAAAATACCAACAACAACAACAAAAAAAATAGCTTTCTTTTTATTTTTTCATTTTTTAGCACCACTTTTTAAACATTACATGCCTAACATCCTAATGAGATGTGTATCAGTACGTGGTTTGAGGAGAGAGGAGTTGACTGTTAATTAAAAAAAAGATTTACATAAAATAGGAGAAAAAAAAATGGATTTTTAAGGCAGTTTAATGTTTAATTAACTGTAACTAATATTCAATGAACACTAGCTTCTAATAATTATTGTGTGATCGAAATCATAACTACGATTTATCTTCAGGTGGTTTTAACTCTCATGTTCGTTTTACTTTGAGAACAGTTTACATGCTTTAACGCAGGTTCCTCCGGCTGCCGTTAGGACATTTAGAAAGGGATGGAGAAAAAGGTTGAGGTGCGAGGAAAAAAGATCAAGAGGAGGGTTAAGATAAATGTGGACCAGTGGAGGTGGATGTGGTGATAGAGCTGTGATAGATCAATGCGTACAAAGATGGATGTGGAGAAAAACGGGGAGAAAGGGCAGAGCGATGAGACAAGAGACAATGTGGAGGGCAGGATGGATAAAGAGGGATGGAGAGTAGGTGGGGGATGTGTGTGTGTGTGTGTGTGTGTGTGTGTGTGTGTGTGTGTGTGTGTGTGTGTGTGTGTGTGTCGATAAATTCCAACCTCAGAAACTGACTAATCGCTTGACAGACAGGTAATGTGGCTCTGATGCAGCTCTTGAATTACTGTGGGGTTTTTTTTTTGTTGTTTTTTTATGAAAGAACAGCACAACTCATTTTCTGATCTCAATGGATAAACACCAACTAACACCCATCAACGTTTAGCTTTTGTCTTCACTGGAAGAGAGTAAACTTGGCATTTGTTTCCTGATCAAATGTGTCAGCTTACAGTCAGATATTTATCAGCTCCAGCTCTGATCAGCGGTTATGAAAACATGAACCTCAATGGACACTTGTATGTTTGCCTCCTTTCCAAACCAGCGCTTTAAAACCAGGACTCAACATTTAACTTCTGCGACTGTTTGCCATCTCAGACTCACGAGCACATCGTGGCAGATCAAACTCTGTTTGAACACTTTTCAGCATGACTTTTAAAGATGTGATTTCTTTTAATTCCATTATGCAATATGAATGTACTTAAAGGGTTTCCCTGACTCAGTCGATTTTCTCACTTATTTAAGTAATTAAAAAGTAATAAAAAGATAAAGAATTCAGTTATAGGGGAAGTCAGTGACAGGGAAACATTTGAAAACTATGCAAGTAGAATCTAATAGAATCAATTGCAAGATTAATATTTTTATTATTATTACTCTGTTAAAAAAAAAGAAAGAAAAGAAACAAAAGCACAATTTAAAATTCTCCACACTACCTGCATCCACTTTTCCCTGACTTTGTTCCTGGTACGGGACATGATTTAAAGCTATGCCCAGAATTCTTCCCTCTCCGCTGGGACCATTTACGGCCCTGCGCGGGTCTGGAAGGTACGCTGGCTCGACTCAAAGTTGACGAGGCCTGGCAGCACCCGTCCCACCCAATTACACCTGATGGGATCTGACCCACCGAGCTGGGTGAACTGGTTGCTGCCTGAACACTCTCTGACCTCCATCAGGGCGTCTGTTTTATTGAAACTATCTGTGATGCATCAGCCATGCAGTCGTACAAATTTTGGGAAATGCTGAATAAATACCTAGTTTAAAAAAAAAAAAAAAAAAGCAACGGAAAGCTTTACGAAATAAAATGTATTTTATCCAGAATTTTACACTTGGCAGCTGCAGTGCAGATAAAAACTTTAAAAGATAAACTCTAGTACGGATTTGAGGTAAAGGGAAATAAGAGAATCTTTCATTTACTTATCTGAGCCAGAATTAAAATTTGTGACCTATCCCTAACCTAAGCGATGTTTTATCACCAACCTGTCAATCTTTCTGTTAGGTCTTTACCCCTTTTAAAAGGAAATCAAAGGCCCATTAACAGAGTTCTCACGCTGAACGACTTGAAGTAATCCTTTACTGAACTCTGACCTGGGAGTCCTCAAAGTCTTGACTGTTTGTTGGTCAATGCCCAAGACTTACAGTACAATCATTACTCTCACAATTATAAACAGTTAGGAGATCGATGATCACAAAGTGATCACTTCCTCCCTGATAGAGGTTAAAAGCTTTCACTGAAGACAAGGAAAGAGTGACAGCGCACACACAGCGAGAGATAGACTGGAATAAAATAAAGCAATAAACTAAAGAGGGATGTCTAACTCCGAAAACAAACACTCGCAGATCATGACAAGTGTCTCCTCTCAGCTGGGCTGACATCTACATCCCTGCTTTTATTGACAACTGGCTTAACTAAAAGCTCCTCTGGCAGAGGGTTAGTGACTGATCATCCAGCCGCAGGAAGAGAGACGGCGAGAGAGGTTGTAGATAGACAGAGAAAATGGCCAAGATAATCAAGACACAGACAAACAAACAAACAAACAAAAGAAAATAAATGAAAGGGAAAGTAAGACAAGCAGAGAGGAACATAGGGGAATAAAAGATCATATTAAACGGAAGTACTTCCAGGACTCTCTTGGGAAATCCCAAGCTGCATGGATGTAAAGTATTGAATGATTTTGTGACACTGGACATGTATTTTAGTTTCAGTTATGTTAAATGCACCAAAAAGAACAAGATTTTAACATTTTCCCACAAGAAAATTATCTATGCAGAGTAATTTTCATTATAGTTGTGAGGTAAAATCACTCTAATCCCACTAATGCAGCCGTGTCTCCTGTATGCCTATAACTGCTTTCCCACTTGATGGAAAAGCAGTCATGCTTGTATTATGTCCAGAGCAAACATTGTTCAAATAAATAAAGCTTATAAACACGTATGACATATATACTGGTTAGTAGGAGGGGGGTTTCAGGTGGAGAAAGGGTGTACAAGGTGTGCATACCGTGTATATTCTAATAAATAACAATTTTACCTTATTCTTCATCTGTTTGTTGAGAATTGATATTAAGCATAATTCAAACTGATAAAGAGGCTTATTTGTAAAGGTCCATTCATGGTTATTTTCTATGGTATTCAGACTTTAAGACAAAAGAAACAAAAGCCAATGACAATCAATGGATTAAAGTTTCTTTTTTTATGCTTACTTAACAATTTCAGTAGTACAAGTCTCTCTGGTGATGAGTCTGTCTGTGCAGGTCCTTCATTTCTCACAACTCGGTCAGACAACTCTACAGTACATATAATTTATATGAAGTTGGTGTTACACCGTAGGACAGATCATACCAGTAGTACGTAAGATAAGGGTGGAAAAGTACTACAAGAAAACGCACATTTTCAAAACAGCCGGGACAGAGGGCAAATCTACATTTCTCAGAAGGGTAAGACTTTTCTAACACCACAATCTTAAAGCAAGCCTATAATAAAGCAATAGAAGTGAAGTGCAGCAAACAGTACTTTACAGTTCTTTGTCAGGTTCAATAAATCCGTTTTCCTATTAAAGAGTGCAGCGACCAATGTGAATGATTAAATGAAGCTAATAAAGAAGGAGCGTCTGATCTTTCAGTTCAGTCATTAGTGCAGAGCTGCTCGCATGCCTCATTTCACTTCAGTCCGTGTTAACTGGCTCTGCTTAGGGTACAGCTGGGTGTCTACACACACACACACACACACACACACACACACACACACACAAATGCACGTACATGCAACTGTTCTCCTACTGTTACTCACATTTTGCACCTTCACTCTCTGGAGGAAACTCTCATGTATCAACAGGCGTACGCGTCTCATCCGTCTCACAGTTGCGCATCACTGATAAGCCGAATGTGATATTAATCACATTATTTCTAAATTCCCTGGCTTTACTTTCCTGAAAACCATCCCCTTTTCTTAATCCCACCAACAGCATCTCCTCAACAGAGATCCCCTCGGCCACCTCCGCAGCACCCGTGTCAGCTTTCTTTTGCGGGAAGCCTGGACAGCACCAGAGAACAGGCACTGCCGGGGGCGATACATATCCCTCAGGTGGCCCTTTCATTATGGATGATACTTCTGCCAAATTATTTACACAGTGAGCTTCAGAAAGATCCCTGCCCGACAATAAAATTTAAGAAAAAGATACAAATACATGCATGCACACAGACGTCCACATTCCAATGTCTCTCTTTGCAATCCAGCACATTCTGCTTGCTTTCTTTTCAAATTCCACCAATATAAACATTAATCCCATCTAATCACGTACATGTGTATCTGCTGTTCGTTAGACCGTTTCTGTTTTGTTCAGAGGAGGCAAAGAACTAAAGGCTTCACCCTTGTGATTACACTCATCTGAAGACAGTGGAGGCTGAGGATGAGGAAAGTGTATCATATGCACAGTCCCACGGAAAAGCCTGGCTGTGTGAACAAAAAAAAAAAAAAAACGAAGGAAGGAAGGAAGAAAACAAAAGAAATGAGTTGAGCCTTTATCTTCAGTGCAGTTTCATATGAATAACTGATCTGTTCCACAAGGCAAAACCAAAAACTATTTACATTCCTACATCTGCCTTATAAAAATCTAACTATGTTTTGCATTTTGCCAAACTGTCACACATGATTGGAAATTGTAACTATACTACATTTTTGTGGCTCAAAGAAATATTTCAAATTGCACCATGTCTGTGCAAAACAGCTGGCAAACTAAGACCCAGCCATCTCCCGTTGGGAAAAGGTGCAGAATGGTGACAGCGCAGGAAGCTGGAACTCTGGAACTCTGGAACTCTGGAACTCTGGAACTTATGAAATATTTTCTTGTGAGACTGGCCTCGTGTATTTATCCCTCTGCTTCTCCTACTTGTATATCCACTGCTGTCTCTCTCCTCCCAGCCTCAACTCTCCCACCTGTCCATCATAAAATTCTTCACTTCCCAACGTCTCTCGGTTCATCCTGATCCTATCTCCCTTTTTATACACTTTCCTTCCACCCTTTTCCCCTCCGAATTCCTTCTTTCCTTTCCAAAGCTCTAAAGCTCAGTATTGTAGAAAAAAAAACCTAAAACTCCTCTTGTACTTCTCCCTTCCCCCATCAGTTGCCAGAAAAAAAAGGGGGAAAGAAAATCCCGTTATCTACTCCCCCTGAAATCAGTTCGCATTTTCCCTTGTTTTCCACAAAGTTCTCAGTTAATGGTGATATCCATTCATCCACAACTCATTATGATTCATGGATTCTAATATTGTGAATTGATGCTTCTTCAGCTCCTGCTGTAAAGATTTCTGCACCAGAAGAGTAACAACTACATTCCAATAATGCAAAATGTCAATATAAAATTTCCATGCACAGTTCATATTGACCTCCTCCTTCAAAAGTATTTTATGAACCACAAAGCTGAAGATGCAGCAGATGATCAGGTGAGAGATTTTCTTCTGTGCCGGTGAGAGTTTTATACTAGTGAGGCTATTATTTACAGAGCAAACCTGTGTGTGGTGAACATCTCATAGTAAAACCGGGAAAATAATTCCATTTGTTATGTACACAGTAAACGCATCCTTGGCGAGGCTGCGGAGCACTGTGCAGAGCACTGCCACAAACTTAATCTTATCTGGATTTGTATAATGCAGCATTCACATGTGGCTTTAATACTTTTGTTTCTTATTCTGTTTGATTGGGGGGATTTTGCAGATAACTGAATTGAAAAGAGCTTTTGGCTTTGATGGAAAGTTTGTGGTAGAATGTTAAGAAAGTTTTTTTTTTTTTTTGTTAACTTTTCTCAATCAACGATCAAATTGCTTAACTGATCTTGTGACTATTTGCAAACATTTTTCCAAACATAAAGCATGAAAGTATTGCATTCATGTGTATCCTGCCTTAGAAATGTATTAAGGGGACTGTTCCTTCCTCACTTTCTTGCTTTTTCCTTCCAGACTACTGGTCACTCCTTCCTACATTTTTCCAATATCCCTGAAGCCTTTTGCAGTGTCTGTCACAAATCAGTGACAAGTGCAACATAAGTGTTGCAGGTAATAAAGGAAAACTGATAATACCAGTCCTGCTTCAGTAGCAGAGATCACTGTCTCACCACAACACACACAGACACACACTTTTCCAAAACTCACCCAGGCTGAAGAGGACCAGGAACTTTAAGCAGACGAACTCCCGCTGGTCCAGCTGCAGGGAGCGTAGTTTGGCTACCAACTCTTGGGCATGGCTCAACAGATTGTTGAGGGTGGCTCCTGCCTGGGAAGCAATCACTGCGTAATCCACCTGGAATAAGCAGGGAGGGAAGGAAGTTAGGACAAAAGCAACATTGGAGTTGAACTTCTTTTCTTTTCTTTTTAAGTACAGCTACAGCGCAGTTTACAGGACCATTTGCCATCCAATGTGTGGATTCACCAACCAGATGTTGGCAACTTGTGGTGCATCTTAGTGTGATAATATCAAAATGCTGGGACACTGAAGCAGTCCGTGTGTGTGTGTGTGTCTGTGTGTGTGTGTGTGTGTGTGTGTTTTTATGTTTCATGTGGCAGTTCATAGTGGCAACATGATTTGGAAATATATATCGAGCTATTTGTGACACATGATAAATATATTACAAAATAATAATAATAACAATATAGCCAGCTTATTTAATCAAATAATCTGTATCATTTGAAGGAGCTCATCCATTCAAAAATGCAAAAATGCAGGCGGCGTTCTTAGATGCACTTCAGATCTGCAGCCGCAGCACATTTGTCTGGGAGGCAAGTCCTTAGCTGCCACTCAGCGTAAGCAGGACCATATTAAATTTTTATATTTATTGACGATTCATTACCATAATTGACTGTGCAAGGATTTCCAGGGGAAGGTAGATGTTGGCGTGCGCAATTCCTAAAGCTCAGAGAGGAAGAGAGTCCCTGCGAGCTCACATTTGCAATTAAAACCAGCCCCGGGGTTTGGAGTTTATTTATTGTGTAAATAAGATGATTGGAAACCCCTTTCTTCATCTTTTTATGTTTTTTTTTTTGTCAAGTTGCTCAAAGAGACAAGGGTTAAAACTAAGTAATTATTGACACTGCAATTGGATTTTCACCTACTGTCTCCTCTTCTTTGACTTCCTCATGCTTTCGCCTTACAACTCTTTGTTTAAACTCCTTTGTCCCTCCCTTTTCTCTTTCTTACCACCTATGAGACGGAAAGAATTATGGCTCCGTGGAAAGCAGACACTGCCTTCCCACCGTCAAAGGTGTCAATCAATTTACATAAAATCAACTGTGCATGAAATAAGTTCATTGAAGGATTGGACTGTTGATGGTGATGCCTTGGGTTATTACCTCCTTGCCTGAAGTAAAAAGAGAGGGAGAAAAAAATGCTATAATGTCACTATAGCAGACTTAGCACTAACTCTGACTTTGATGACTTGTGTATCAATAAATCAATCAATACTACTTTATTACTCTTTCTGGAGAGCCATAGAGGGTGATTATATGAATAAACCTTCCAGTTTTAACCTGCGGTGTATGTGATGAATGATCCCAGCTGAACGTGAAGAAGCGGCTGTGGACGTGAGTTTAGTTGGATGTCGTGATGAAGAAAGAAAAAGATCAAACATGTAACTTGTCTGAAAGCACAAAAGTAATTTGACTGACATAGGGATGTCTCTTTTTTTTTCCCTCTGTCATTTAAATTTCATGCACTCCACATCACTAGGTTGTGCTTTCAAAATATCAGGATGTATAATGAAACTGGCAGCCAAACAGCGAGACCTTGCTTAATCATTCAAGAGATCAGTGCATTTTTTGTCATTTGATGTTTGCGCACATTTGTACGAGTTGCACTGCGCGTTTGATCCTATGACAGAAAGAAAGAGCAAGCACTCATGGCCACTTCTTTCTGATGCTGGTGACATGACAACGTGCATCAGTAAAAGGGAAGAAAACACAAGAAAAGACAGGAATTTGCAAGCAAGGAAGGGTGAACATCAGGACAAGAGAAAGGGCAAAGGAGAAAGCAAATGACAAGCTGTAGCAGTTAATTTGCTGCCTCGGTGGCTTTCTTTTTCGAATGTGTGTATGAGTGCAGCGCATGACCTGCAGAAGCAAAGAGGCAGACCGCTTCAAAGCAAACTGGAATAAATATCTGCCAAAAATTCTCTGTGCGAAGAAATATACTCTCGAAAAGTCACATGTTTTCTCAAATGCACACATATATTTGTATCTAATGTTATTCTTCCTCTGACTCTTGACTTAAAAAGCTCTACAGCTTGGTGCAGACAGTTTAAGGTACAGTGTTTGTTGGGCCAAACCTTCTTTGTTTGTGTGTGTTTTGCGCAGCATTTGCTCAGGGTGATGCAGGAACTGTGGTCTGCATATCCCTGCTATTATCGCAGCGCTGTCACCCCTGGCCAAGCAGAGAATAATGGGAGATAATGAAGTGTTTTAGAGTCTCTCACACACACTGACACACAGCCACATGCATACATTTACACACACGGACACACTCCTCAACACCAGCTGTTCATTAAGCAAAGTATGCAAACGAAACCGCTGACCTGCGCCTCCCCTGACTATCAGCCCTCCTCCTCTTCAAACTAAATCTCTCACTATCCCTCATCATCTGCTCCTCACCCTCCCTCGACTCCTTTCCCTTTCCTTTTTTAACCTTACTCTTACTTCTTTCTCTCCTTTTTCCTGCCTCCACTTCCATTTTAGTTTTCCTAATCTCCAACTTTTCTCTCATGCCACTCCACATCGCTGCCCTCATTTATTAATATAAACATATAAATACCTTGCATTTATTATGGACTTTCATTTAAAGTGCTCCTGCTCCCACTAAAGACCTATCCAAGATTCTTCTTCATTCATAATCATGGAATTAAAAAGTACTCCCCTGCATGCGGCGCTTTCTCCAATATTTATGCCAGCCAGCATCTGTTTGTTGTAAAGCATTTTGTTAAAAAGCAATGCTCTGGATAGCAAGACAATCTATAATTTATGGCTTCTCATCTCACTGACAGCCATGTGATGGGTCAGAGGCATGTTCACAAAGATCTTTTTGCGTGCATACCTGCATCTCTTATTTGAGTTTGTGACTATGGTTGGATGCTGAAGGAAATCTCTGTTTGCTTTGGGTTTGCGTGCATGAATCAGAAATCAACACACAGCACCCTGAAACACTGAAGGCTCCTGTTAGGGCCTCAGGCATCGGCTCTCACCGACTTCCTCAAAGACACCAGCGAAACACAATAGCACATTTAGCCACATTTATTATCTGTCCACCCACTCACAGTCCTACAGCATACCTATCTGAGACCTTTATTTATTTGCTGTCGGAGTCTTTAAGCATGAAGGAAAACACATTAATGCGGGGACATTAGTCCATATCTATAATATATTTTTAATGAAGCGGTGACTCCTGTGTGGCAGTGGAATCAATAAAGCTTCAAGCGATGTGGAGGTTTCGCAGACAGCGCAAGAGGAGTGGGCGGCAGGATTTAAGAGGAAAAAAAAAAATAATGAAACGGTGGAGGTCGCTTGAAGTTTTCACTAACTCACCTGCTGGCCTGTGACCAACAGGATGGAGCCCTCCTTTGCATGCACCACCTGCCGGAAAACGTGGTCGAGGATGAGAAGTTCACTCCAGCAGTTCTGCAACAGCTTCATCTGATCATCCACCTAGGAAGAGAGATGCATAAAAAAACAAAAAACAACAAATCCTCAGGTCATCTGTTTGTCTTTCCTCTTCCATACAGCTGTAACAACACCGCCTGTTGGTGTGACTGAATGTCATATCCACAGTAACAAACCTGTCAGCACTGCAGATTGTATGTCTGTCACTGCTCCTTTTATTGTGCATCAGGACTTTTTTTTTTTTTTTTTTTAATCTGTGGAAGCCGACGTAGCAAGGTTTCACCCAGTCTCCATAATGAATTATATGTTTCTGCACGTGGGGTTTCAAAGACACGTACCAATACCAAAAACAACATCAATGTTAAACATTTATTATCTGAAGAAGGAAGTTGCTCTGTTTGAAATATGTGGTCAGAGCCCATCACGCAATGCTTCTCAAAACTGTGACATTGTTGCATCATCTGCTTTTCTATCTGTCCTTTGATCGTTTCTAAATGTGATACAAGTTCAACACTATTACAAAACTGTTCATTTGTCCTTGCGTCAGCATCAAATTTACTGATGGATGTGATGAATGAAACGTTTCAAAATTCTGGTCAAACCGGGATGCTGTCACTCAGAAATGAAGGCTTACTTAAAAAAACAATAATCCATGTATAGTGCAAAGCCCCTCTCAGAAGACAAAGCCGAGGCACTATGCCAGCCTTAGCAGCTTGTAAATATCAGAGGCAGCTGGGTGCAAGGTACGCTCGCTCACAGGTCAATCGCTATTGATTAGGCGCATGTTTTTTTCGACACCTTACACAAAGCTCAAAAGTCCACTGTACTCACTGTGAGGCGTTCTCACGTGAACTTTTCTCCAGTTATCATCACCATCAGTTAAGCGCTTCTCTACGTGTCGGATTCGACAGTGTCGCCACGCTCGTCTGTTTGCCCACTGCCGGGAGTTTCTGAGTGATTCCACGGATGATAATGATTAAGTGGTGGGTTTTTTTTTTTTACTTATGTTGCGAAAGCCGCCCGCTGGCTCCCAGGGATCTTGCCAGGTGAACTCAGGGAAGATGACATGGGTGAAACGGGGGATTTGTGGTCCAAAACAACCCCTTCCATTGTAACACCAGTATCTTCCCATGCCCGAGCGTGTAAATCATTACCTCACATAGTCAGACCCTGAAAAAAAGGCCACATTGAGTGGAGAGGAATGAGGAAAATGCATGAGAGATTCTCGCCTCCCCCTCTCCATCTTCTCTATCAAGAAAACATTGTGGTCTTTGTAGCATTATTGGGAATAACGTGAGCATGCTGATGTGCTGTGCTTCACATCTCTGAGTCTGTGAGAACCGTCTGTGATTGAAGAATGTGGATCGATGTTGTAACTTTGTGACACGGGCAGGGGCATTGTGAAGACACCTGAGAGGAATGTCTTTTACTTTTTTTTTTTTTTTTGTTATCTTAAAATTGTACAACGACCCATTTGTTAAATTTAAATGACCTTAGGTACTCATTTGATGTCAACAACCGCTGCTGCCCTAACCAACGTCAGACACTTTATTTACCTGTTGTAAAATGGCTCTGAATGGGGCCAAGCCTGAAGTCAGCTTTTTGTTTATTAGGATTGTTTTGACTCGGGATTTATGGCAGGATTTAAACAACGACTATTCGCCTTCCCGGAAGACATAACAGGAGACAACGCACGCAGCTGGAAGATATGAACACTTTGGCTGTTTTGGGTCAGTTTTTAGTTTTATATTGTATGAGAAAAAAACACCTGAAAAGCCTTCGTTTAAGTTGTCTTTCCTGGTTTTTGCACTTTGATTGTCCACTGTGATTTATGTTTAAAAAAAAATAATAATAAAGAGTTGAATTTACCCTTTTAGTCTTTCAAAAGCTCTTTTAAACACTGTACCAGACAGACGCTGTCCTTTCATGTGAGCATAACAAAATAAATGAACGTATTGTTGTTGGTTTTACAAGGTGGAGAAGAGTTTGTGTTTATTTTAGGCCTTCACGTAATCCAAAGCTGTGGTTTGGTTTTTGAGACGTGAGCACAGTCGTTGAACCAACAACTTAATCTTTTTGCCGTCCTTTTGTCATGACTACCACACCTGAAGTGGAATGAAACGTAATAGTGCAGGTAACGACAAATAATGGTAGGATTCATAACTTTCTTTTTTTTTTTTTAAAGCAGGTTATTAAAATAGAAACAAAAAGAGGCAAAAATGCACCACAAAGCTGCTTTGACCTTTTCTACATTCCTGACAGCACCGTGGACATTTTTTTTTTTGTCACTTTCCTCAATCTTAAATCTATTTTTTTGTTAGTCAAGCACGAGACGAAAGCAAAATTCAAATGCCTTCATTAAAAGCATCACAGGGCAAGTATGGCAGTCAAAAGAGGGACTTTCTATACTGATCCTTGATCCAATTTTCTTCATCTCTCCATCTGAGGATGCTGGAAGCACGCGTGATGCATGTGTATGTGGGAGGGTTAGTGTGTAGACGGGTACATTTAAAGCCCAGGCTCTTCAAAGGACTCTGCTGCGTGTCACTGGTGTTGGCAAGTGTTGGGGTCCTCATCAAAGGCTCATCCTCACTCTGCCTGTCTGGAAGCACCTCTCTGACAAGAGGCCTGGGCCATCAAAGGGGGGCAGCTCAGAGGGGAAGACGATGGGTGATAGCAGCCTAGACAAGGGCAGGGGACACCCGCTTGGAAGAAGTGGACTGGTGACAGACAGACAGACAGGCGTGAGGGCGGATCGGGGGTTGGTGAACACGTCGCTGACCTTTTAAGTACCAATGACACGAGCGGTTTCCCTGACAAGCTCTTCCTTTGCTCTGTCAAAAGAGCAGCGGTCACAGCGTCTGATCTTACAACGCGGCCTGCCCGCTCACTAAACCAGTATAAACTCTGACAAGGAATCAATGACCACAGTTTTCAAGTGTTTTCATGAAAGCAAAATGTTATATTGTCGTGTCTGTGTAACAAAACACTATCTGATTACGGTAGCTAATCAAAACTTTTGTCCTTTTAATTTCTTCAAGGATGTGACACGACAAAGTTCAAAATGACAAGCGTGACGAAACTTCACGAACGCAATAAAAGTGGTAATTCACGTTCATGCTTGATACTTATCAGACAGTTATGTAGATAACTGTGTGATAAGTATCAAGCATGAATGTAGATAACAGGCTGTTCCAAACTGTTTCCAGCAATGTTGAGTCACAACGAAAGAAATAAAAATCAAAACAAAAAAACGCTTCTGCTGCCTTTCCTTCGCTTCTCTGCCCCACATTTGGATCTAAAATGACCAAAACACGAAAAACTAATCTCATATTAAAAATCCGTCGGTCGATAATTATCCATGTTGAGCCCTTTGTCTTATTTTTCAGTTCTCACCTTTAATGGAGGCACGGGCTCAACTGGGCATTATCTGCTGCTAAAATAACTCATTATTGTGCTGCGGTGCACTACATTGTGGCTAAAGAATATAATATAAATTCAAGAAATTATTTACAGCAACATAAATGAAAGAGCTTCCTGAGTTTGCTGCAAGAGTTAGAGAACACCCCCCCCCCCCCCCCCCCCCCCCCCCCCCAGCTCCTACCTGTCCTTGGACGAAGCAAATCTCATTACAAGGATTTAGCTGCTAAGGTTCAAGCTCGTGCAAAAAAACACGCTCCCCAGAAATTGCTTCAAACCGCCCTCAAAATCCACATTTAGGGCTATACTGTTCAAGGTGTGATATATTAATATTTAAATATCCTCACCCATTTTTTTACTTTATTAAAAACAAAAAAAAAAAAAAAAGTGAAAAATTCCAAGCAGGAACTTTTACTTGCAGCAGCCAGCGATGAAAAATACATATCCTCCAAGAAACCAATTTAACACCTTTATGATCGTTCAGGCGAGTGGGATCAATGCCCGGATCAATCGCTTAGCCCATAGCTTTTGTTCAAAACCACTGGCTGAGATTAATGGGATTTTCCAGAGAGAGAGGTATAAAACGAAGGAGAGCCCGGCTGAGAGGGGGGGGAATGGGACTGCCAGACAGGGAGGGAGAGAAAGAGAAAACACTTGAGGGAAATTGATAAAATAAAACATCATTAAAAGCACATACTCCCTCAATATCGGTGCAAATGTAAATTAATTGGAAATAGTGCATCCAGATACTTGCTGACAAAAGTGATGTTTATTCATAGCCCCCTGCAAAGAGCACAGCAATTATCATGGTATGTTGAGTCAGTGTATCAGAACCCCCCGACTCCCCACACTTTCCTGTGGCCAGGTTTTGGTCTAGTGCCACAAGCATTGTTAAGATTCATACGATATGGTGGTCTTTAACGAGAGTACACAGCTGGATCTGATTTTAATAAGTAGTTCCATTTTTGATGTAGCCTAATGAACAGATTAATGGAATCTCCTTCTGTGG
Organism: Xenentodon cancila; assembly: GCA_014839995.1. Lineage (NCBI taxonomy): Eukaryota > Metazoa > Chordata > Actinopteri > Beloniformes > Belonidae > Xenentodon > Xenentodon cancila. Next base: position 10,727,479 of record CM026206.1, read on the forward strand.
CGCCTTAATGAATGGAGAGAGTCATGTTTTTTTATGCAGTGGGGGAGAGAACACACAAACACAGAACATGCGTTAATCGGCCTCAGACGTCTCGAACATAAACAAAAGCTGCCCTTCCATCTCTCTCGCTCTCTCTCCCTCTCTCTCCCTCTGCTGGACCAGAATCAATGCCGTCTCAGAATACTACAGGTGAGATTTGAAGCTCACATCAATGCGCGCGCGTCTCAAGCAGCCAACCTTTGGTGCGGTCCCTGTCATGGCATCTGTTCGCCTTGAGCCAAACAGACTCTGTATTCACCTGGGAACGGGCATTAATTTACCTAGAACAGCTCCTGTTGTTCTCGGTGCTGCAAACACTTAATTATGCTGTGCTTGTCAGGGTACTGTAGCTCGTTTCCAGTTTAGTTCATTAATTTAATTGAGGAGTCTCAGCGTGGCGTACCATCACCCACAATAACATTTTGATGATTTTTTTTTTTTTTTTTGGTCATTTGAATTAATTGGCCAGCAATGTATCACATATCCTGGAGTGGTTAACATTTCATTCATTTTGAAAAAAAAAAAAAAAAAAAAAAAACTTAACAAGGGAGACATATTCTCTTTAAAAAGTAACTTGTTATCTTTTCTACAAATCAAGGCAGCGTCTTGTTTCCCTGTGAAATGAGATGGAGTATTGCTCTGCAATCCCACTGCAAATCATTCAAGACAGCTACAACGTCACAAGCCGCAAATAGAGTCATATCCATCAGGAATAAAAAGAAGGGACTGAGTGACAAAATTCCCAGGATGCTCCAACTATGTGACCTGGCAGGAAGTGAGAGGTGGAGGAGAGGTGGCCATGTTCCAAACTCCTCCCTCCAACCTCTGCAGGGGCTGATGAGAATTAAGAAAAAACAAAGAAAACAGTATTCTGGGTCCCTACTTCAACAAAACCGTGACTCACTTATCATAGCGCACAGTCCATTCAGACGTCAATCCTATGGCTGCTGGGGTGATAAGAATGCTGGGAAAGTGAGCAGGTGGCAGGTGGTGTTGCCAGTTGAGGCGGCTGCACGCTAAAGAGAGGAATGATAATACTGCTGATAATGTACTGGGCAACCAGCTTCAGTGAAACTGATCTTGTCTGACTGCAGATTAAGTTAAGGAACAAAGCAACCAGGATCTGTTCTTGTTGACCGCACATGAACACGCTGGTCGTTCTCTTAAAAAAAAAAAAAAAAAAAAGAAGAAATCGCTTAGAAATTGCTGCAAATAAGTTTCTGACAACAAAATGAGTTTGTAATTGTGCAAATTTCCCTTTTAGTTACGCGAAAACAATCCCAATATGAAATACAGCTCGTGTGTTGTGTGAATGCTTATTGCCGCTTGTACGTTTCTGGCACCTGTTTGTTGGTTGCATGTATCCCTAATCCTCCAGCTCAGGTAGAGGAGAATGCCTGTGGGTTTATCTCCAGCTGAGAACACAGAAATCCTAGACTGTTATTATGTCTCTTAGCAGCCACTGAGATGCCAAAGACCATCTGTGAGCTCAGAAAAAAAAAATATCACACAAGACACAGCAGGCATTATTTCTGCAGAAACGTTGCACTCCAGCTTCAAGGAAAAGGATTTTTATGCTGTAAGAGTTGACTTATATTAGTGTCTAACAAATAATAATCAACAGAAAGCATAGAAATCCCCCTTGCGAAGAGATACTTTTTAGTACTTTAGTACAAAATATATTAAATTAATATTTCTTTTTGTAAAACACAGACAAGTGCAAGGGCATGTGTAGTTTTTCAGGCATTTCACAGACCCACTCGATGGTGAAAACAGAAACAGCAGAGACAGGAAATGTGAGCCTTTTTCATGCATGCCCTTTCTGAGTGTCTGTGTCCCTGAAATATTGTAGATATTATCCAGACGAGATGTATGAAAGAGTGCAAATGTCCAAATCAGCCGGAGGGGGACTGTGCGAGGGAAATCATATCCGGTACATCGGCGAAAAAAGGTAACTGTGGACATCATTCAGGCCTGAAGATCTGCATCAGTTTGCCTGGAGCTCATGCGTACGGGAAGTACGAGAAAAGTAATCTTAAGAATAACATGTGACTTAGACAAAAAGGCAAATACTTTGCCATTTATGATTTAAAGACTCAGCTTAATCTGGTCACATGACAGATGAATGAACTAAGCGCATCAACATTGTAAAGTTTACTCTCACTCGCACACTGACTCATAACCGAGTGAGAATGGGACTAAAAATCTGAAAGCCCTGAAACAATCCAATTCATTCTTAAGGCCTTTTTCTTCTAGTCAGATACCTTGCTTTTACATACCTTGTTTTTTTTTCTATATCTGTAACCAGGGAGCTATTAAACGCTAGAAGGGTCTGTTATAGTTATATATAACAAAGAAATGCATTCACTAGTGAGCACTTATGTGCTGACACATTATATGAGACAGTTGTAGAACTATTTCGATAACTTCTATATGCTGTTTGTCATTGTGTTTAGAAATTCAGATGTTGTTCCTGTTGAACGTCGTTCCGTTAGGGTGACGGTTATTTATAACGTCTTCTGATCTGGAAAGCATTAGAAAGGTATTTTAAAGTACATGTATGTGTTTGGCTGCATACTGTAGGTACTTGATGTGTGTTAAACTGACAGCAAGAACAGCGTCACCGGGGTGAGCGAATACGGCATCATGTGAGCGTATGCCACAGACAATGATGTGCGTCTAAGTAAGTGTGCTTCCATGTGTGTGTGTGCGCAGCCCCACATCAGATCGATGTTGCTGAGGCATTGAGATTGATCGGTTCCCACGGTGACTGCATTAACAGACTCTGGAGGCTGACCTTTGACCCTGAGAACACTCCATATTCGATTGACCACGCGCTCACTCCTTTCTTCACATCTTCTCATTCATCCAGTAATCCTGGCGTTCATTCCTATTGTCCCAGACTCGTTGCAGAACGGGAAAACAAAAACCCAGCTGGCATTTGGACGGGACCTCTGGCCCGCCCTGTCCTCACCTGTTGGTTCTGGTACCACATACATCATGTTTTTGCAAAGACGCTTGTCGAGCTGCGAGGAAACAAGACGCGGGTCTAAAAAGGCAGTCTAGCTCGGCCTGGCTCAGCACACACAGGAAATGCAATCGCTGCAGACTGAAGCCGAAAAGTGCGCTTAATAAATATGTAAATATAAATGAATAATATAACAAAGATGCTACTAGAATAAACTCGATACAGCAGCTGTACGAGGTAAAAAAATATGAATAGCTTATAACACACACGGTAAAGTTGTTCAGTAAGTATAAGCACACACACACACACTAACTCCACACATCAACACATCTGTGAGAATCCGAGAGAAGCGTGGCACTACATTCATGAGGAAGTGAAAACAAAGTATCTCTGTGGGCCTTGGTATTGCAGGGGGGAAAACATCTTGTTTTCTCAAGGACACTGATGATAGCAACAAGCTCTCCTCTCTGTCTAATATCAGTGCAGAGATTTGAAGATGAATCAAGCTCGCCCCAACTTTCCGATTCTGTTTTTACTTAATGCATAAGCATGTGAAATATATAAAAATCAATACGGCAAAAGAATGAACTGGTGGAAGGCCAGAGTTGAATTTCAATGGGTATCTTTTTATGGCTATTGTTGTCTGTTACAATGCTGCTATTTAGTAGTTGCAGATGGGTGACAAAGTAAAGGAAATAGCTGGACCATGACCCCAAAGAGTGAGGTGAGAATCCGATACGTGTTCTTTCTGATATGGCCTACATTTACTTAGACAAAAAGGTGAATGTAATGTTGCTCTGAGTGATCTGCCTTGTCTTTAGTGTTGGGACTGCTCTCTGCAAGGATGTCACTGCCCCATCAAAGGGAAGAAGCAGTCAAAGAATGGCTCAATAAGGATGGAAATAAAGAGGACTGTCCAATAGCCAACCCATATAAACACCAGTGGGGCATTCTGGCAAATGTGCGCTTTGGACCAACATCATCAAAACGCCAATAGCTGTTGGAAGAATGGCGATCCACATCCTTAGAAATTTCATTAGAAATTGAGAGACTTGCAGGATCAATACAAAGGCGTACTGAATATATTTGGAGGGTACTTAATGTTGGTTTACCTTTTATTTGTCTAGATAACGCCTGGCTGCTTGTTTTTATCATAAACATGCATCGTTAGGTTTCTTTTTCTTTCAAACTTCCAATTTCCAGTGATTAAAAGAGGTTAGTTGTGCGCGAATGTGTTACTTCGGATAACATTTGAAACACAACAATGAGAAAATGAGAACTCCAGAAAGAAAGAAGGAAAAAAGTAGGTTATGAGAAAGCCATGTGTGTAATGCCTGACTAATTTCTTGAGAAAGTTAATCCATGAGTGCATTGCTTAAAGGCAGGGAGCTATTTTTTTGAACACTGTTGTTTCCACCATACCTTAGAAGCTGATAACCTACTGCCAACTACACACGCACACAGAATCTCAGGGCTTAGAGCTAAGAAGCTATCAACTAATTATCAAAAACACAGAGAGGCCCTAATCAATTATTCACATGAACATTAGACCACTAATACACATGCAGCCCAGGGAATGACATCTCCCAAAAGTAACCCTTCCTCTTTCATTTAAACACACACATACATGCACTTAGATGCAATCATGTCAAGAACTACATACTTACACAGACACACAAGTACAAATCCTTGGCCATAACATCCATATTTGCATACACACACATTTGTACACACATGTTGCTCCACTCCTGCCATCCTTCTCTACTCGCTATGGACCTTCCTCTATTAAATGCAGACAGCGCAAATGCATCTCATCCAAAAGTAATGCATCGCCGCTGTAGTAGGCTGCCTATGAGGCTCCTGACTGGGAGGTTCTGATCATAGGAATCCTATTGATCCATCAGGAGCCCCAACCTCCTCCACAGATTCCCCAAAGCACACATAAACACGCACCCAGGACTTAATCTGCAAGTCAATTGCAAAGCATTAAGACTCAGTCATTGGATTTTTTTGATTTTTTTTTCCGCTGTGCAATCATTATTTGAGCTAATGCTGTGATTTATGACTTTGTGTTTGGCTGCTGACTGTGAAATGTGGAGGGGGAAGACATGTATTGTACAGAGATGAGAAAAAGGAATGTCTGCGAATGCATGCGCATGTGTGTAAACTGGCTAAAAGTGGAGTTGTGGTTTAATAAATGATCACTGTCAGATGTGAGTACAGAGGAGAAATTGTACAACATTAAATGTTCATTGTTTGAGTGTTTAAAAACAACTGCTTGAGTTTGTGAGCAAACAACTTCAATGGCAGACATTGAGAAATTAACTTACTGTCCTTGCCGCGCCGTCTATGACTTAAGTTGATGAGAAGTCAAGTAAACAAAAGAAGAGACAAACAATATAGCAGACTAAAGGGTTCACCTTTTGTATTATTCAGAATAGCAGAGATAATCCTCCTTGACTCTATGTTCTTCCCATGCACCCCCACCCACACACAAATGTATCCGCGCAGATATTCAGTTGATGCAGAAGAGAAGACTAAAGCTGTTTTAAAATGCAGAGACTGACGCAGTAAGGCTTTATGTCTGAGAGGGTGGAAGACACATATTCCCATTAGTGTTTGACATGGTCTGGGTTGGGAGTTCTTTGTTTTTCATATGGGGAGGTGGGGTGGGGGGGTGGGGTGGGGTGGTGTAGATGGTGGATTTTAGGGCAAACAGCTGTGAATCCATATCCATATGTGGCACAGCTTTAGAGATCACTGGGTTCACAGCCCTTGATGCACACATCAAATATGTGTATTACCTAATTGAGCATTTCCATAACTCTTGTGATATGTAAACCATCCAAAGAACAAGGAAGATGAGGCATCAAAACCACAATGCCACAGAACAGATGGCGTACTTCTCCCTGAAGGGTATCTTCAAGCTTACATTGTCACAAATGCATCTGGATTAAGTAAAAACAACAACAAAAAAACTCTACTGCACTGTTGCTGTAGACCGTGTGATGCTGCTGCTGCTCCTGATGGGAGGCACAGTGCAACACGTGGTGCATAAAGCTCTTGCTTATGGGAAAGTTGGACTGTGTTGCCACCTGAAACCCTTGTCTCTTTTGGTTTTTTCTCAGCATCACTTTTAGCCATTTAATGGTTTTGTCAACACCTTCCTCAACAAGTCCCCTTTCAGCATATTTGGTTTATAGCTCGTCAGTTGTTTCAGCTTTCTTGAAAAGCCTCTTTTCATCCCCCACCGGAGAGGGTGCGAGCCTAAAAGAACGCAGGCCTGTAACGGCTATTATTAGTGCCATGCCTTTATTTCGCATGTATGGAATCATTTATCCACGACTCTTGCCAGGTTTGAAGCCAATTGCATTTGGGGAGAAATAGAGAAATAGACTGACAGACTAGAGGTGAGGCAAAGGGAATGGTGTGAGGGTCATAAACGGGCCTGCTCTTGTGTAAAAGAAATGAGAAGAGCGAGAGGGAAATTAAAACCAGCAAAAAAAAAAAAAAAAAAAAAAAAGGAACCACCTAAAGTAGGAATAGGGAACAGGTGTCTTTGTCCTATTTTGTCGACAGGCCTGAAGCCATTTTCTCTGCTAGGTCTCTGTTTGGCGTAAGGCTCCATCGAAATTTCTCGCCCGTCGTCACAACACAACCACAATGTCTAGTGTTACGCATATGAACTGCATACATCAGTCATCAAGTGTGTGAGTACAATCACCCGCCTCACCAGATGAATATAAATACCCCCTCAACTCTTTAAGTGTAAAACTATCTGGCAGGCTGTTGACTCTCCTCTACCACTGTTTTATCTATTGTCTTCTGGACCCCTGACCCCCCCCCCTCCCATACTCTCTACCCCAAAAGCTTCCCCACTCCCTGTCCAGAATAGACAAGCCGTAAATAAGCATCAAAAATAGACATTGGAGGGACAACTGTTGACAGCCTGGTGACGAAAGCAGCAGACACAGCCACAACCACTATGCAGGCTGGATTACAGGCAGATAATTGAGACCACGCAACATGGGAGCATAAGAGCATAAGGGACACTTTGTGTCCATATGTGTGCGTTTTTTCTCTCTTTTTTTTTATACTTGAAATTGAGAGGAAACATTATGTTTCATAAACAAGCTTGGTGAACAAAAGCTTTGTCTAAAGAACTTGGTGGTTTAGTAACCCTGAAGATACCATGAACTTGATCTATACATATTTTTTTAATATGCCACTGATGTAAGTCAGAGGAGCTGATTCTCATTGGCCGTTTAACATCATGTTATTAAGTAATTTGCCACACTAAGTTGTAATGGACCTATCTGGTATATGATCCTTCTGAAAAGAAGACATTTAGGCAGGGACCAAAAAGGAAGATAGATTATCTGACTTGTTTGCATAGTTTTGAACGGTGGATTTAGTTTAAAGGTTGAGGGTCAGCGTGAGGCTCACCTCAGCCCCTCTGACCTCTGAAACTCTACACCCCAGAACAATTTAGCGGCAAAATACCAGTGCTTCTGTCTATATGTTTGGCACGCGACTGACAGCATATTGCCACCCTCTGACATGTAATATTTCTCTTTTTGCTTGCAGCGTTTCTGATGGCCATTTCTAGGCCATCAAATCTGGACTCGAGTGTGGCTCAAAAGTATAGTAACATCAGCGGGAGGAGGAGAATGGAGGCAGAAAGTTGCTTTTTACTTTGGCGGAGCGTGTAAAGTGTTTGCAGAGTGTTGAGTTAATTTGTCAGCAGCCTGACTAACTAAATCAAGTTCCCATATGTACTTTGTTTACCCAATTTCTTTGTCTTTTATGCCCCAATTCTTTTGCTTTCAATTTGCTTCTCTTTCTCTTCCTGCTGATTTCACAGTCTGTCGCCAAGCTGACGAGGGACAACTGTGTTACTTTGGGGGGCACCGAAGCTAACAGCACATCCCAGTCACCTGTGCCACCGTATTAACAAGCTGCGTGACCTGCCAATAAAAAATGCTTTTACCCTGATGATCCTCAAACAAGACTTAAATGCACCCTGCTCTTTCTCCTCCCGAATGCCCAAAGTGCTCGCAAATTCGAATCAAGCCATGTTAACTTGGTTGAAAATAAAAATAAAATAAAAAAGAAAAACATGAAAGCAGGTGGAGGCAATCTTTACTTTTCCTTTCAGCATCAGAAAGGGGCTCTACAGGAATTGTGGGATGGCCAAAACGGCAGAGACAGACAGACCAAAGACTTCACTAATGTCCATCTGTTAAAATCTGCATGTCTTTTCAGTGGTCTGCCAGAGTTCTCACGAGCCGAATGGATATTTCAGTTAGGTGTTGAAACAGTAGGAAAAAAAAAAATAAAATACTACAACAAAAAAAAAATCCTTGAGAGAGCAAGAAGGAGTACATGGAGGAGGAAACGCTGAGGACAGGTGAGTCTATCATTGCTTGGAGCTCTGTAAACTCGTACCTCATGACAACCTTTCATCCCTCATCAAAGCAACAAGTAGAGGAGCAGACTTTGTGCATGCTGAAACCTCCTAAACCCCGTTGTCTCCTTAAAGTGGCTGCTCCTCTGGGATGGACAACTTTAAATCTTCTCTTTTAACAAGTTTCCTGTTCCTCCTTCCGGCCTCCTGTGGTCCTCTGGGTCCGAGCCTACAGGACCATTCCAGTATGTGGAACGGGTGTATCTGTTATGCTCAGTCTACAACCATCAGGGGACATGTGGATAGGAAAATTTGATTTCCGTCATATCTGTCAAACAGCCAGACTCTGGCTACAGCGACTAGGAAATATACACAGAGAAAGAATGACGATACAGCACAGGAGCTTAACAATATTCACATGTGTGTAATTTTGATCTTGTTATATTGGTCACCGTAGAGCAAGAACCTTTTCTTACAAACATACAGAAACACATCTATGTGCTTGTCTCGCCGTAATACAGTTTCAGAGTACAGAATAAAATTTCAGCACCCGGCTGAGGGGCATTTCAGTGGAAGAAAGACATGTAGGAGAACCAACCTGTCGCCCTCAGGGTACAAACTGCCCCAGAAAGTCTAAATTTAACTCTTTTTTGTTTTTACAAGCATACTGTGTCATTGAAATTGGTTAAGAAATCTGACCTTTTCACATTTTGTATAGGTATTGGTAAGACACACACACACACACACACACAAAAAAAAAAATACAAGAAGGTCTTTTTACAGTATTTATGAAAACGAGAGAGGGATGTCTTGTGTCATGGTTAATAATTAATGAATGAAAAGAGGCCTTTGTGAACCTCCACCAACCTCTCCCTCCCATTAAGTATCCCCGAAATCCTGTTCTGACCCAGCGCTACTGATCAAACAGATATTGTTACCACTGAAATAGCAACTTAAAAAAAAATCACACGGTGAGCCATAAGACCTGCCTGTAGCCTGGGAGACGTACAGCAGAAAGAAAGAAAGAAAGAAAGAAAGAAAGAAAGAAAGAAAGAAAGAAAGAAAGAAAGAAAGAAAGAAAGAAAGAAAGAAAGAAAGAAAGAAAGAAAGAAAGAAAGAAAGAAAGAAAGAAAGAAAGAAAGAAAGAAAGAAAGAAAGAAAGAAAGAAAGAAAGAAAGAAAGAAAGAAAGAAAGACTGCACTTTGAGAACAGTGGGTGGGTTTTTGGGGGACAGTATTGTATAAGTGCATGTGTGTGTTTGTCTGAGTTGTGCTGGAGAGTGTGATCTATCACTGGACAAATGTTAGGCTGTGTGTGTGTGTGTGTGTGTGTGTGTGTGTGTGTGTGTGTGGGTGCTAGTGGAAGTGTGGGGGTGAGGATAGGTGATGGTGGTGGGGTGGAGGGTCAGCAGAATGGTGCTGCTCCTCAAATGAAATAATATATCTTTGAAAGCCTATGCCCCACGCCGGGCCCTGGTCCCATATATCAAGCCCAAGAGCGTCTGGTGGATCCGCTCCAGGCCCATTAACCTTCCACCTGTTCCCCCCCTCACACCCCCCCAACCCACCCCGTCAACCTACCAGTCCTCTTTTCACCCACCCTCGTTGTCCTCCACCTCCTCCTCTTGCCCTTGGTCATTGCCTCTCACAGTCCCTTGTTCATCTTCACATTTAAGCCCCCCCTCCCAAATCTCCCACCACCGTCGCCCTCTTCTTCATTTCCCCCTTTTTTTTGTCTCCCTCTGGTCATCCTACATTATCACCTTATATTCTTTCAGTCTCTGTGTTTCTATGTCCTCACATTGCTCAACTCTACATCTGTGTTTGGTGCATCTCTCCATTTCTACGTCCATCTCTTTTTGTCCGGTGGTTACCAAGCCTTTCCTTCCCTTTCTCTAAGTCATTCTCTCTTCTCCGCTCAGCGCCAGTGTCACAGTTCTCATTTCAACTTCTAATCTCATCCCTTCTCTTTCATCCCTGTCCATATTTTCTCGCACCCTTCTCTCTCATCATACCCATCAGCAAGTGTAAAGTAAGCATGTTATAAGATGTGAGTGTGTACTGGGGGCTTCAACGCGCCCTGAAGAATAATTCAAATGCAATGGACCAGGGACACAGTTACAAATCTCTGCCAACTGCATGTGGCCGCCAACTTCATCACGCTTGCAGTTTGTCAGGATTGGGGTGTTGCAAGGGGAGGTTGGGGGGGTGGAGGGGCATTGACCTCTGTGACAAGACAGACATTGCACCATCAGGCTCTGAATGTCTGCGCGTGTGTATGTGTGTGTATGTCAGTGTCCGTAAAGATGGTGGTATAGATGTACTGCCTCCCAGGGTTCACAGATCACGCTTGAAATGGCTTATTAATTTCCACTCAGTTATGGGGTATGAATAAAAAAAAAAAAAGGTGCAATCACTGGTCAACGCAGCACAGGGCCACTGTATTCAAGCCACTCCAAAACACACACAATCATCTACACACAAGCCTGCACATGCTCAAACTGAATTTCAAACTACTTCTGAACAGCTCATGGCAAAAAAAAAAAAAACAGCATGAGCGTGTGTGTGTGTGTGTGTGTGTGTGTGTGTGTGTGTGTCTGTATATGTGTATAAAGAGGATAACTAAGACCGTAGAAAAAGACCCTCTAGTCTGAACCAAGCGGGTGGCTGGGTGGGTGGTGTAAGTATAATTCCACCAAAGTAAATTCATGTAATATTTATGGATGTAGATGGAGGTGAGGAAGGGGTGAAATTATGCAGCAGGGTAGAGTCAGGTGCATCTGAGGACCTTACATTATTCACTCAGCTAAATCTATAAGCGGAGAATATTCACGCGTGATATTCGAACATAAACCATAAACAGTGGGAGGATCTGTCATACAGCGCGATCGACTGGCGTGCGGCTGCTTAAAGAAGTCAGCTAAACCGGTTTGAGAAGAGTCAGCGCTGTAAATAATTCTGGCGCTCAAGATGCACGTCTTACTTTTTTAAGCTTGCTGTAGACTGCTGCCAAATCTGGAGGTCTTTTAGGTTTTTGGACGTTTTAGTTTTAGTTTAACGGGCCGAACTATGAAACTAAACCAAGTTTAACCGGAAAAAGAAGACTTGAATGAATGGATCAAAGCTAAAATCTACCGTGTCATTTTCATCAGTTTGTTTTTTTATTTTTTAAATTGCTGCGTTGTGGTTTAACTTACTGGTTTGTATTTGACATTTTCATGAAATTATTCTGCCGTTACACTTAGACATATTTACAATCTGAAATCATTTTCAGATCTTTAAAATGTATTAGTTTTTCAGCCAAAATGCAAATCAGTATCCCTCCTAAAGTAATCTTGAGCATTATAAAACCATAAAAGCATTAATATATTGCATTCATACCTATATTTAACAGGAAATGAACAGCGTGCTGCAACAACAGAGACGAGGGAGACTGGGAGACGACGTGCTACGATGGCCCCTCTTCTCTCGTTCGTCTCATTCCCCCCTTCTTTCCTTCCCTTTCACCAGCTCTCTTCACATGCCTTCTCAGCTCATCTCTCCTCTCATCTCCCCTCTTTGTTTCACCTCCGTCCTCCTCGCCTGTCCTTTCTTCTCCCCCGCCATCTGTTTATCCAATATGGCTGTCCCGTCTCAGCTGGGAGCTTTCCCAGGGAACACAACTTTTAATACAGTTCCTCTTGAACATAATGGCCCTCAGTTCTGCTTTTGCTATTCACGCTACATGCAGCGCAAAGCAAAACAGAGAGAGAGAAAGAGGGAGAAAGAAAAAAAAAAAAAACGAAAAATAACAGAGGAGAACAAAAAGCTGCTGTCTGGGTATGTCATGGACACTTAGCGCTCAGCTTCATTTTTATCAGTTGGACGGGCTAAATGTAAAGTTAGACTGTGTTTGCTGGTACCCTAAGTCAAAATTTGGAAATGATTCAGATGCTTTTCATCCAAGTGCTACAAAACTGTCACGGCTCATGCATTGATCATTTCTGGCCTTATCTTTGAGGGTAGCGTGTGATTCTTAGGCAGCCATCATATTCTAAGGTCCCTGCCAACGTTTTGAAGACACCGTCTCTGTCATGCAAGCTGGCACACACACAATCCTTTCCAAACAGGTTAACATCTTTCTTTTTTTCAGCAGTACACCTGCAGTTCAAAAACTGCCTTTGGCGTCTTTATTCTCGCTGAACTCAAATGGTTTTTGTCAGAGTTTATGTGTTGACAGAAAGTTGAAACACTTTGGGATTGGCTGCATCTCCAGAAAACACTGCAGATAAATTGCATTCATTGCACGAAAAAAGGTAACATTATGGGAAGAGAAAAAATAAAAAATAAAAATATATAATTATGAGTTATATTGATCCATTACATGTAATGTCTTTGTCTTCAGTGTGTTTTAACCGAACTGCAGCAGCCCTAATCCACCTAACTCCCTAAATCTCTTGTCTGATTTTGTGTTTTTCCCTTTTAACCTCTGCATGTTGTGTGTTGACAGCGCGCACAAAAGTACTTGTTGTCCCAACACCGACCATCCATCTCTTTTCTTTTTATTTTCATGACAGGGTGTAGAGAGGAAAGAGGGTGGAGTGGCTTTGGTGAAAAGGGAGTACAGTTCGGAAGGTGGGATATAAACATAAGACTCGTCAATAGTCCCGATCGCCCTGCTAAGTTCTCTTTCCCATTGTGTTTGCGGTGGGAGTCACACAAGCCATCCCTACGCTAAAACAATGGAGGAGAAGGTAACACTGGACTGGCCAGAAAAATGAGTCACCGCCGCGCACGCATTCGCTGACGAACATGACGCTAGCGCACACACAAACAGAAGTATTAGTGCAGGATGTGTGTAAGACGTCTGCTTTCACATGTTTTAAACATGTGACATCAGATGTTGTAGGTCCAAAGGTTAAAGTCATTTATTTTTTTGTTATTTTAAAAGTCTCTTTATTTCCCTACATACTTGTGTAATTTAAAAGCATTTGCAAAACAACCTCTTACATCTGTTCCAATTTTATACCTTACAAGGTCAATTAAATTTATTTTTACAGTTTTGTTTCTTTTTCTGGGGATTTTTTTTCCTTGTAGAAAAAAAAAACATCATTTTATTTTAGTCCTCTTGCTTTTTTTTCAGCTTTCACATTTCAAACACTTCTTTTAAATCCACGTACATGTATTGTTTTCCTTCATAGAAACAAAATCTTTATTGACATCTTCTAAACTAAATCATGTTCATATAAAAAGGAAGAGAAAGGTCAAAGTGAATACATTGGTACACAGTGCGAGGCGTAGCGATTTAATTATATAAGTTCCAAAAGTTTACCATCACTGCACTTTCATGGCTCAAATGTTACATTTCTACATTTTCCTTTTCATTGCTTATTGTTGCACCAGACAGCTGCATCCAATCCAGCTTCACTTTTCAACTTTCTTATGAGCTGCATTTGGTAGAGATTAAACCCTAAAAAAATATAAGGTTTGGCTTAAACATTAATAAACACGTGATTACAGCCTCTCGTGATTTAACGTGAAACCTGCATGATACAAAGTACATGGTAAAGTGTTAAACCATCTCAAAATTACTACACCTCTATTGTGATCTTGTGTTATGGACATGTTAACAAGTGCACCAATTACATATTTTCTTGTAAGACTTGGCTGGGTATAAAGTAGAACGTCTCATTCTGCCTCATCTATTTCTTCTATTGTGAGTAAATTCCTAAAATTCTTGGAATGGCTTTTAACAATTGTGCTTAAGTAGTGTTTCTTCTTTTGTGAAATTTATGAAAGTTCTGCATCCATGTGGCTACAATGACTTGTGGTTTTTTCTGAGGCAGCTATCAACTCAGAAAATACTTTGTGTGAAATCCAATGCTGCCAAACAACAATAAATCATGCAACAAAAAATAAAATAATTAAAAAAAAATCAAGACCTGTCTTTAAAGTGTCTTAAAATATATTTTGATGGATTTTTTTTTTTTTTTTTTTTTTTGTTCTCTAACCAACACACACACAGGAACAGTGGTTGGCAAAAAGGCGAGCCAAGGGGTTCGTGGCAGGACAGGGGAGGGAGCGACGGGTGGAGGTGGTGGCAAAGTACCAGCAAATGTCACCGAGAGGCTAACACATTTGTTTCTCCCTTTTGAACATACTCAAACAATGGATACGCTGCGACTTGAATAAGCTCGAATGTAGTTTTGTAAATATCGTGTATGCCCCCAAAGCATTCATAAATTTTAAATCTGTGTTAACAGATCAAAAACAACCATCTGCAAAATGTAAATTTTTCTGCAGTGGAGTCAAGAATAGCCATCAAACTTCAAACTGCTCTGAAACACCCCTGCAGTCTCTGTGAAGGATATTATAGCGGCAGTTATGAGGGGTTCAGCCAAGGCCCACGACTCTGTGCACACGAGCCACGATCTAATCTTTCAATAAGAGAGAGAGAGGAAAAAAAAAAGATATAAAACACACATTTGAATGTAAGAGCTGAAGCCTCATCTTTAACAGCATCAACATGTCAGCAAGTGCTCAAACCTGGTCTGCACACACTCATATTAAAATGATTTCTAGATACATAAAAGCTCAAATACACACACCTGTACATTTACACATGCACCTGTCTTCAGCTCGCTTAAGATTTAATAAAATAACCACAAGTGACCATGACTGCAACCCTGCCAAAAACTCCCCGTCATCACGTCTGTGATTTCATAACCAGTGCACCAGACCTGCTGTATTATAACCTTCAATGTGTTAGTCCAATCAAAACTGAGCTAGGATTGACACACAAAAAAAAAAATTCAGATCCAAGGTGTTAGAAATAAATGACCCTCACGTCATGTGCCTCATTCCCAGAAGGAAAGAGGGGGAGAAAGAGAAGCAGTATGCTGCACTGGAAAAGAATAGGGAGCGCTCTTTAGAAGGTTGTCTTAATGGCAAAATATTTATGAGTCCTGTGTCTGAGGCCAACTTATGGAAACTAAATCTTTAAACACTTTTTTGGCAGATGCTTCGCGCACACCCTTCCAGCTTGGCTCTATTACGAGAGAAATTCTTTTGTTCTTACGGAGCTAATAATAGTCAGAGGGCCTGTGCGTTATGTGTGAGCAGTCTCTGAGTCTTAATGTGACTATGTGTGTGCATCAGTGTGTGTGAGATGAAAGCGTATTTATAACTTCCTACAGTGGCACACCACTCTTGTAACAAACTTTTAATTCAACTCAGCTTCCTGTCTTTGTGGTCACAGGCTTGGCCTTCTGTCTGATATTCCGATCTCATATTCGCAAGAGATGTCAGAGGTCAGAGGGAGTCAAGTTCACAACTTATTTAAATTGGAATAATATTTAAAGTTTACAGCGGTGGACCAATCAGCGTTTATAAAGGGTGGTTTTCGGTATCTATACGTTCATCTCTTTACAGTGCCAGTGCTTGTCATACACAAGGTGGATTCATGTACCTTAGGGACATGTACACGGAGACAAACTTGTTAAATTGAGGTAAAACAACCGAAAAGCATATTTGTCCAAACTCTGCATCACACATCAACGCTGAATCCAACCCTAACAACCTAACAACCATCTTCAAAATTCCTTAAACTCTGTTTTCCATGTCACCTTCCTATAAACATGTAAATTGATAGTTTTGGCTGTCTTATGCTTTGCATGCTCTTCTCACCACCTCCAACATTAATCTTTGCTCAGCAGTCCTCACTGTAACTGCTAATGAGAAACACGAGAGGACTGTTGAGTGTGTGGGAAAATATGCCACAGCCACAGCTAGAAAAGTGTTTATCAAAACCCCTTGTGCTTTGGATGACCCATTAACAAGAGAGGAAGTGGGACAAGTTCAATTATCTCCCCTCAGTTTCGCGAAATGCAGTCCTACCTTCCCCAATAAAGCAGTGGAGCTTGTGCAGCAGAGAGAAGCTTTCTCCTGCATTGAGTTCAGGTCATTTTGTACCTCTGTAGCACACACTTGGCTCAAATACTATTAAGCTGCGGTAATATGGGTAATCATTAGGCAAACATAATGGCAGCTCATTCAGCAGCAAATCAGGGAGTGACAAACACTTGTGGGTGAGATAATTGAATTAGGAGGAGGGAGTGAGAACGAGAGAGGCTTCACAATGGAGCAGAAATGATAATTCAAAGTTAATAGGCAAAGCGCACGCAGTTATTATCTGCGGCCACACCCTTCAATGAGCCCTTGTGTGTATGTGCGTGCGTATGTATGGAGGCGGGGTGAATCTATGCATCTGTAAATGCAAATACAGATCTCAATAATGTCAATAGAGCAGACGCAGTGTGTGCTAAATGTCAGCATGCATTTTTTCAAGGACTCTTATTTGAATTGTCATCGACTCAAATTCTAACATAACTTTTTTTTTTTTCATGTGCTATTTTCCCCATTAAAAATAAAATTATATGAAATATTTGGAGGGGGTATTGCAGCAGGCTCATGAATATGCAACTGAGCCGTCGGCGGTATGGTGTGGAAAACACGGAAAAAAAGAATTCCGACATGGAGAAGGAAAACAGGTGAGCCTGGACTTAACGTATGCCTTGAGTGCTCTGAACATTATCCTTCATTCAGAGAGAATAAAGCTACGAGTGCACAACATACAAACATGCACGTGAAACTCTCGTTTGAGCTCCACGATGAGTGGAAGTGGGAATTTTCAGTGAGACATTGGAGAAAGGTTACCACTGGTCGTTTGGGGTTGACCATTAAGATGCACAGTGTTTGTGACGGTGGGATTTGTTCTTTTAAAGGTTTAATAATGTAGAAAGTTCTATACAATTTTTACCTAATAAATCTATTAACTTATTTAAAAAAAAATGAAATAAAAATTACGTAAATGCTCGACCCGCGAGGATACTTGCGTCCCATATTTCTAAAGCCATCAGGACGTGTGTAACAATGTGATGTCAGAACAGAGCAACCATCCTCCCCCTTCAAACATTCTCCCAGAACTGGCCGACTTTGTTTTTCCTTGTTTTTGCCAGGATATCTAAGGTATTGGCAGGAAATTAGCAGCACTCTGACACTACCTCCCCAGTAGTGTGTCGACATTGTTGTTTTAACTGTTTATCTGAAAAGATATCCATGCACAGCACGCCGCCACAAATGCATCTCACAGTAACCATCCATAGAAATGGTCATATCGTATAAAATTAACATATCAGGACGGGGTGTTTGACAATCCAAGAGCAAATAAAAAGCAAATGTGTGGAACTATGTCATAGTTTCTAAAGACTTTCAGAGTTGGCTGTCTTTATTAGACCACAAGAACTGCGTTTGCAAACTGAAACAGCATCTTTAGAGGATCAAACATGGGCCAGAGTAGTGTGAACATCAGAGATGAACGAAACAAAAGTCTCATGTTATCTGCAGCTGTGCAACCATGGACCCATCTTATTTCATTAAAAGCCTCATTGAAAAAAATACAGGTCTATACAAGAAAGAATGAATAAACATTACTTTGAGCTGCGCTCATGATGCCTTCAGAGAACATGTTATGACCTTGGTAAATGGGATTAATATACCCTTGGGATTTTTACGAGACTAGACAGGTTACCCAAATCTAGTGATAAGATTTCTAAACCTCCTGTCAATAAAGGCATTAAAAAAATACTTCAGAGGAAATCAAATGTATTGCTGGTATGGCTACCTTCAAGAAGAGCTGATCAATGTTAGTCAACATAGCTTTGAGGGTTTTGATCGGCAATCGGTTCACGTAAAACCCTCATCCTAGCGTTCAGAATAAAAGTTTTTAAAACCTACAACAAAAATCTGCCATGAAGTTGGTAAATGCATTCGGGTGCTGAATATTGATCAGCAGTATGACGGACAGAGGAGTTCATATTCCTTAACTAGGTGAGGTGTCAATTACGGAGGACAACGTGGAGACTTGGAGACAACTTTAGCATCGGAACAAAGTATTCGTTATTTTATTAAAGGCTTGCACAAGTACTGAAAACAGAACTAAATCTTTAACGGCGTGCTGTTGTAATAAATACGATGGTTGCCCAAACTATGACAAGAAAGTTAAAACAACAGAATTTAAATATGGATAATACGACGATTTCCTTATAGTCAAATAAAATCGTGAGTGAAATAACGCCATGCACTTACCTTGAGTTCACGGAAGAAAATGCTGCTGCGTGCCCACTCCACAATGGAGAAGAGCGTTTGGTCTGCCATCTTGCACATCAGGCCGAACGTGTTGAGCTTTTCATGTTTGCCCCGGCTGGCCTGCTCCTGCTGCAGATACGCCAGGATCTTAGCCTGAACCTGAGGCTCGTCCGGCTCGCACTTCAGGAACTCTACGATCAGGTGGGGGAAGGTGGGCGGCGAGCCTGCCTGGTAGGCGTCAACATAAGCGTAGCCCATGATGGACTCTGGCGAGCTGGTGTATGGGTCTGGGTACTCTGACTTGATGGTGCGCGTGCCCTGAAAGTGTCCGTAGGCCGCCTGGTAGCCCTGCAGGCTGCCTGCATGTGGCGGCATTGCCATGCTGACCGGCGAAGTGACAAATGGACTGCGGTCGTAGTCTGTAGGGGGCAGAGCGGTGGCATGATGGTGGTGATGGTGGTGGTGGTGGTGACTGCTGTGGTGGCCAGCGTGGTGGCTCAGCTGGAGGCCCTTGGAGGCTGCTGAGTGAATGTTCTGGATGGCTGAGGAAATAGTGAGGTCAGTGGGTACAGCCTGCATCACCTGGCTCATGGCCTCGATCTTCAGGCCGTTTGCTCGTATCAGCGCCTTCTTTTGCTGCTTAAGGGCACGGTCACGTTTGTACATCGGGCCAAACTTGTTGCGACCCCCACGCATGCGGTCTGCCCGCACAGCTGATGAGAAGAAGGGCGGCAAAGAGGACAAGAATAGAAGAACACAGAATTAGTTTCACGGCAGGTAAAATTTACTCATTCTCATGATAAGGCAGGAAATAGTTGTTATAAACAATACAAATGAAGTGTGACATGTTCATCTAATGTTTGCATAGATTCATAATGAGTCGAGTATTAAGAATAAATATTTCTGGATCTTTGATTGAGTTCAGAACATAAATCCTCTGTATTTTAGCTCAACAATTACATACGTATACTTGAATAGACACACGTGGTGTTTTAGAGGTCAGCTCCTTATTTGCAGCTTTTGCGTAGGGCAAAGGTTTTCCTACGACAGCTACACTTGACATCCACATGTTGACTCTTAAAACCCGCAGACTGCAACCGATAGCGATGTTACTCATTGACCAGAGACTCAAACTCCTATGAACTGCTCTGGTAAATGATCATTGCACAGCTGGCTATCTCCGTCTGCCCCTCAGAAGCAAGTTAACTGATATAAACCCCAACAAAAATTCGAGCTCTTTTTCCAAGATACACGCTCTTTCTGATTATGCAATTTCTAAAAGCTTTTAAAATGTCATTGTCAATTAACAGAAACGTCTTCCTGGGAACAACCAAAGCCTGAAGAGCCTGACAATAATCCAATCTGGGCTTCTTCTTTTTTTTTTTTTTCTGATGAAACAAACATACCAGCGATGCCCCCTGCCGCCCCCCAAGTGCAGGATCCCGTGGTGAGGATCACAACAAGTCTGTGCCGTGGGTATTTCTAATGAACGCACTGGGCACACAGTGGACTGCAGTGAGGGGCATGTGTGATCTGGCCGACTTCTGCCATGGGGAAGCTGTCTCTCAGTTGGGGGCCGTTGGTGTTAATTATTCATACTTAATTATCTCTTATCCTGATGAGTCTTGCAGAGCCCAGCATGCAAAGAGCTAACGGACGTCTGGGAATTTATGCAGGCAAAAAAAAAAAAAAAAAAGAAAGAAAGAAAATCTTAACTCAATACCAATATTCCACAAAATTAAAGGCTGATATTTTACTGAATTTGGTGAGAGTTTCCATCATTTGAAGAAAGACATACGACTGAAAACGCTAATAAATGCACATACATTCGACCTGTTCATACATGACAAACAGCCAGACAACACGAGAGAGTCAGTCATCTCGGGTCCACTCAAACTCGTGATGTCTTGATGTATGAATGAAAGAACAGAAGAGGAAAATTGAAGAGGGGGTGTAGAGAGGGCGTGGTGGGGGATTGAAGTTCAGGAGCAATGATGGGTATACACCCCCACAAAGACATATACGCACACAGGCGCGAACACACACACACATGCCAAGCTGCCTTGGGAGGGATTTTAATGACCTCCGTCACAAAAAGTGCCTGCCACTGATCTGAGCAAGTACAGCCGAGAGGTCTGACACACTCTTTCTCACTCGCGCTCTCTCTCTCTCACACACATATACACACACACACACTCATGGCTGTCTCTCACCCATAAGGTGAAATCACACAAAAATACAAAATGGCCAACGTGGAAAACATCACATACTCCTCCTGATCAGAGAGATGGGAGCTTGCCAGACACTCCGCCACCTTGAGGGGCCCCTGACGGCTTAAATAGTGTGTAATTTAAACACCGTGATCCTTCCAACACTCACACACAGTCTTATACCAATATGCTTCAGGTCAGCTTTGTGCCGTGTCCACTCACTCAGGATTAGAGATTAACATGACTGTTAAAAAATTGATCCCACATCAAAAGAAAAAAAAAAAAAAAAAAGACGAAGGAGAAATCAGAAGAACCGTCATATGTATCCATTATACATTATTGTAGGGTGCCTTTAACTATTAATGATTCTCCACAACAGTGTAATTAATGAGCTGAGAAACTAATAGTTGGCCCTATTGGGAAAACAAAATTAGGCCCTGACTGTCTTTCTTGCCTGCTTCAGACCCAGGGACCCAAAGCGCATCATGAATACCAGAATTGAATTGAGGGGGGGGGGGGGGGGGGGGCAGCCTATTTTTTCTCTTTGTCTCTAATTAAACAAGGTGATTTGCATTCATGTAACATGGATTAATATGAAGTGGTGGTGGTGGGAAGGGGGGGGGGGGGTCTATGCATGCCTGTCTAAAGGGGCGTGTGTTTGAATAAGTTGGACATTTGTCAAAGGATCTGGATGATGCAGAAATCGAAATGATCACAGGATGTGATGTGTGCTACACACACTTTTTGATTGGCAGGCATGAAACAGTAATGAAAAGTCACCAGCACAAAGGCAGAGGATGTGACACTTTGGGTTATTTTGGAATAGCAGCGAGGCGTTGGGGCTAAAGGCAGCCTAAGTGGCTCATACTATTTTATACTGCTAGTTCATGTCTGAGAGTATATTCACACAAATGCACAAACCTGGCCACACAACATCCATAATTTCCCAAGCTAACCCAACTAAAACCCCGTTCCTATTCCCCAAAACTGCCCAGAGCACCCCGTACACATAAAACTTGTATAAACACAAACACACACTGCATTTATTAGAACACAGTTTCTTCGCATACACCTCCACGTAGCTACTAACACACTCCAACGCATCTCACACATGCAGCCCTCTGTGCTTATATCCTCTGATTTATGGTTGTTTAATATACAGGAATATTAAGCGTGAGTATGTGAGGATCCCTGTCGGCCGCCGGCATATTAATGGGTCCCACGGAGCCTTGCTGACACCCTGTTTGTCATGTCAGGGCCCCGGCCCCTGCTCCGGATGCGCCCTATCCCATGCACACACATGAATACCTATGATACCTATGCATAAGTAATGGGACAGATCCCTGGCTTCCACCACAGGTACTGGGAGGCTGATGGAAGACAAATCAGAGCAAGAAAGATGGAGACAGGGAGGAAATAAAAAGCGGAAGGAGAGGGGGAGAGAGGCACAGAGGGGAATGTACAAACACTCAGCTGGTGGTGCTAATTTCAGCTAAGTGGTTCTTCAGAGGTTTTGCATGTGTGGTAATAAATCAATAAGAATTTGACAGAGGATTAACTGCATGCGAGAAAGAAAAAAAATGCTGGAACATGTGAAAGACGAGGAAGACAGAGCCTGTTCGGTGCAGCTGTAAGAGCAGCCAATTTAACACTAGCATTTTTGATTTATTGTGTTGCAGAAACTGGCTGCCTTTTGGACTTCTCTGGTTTAAAATATTATCAACAAATTATTAAATCAAAACTCTACAGGAACCTGTCAGGTTTGTTATTGTCCATGCAATGCAAAACTGGCATACTATTCTTTTCACCTCTTACCATAAAATAACACTCATTTAGGGAGCCGTGATTCCCATCCGTTTCTCTTTTTTTTTTTTTTTTTTCCTCCCAATCTTTTACCTTAAAGGTGCTCAGTGGAATGAAAATGTGTCCAAGATAACAAACACTACTGTTCTGCTCTGACTTCAAGATGAAGAGCAAGTGAAGAAAATATTAGGCAGCTTAGTGATGCATATGAAGCAAGACAACTGTTTGTGAGCAAAAAGGAAAACTATGCCGGTGGGAGTCGTTCAGATATAGCACGCTTCACCAGCTTCAGTGAGTGATGTTCTAATGGATCAGATCCTGTTCTCTCAATGAGACAATGTTGGGAGAGATGCAACACAGCATACCAAGATGCAAGCGTTTGCAGCACATCTGTATATGTGTGTGTGTGTGTGTGTGTGTGTGTGTGTGTGTGTGTGTGTGTGTGTGTGTGTGTGTGTGTGTGTGTGTGTGTGTGTGTGTGTGTGTGTAGGCGCGTTTTAATTTAGTTATGATTAAAAAAAAAAAAGGAAAAAAGTGAGAAATGTTAACCTTTGCTACAAAAAGTTAAGGAAATTTCATATTATCTTAACCAGTTTTGGGATTAAACTGGAGTTTATTTAAAAGCGACACTATTCTGAACATGACTTGTGGAGAAAGTGTTTTGCAATAGACAATTTCTCTTCGGGGATTAATAAAGTATTTTGAACTGAACTTGAATGAACTGCTTCGTTTTAAGTCCGGCTTTGTTGAGGTGCAGCCGTTTTGGTTTTGCCATCAGGTCAGGACACCACAGCTGTCACTGTTTCTCTGCTTTCCCTCAGATTAGAAACATTATTAGATTCATCAGCCGCATTAATTAGTTGGCTGATAAATAAACAAATATGCAGCAGACGAAACAACAACATGACACCAACTGGCATCCTTCTGTTAATGACTTAAAAAGCTTTCTAAAATCTGAGGCTTTCGTAAAACTTAAAACTGCTCATAAAAACCTTTGAAGAAACTAGAAGCCTGAAAAAAAAAACACAACAAAACAAACAAAAAAAAAAAAAACACATTTAATAGGGCTTTTTGTGTAAATTATTAACTTTGCTGTCCTGTTGATTTTATTATCGTATTTGCATGTCTTGCATCCAGCTTGAAAGGCAAAAGGACGCAGGCGTCGCCTCAGGTCTCAATGGGTTAAACTGTCTGTCAATCCAGATTATATAGAGAGCACCTTTGCTCACACAGAAACTCTTTCTCCGCCACCTCCTGCAGCGTAACCTGAAAACTGAACGGTCTGTCTCCGACCGACGCACTCAACAAACACAAGACCCGCCACACAACAGCTGAGGGGCTAAAATCAAAACACACACAAGAACACAGGACAAGAATACCGTTTCACTCAGCCATCAAGATTCTAAAGTTACAAAAGAACAAAACTAATAAAAATTAAAGAAAACATTTTTAAGAAAATGACAGCTTCTGTTTTTTTGTGTGGGAGTGTCTGAAGATCATTTTCGGGCTTCACATGAATAAATGTATGTGCTCACCAGGCAAAGCTTTGTGTGTGTGTGTGTGTGTGTGTGTGTGTGTGTGTGTGTGTGTGTGTGTGTGTGGTGAAGGGTGTCAGCCTTGTCTGTGTGGGAGGTCTTTACTGGTTGTGGCAGGAGTCGCCCACTGGAGCTTCTGGCACCTGACAAAGTGCTGCAGGGCCTGTCTTCCCCGCAAGCGGAAAGTTACCACGGGGCAAAACATATCAAACACTACCCCTCTGCTCTCCCCACCCCCGTCAGCTTTAAAATGGCAGGCCAGGACATTCTGCCCAGCGGCCATTCACAATTAACAGCAATTAATTAAACCTTGCATGGCAGACAAAAGGATTTTAGGAGGCTCTTTTTTGTTTTTGGTTATATTTTTTTTTTTAGCTTTCATAAGACCACTCACAGAGTCTTATTTCTTTAACATGTGTTTTGTCTTAGTTGTATATGATCATTTCATGGGACTGGGAATTTTCAGCTTAGCTTAAATAACAAATGTGTGAGGACTAATTCAGCGCCAGTTTCTGTCATTTGAAGGACAAAGGCATGATTTTTAACCGGTAACCCGTAACTTTAAATACTTTCATTTTTACAGTCAATGATGGCAATCATGACTCTTACTTCACCGAATAATGACTTGTTTCAGAGGGGAACTTTTCGACTAATGTAAGGAAAGAAAAGATTTCCTTCGAAAATGATATTTGAACAGAAGAGGAATGTTTCTCGCCTTGCCGTGCTGTCACTTCTGAATAGCCAAATTTAAATAAGAGTCTGAGCTGTGTTCAAGTTAAACAAAAAGACCTCGAAACATCCAGCCAAAAGCATCATCATTACCATTCTCACCCTGCCGCCAACCCTAATATTTTATCTATTACTTTGTCTGGCAAGTTTAAGTGTGTAGCAGCTACCAGATACCCTCCAACTCCCTCTGACCCCATCCCAAATACCAACAAGCAATGATGGATTTCACCACATTGGTTGAAATGAAAGGTTTCACTTCACTTGGTTCCTGATAAATTTTTGCAAGAGCGGATATTACTAAGATGATCACTGTTAAATTTTTAAATAAACAAAAATTTCTCATTTCTTCCACTGCAATCATATTGTCAAGGCAGGTGTTAACTTTTTTAAAACAGTGGATATCTCAATTTGGGGGGAAGTGATTCAGTTGAAAAGTAATCGCAGAGGGCTGTTTTCACTCTTGAGTTAAAAAAAAAAAAAATGCTTCGACTACCTCAGCTCAATTGAGAAATAGTGGAAATAAATGAGATCTGAAATAGCCTGGATCTACTTTTCCACTAATGCAGACATGATGTACTAGAACTTGAACTAGAATATATTTCTGTGAGTGATGTCTAATATAAACCTCTCAATGGACAGAATCTGTGCTTAGCTGTTTCTGAAACCCCACATCAGAGACGGATGCTGACTTGTTGCAAGCAGTAGTGAAATGTTGTTAAATCTACATTTTACTTCTGAACTCACATTTTAAGCACTTTAGAGACATACAGCAGTGTAACACTATTATTATAACTATCTAGCGAAGGGCTTTCAGTGCATTCATTAATGTTCATCCATCCATTATTTCATACCCGCCTCGCCCCGGTTCGGGTTTGCGGCAGAACTGGAGTCTATTGCAGCTGTCACTGCATGTGAGGTGGAGGAGAGGTCACCAGTACATCACAGGACTTTTCTCAAAAACCATTAAATGCTACAACATATATATCACACATATGTCATTAAATCTCATCTGTATTAAAAACACTTTTACTTTTGACACAATGTTCATTGTGAAGACGAATTCCGCTTTGAGGTAGTGACAATTTAATTGGTGTATATGTATTTTAATTGCAACTTACACTAAAGACAATGTCTTTGAGCACTTTCACAAAGCCAAAAACAGAAGTCCAAAACAGCCCGTCTGATAGAACTGCAGCTTGCTTTTTTCCAAGCAACAGTTTCGTCCTTTTTTATTTTTAAATCTGTTCTGAAGAATCCCAAACTTTTAACCCCCACTCATTATCCACAGACATTGCTGCACCTTATACACATAGACTCCCTGTATTAGGACTCACCAAAGCGTAATATTTATGCAGGCCAACAAATCAAATTACAGGAAAAGAAAAAAAAAAAAAGGCTCCTATACCTTCTAGCTTCATGCCGACGGTGAGGCACTTTTGGAAGCGGCAGTACGGGCACCGCTTTCTCTGGGTCTTGTCAATCTGGCAGCTCTGGTTCTCTATACATGTGTAGCGTTTGTTGTTCTGGACGGTGCGCTTGAAGAAGCCCTGCAGAGAGAACCAATTAAGACGTCAACACTCTTGACCCCTGCAATGCGATAGTAATTGGCCCATTCACACTCCCAGACAGACGGAGAGGGACAGACTAAATGGATACACACAGAGAGACGTTTTAAACGATATACTTCAACTGAAATGATGCGACACACTCACACACACACACACACACACACACACACACACACACACACACACACACACACACACACACACACTAAGATACATAAATATTCTTATAAATAAAGCAGTTTTAATTGTTTTTCTTTTACTTTATTTTATGTTATACTTAAAACGACTAGCTGTTACTTTTCTTGGGTAAGTTGCAGGAATGTATTCAGTTTTTTACTTGGTCCTATTTAAACAAAAGAGCAAAATATAAGCTCTTATTCATTAACTTGTATATCACTACTTGTTTTTTTTTTTTCTGTGCATACTCATTTTTTCTATAAAAGGGTAAGAAATCTTATGTCCGCTCCATTCATGAAAAGACTCCAGGAATTACAGGGTAAGCATTTTCTCAGCCCTCCACTTAATTATTGAAAAACATGGCCAGATGAGTCCAAAAAAAAATCCAATAAATTATATCTATAATTCACAGTTCCGGGATTAGAGAAAATGTATACCTGCAACATGGAATTTATTATCGGCAACAGCTGTGAAAATCAAACGAAGGGAAGATGTTATTAACGTATTCTAGATCCATAACCTAGGAGGAGAATCCTTAAACCGTGTTGTTAAAATAAAATAAAAAGAACGCGCTGCTGTCAATTTCTCACCAAACACAAGTTTAATTGACAATCTACGCTGCCTGATCTGACCAAAAAAAAAAAAAAAATGAAAAAGAATTCACTTTTAAAATATCGACCTTTCAGTGGCAAGAAATCTAAGCTACAGAGAAAGAAATGTCTCTCCAGTTTTCTAATTTGCACTGCATGCGCTATAAAGACCACCACCAAACTGGAATCAAACATATATTCTGGAGATGAGTGCACGACATACAGCTAAAAACACTTTTAAGGCACTTTTAAGATGTAGTTCAAAATAAGCTATCACACTAATTGTTGCATTTCTCTAAATTTAAAAAAATGCCCCACAAACAATATAAATTATCATGAAAATCTGAAATTATCAAAGAAATCTGGATGCCAGCACTAAAACTGGACTTGGGTGATAGGGTTTGGATATCACAAGCTTTGCGTTTTATCTTAACAAAACTTCTGCACTTCCAGGGCAAAAAATAAAAATAAAACTGCTAACAGGAAATTATTTTAACTTGCGGTTTTCGCAACAGGCGTGACGTCCTAACATGTGTACTCAGCGTGTGCCGACATGCACGAGCTGCAACTGGGAGCCCGAGTAAAGGGTGACGTTTGTGCTTATGTGTATATAAACTGCAAATGTGAGTTGTCCTCTCTTATTGCATGTTTGTTAATTTCTGCTCCTTTATTACAGCAAATGTGTGATCCAGGGCTGAAAATGTGTCAAAGGGGAGTTAATAGATAATAATAATATAAGAACAATAATAAAGAAAAACAATTAAAAAAAAGCATAAAGAGCAAAGAACAGTCAAATGTGATCGCTCTTTATATTGCATTTAGCCTAAGAGAAGCTTCCATTACACAGGAGATGGATTGTACTGCCTGGTTGATTATATGTATTTAATGCTGAAATGAACCTGTAACATGTCAACAAAGTGATAGACCAGTCCAGCCCTGATGATCATACAAACTGCAACATATTAGATATAGTCAATGACAAGCTTCAGGTAATTATCAATATCATTAATGTTTCAACAAGGATATACAACACTTTATTAAACATCTCGCCGTCTGCTTCTTGCACGCTCACGTACACACGGGCATGCACAGCTCAGCTGGCAGACGTGCAGATTGGCTCTCCGCCGTGAGCCTGTGCTGAGGCTGAGGAGCAGCAGAGATGCCACTGACGTCTCCCTTCAAGCAAATGCTCAGCATCTCAAGGTCAAAATATGGGATAAAATCTATAACATCTGCTTTGAATAATGACCACATAGGCAAGAAATGTGTGCTGCGGCATCAATACCGTGAGCTGCAATTTTACAACTGAATAGTGTTAACGCAGAGACATTTTTCTTTGCTTAATTTTGCATTGACAGCTTTACTGCACAAAAAAAGAGGGGGGGGGGGGGTAAAAAAAACTTGGGAAATGCCTATTAACTCGGCGTTGAGGAAACAAGGCAGAGAGGGACAAATAAGTTGTTGATTGAGTTCACATTAAACTGCACGGTTTGCTTTGCTGTAGCCTCAATATCAACCTGCACGGAAACATTTTGCCACCTGACAATGCAGACAAGCTCTTAATGAACCCGTGATGAGCGTTTTAACAGTAGGACACAAGCTTCTACAAACAGAAACATCACTAGTGTGTACTTTGCTTCGAGGGTTAAAACTACCCCCAACTTATCTGGTTTGTGGTTGCAAAAATTTGTGAGCACATTTTCCATGTATTTCTACTAACACTTGTTTCTTTTCTTTTTTTTTTAAGTATTCCTCACAAAGCAAAACAAAACAAACAAACAGAGGAAGAGGTTGTTAGATCAACTGTCACAACATTTTCTTTCACTGATTGCTAATAGTTTTGCTCTGTTGTTACTTGCTGCAAGTCACTTTGCACAAGAAAGTCAATTTAAATGCTTGGCGTGTAAATATTATATTGCGAAATAGTGCATATCCTAATATGCTGAAAATCAAGCACTTGTAGAGAAGGCAACACAAGTACCACAAATACACCAAAGTCTGCAAGGAAATGACTAATACAAAAGCCAACCTAAAAGAGAAAAAATGCATCAAACACAGCCATGATTCACTTCTAAATAGCTTCGATACACACTTGCATAATAATAACAATAATAATAATAATAATAATAAAGTAAGTCAGTGCAAAAGTAATGACAAATCATGATCACTAAGAAAACTTTGAATAATTGCTCTTTTGAAATAACTTTGATTCAGTTTAAACACAAAAATAAAATAAAGGTGAGCAGAGGCTAGATGTTAATGAATGTAATTCTGCAGTTGAGGATGCTTATTGCTTGTTATTTTATTTTATTTCCATCGTGATGCACAGGGCACCCACCTTGCAGCTTTCGCAGGTCAGGAGTCCGTAGTGATACCCTGAAACCTTGTCTCCGCACACAGGACACATCTCGTCCAGGTCTTCGTCATAGGAGTAGTCCATCATTTTTAACTGGGGGGCTGCGGAGGACACGCAAACACACACAGAGAGGTCTATTTCAGTGCTGAGCGCTCTCTTTCCCCAAAGCTCGCTCTCATCCATCAAGGTGAGCCACCCGGGGACCCCACGTCGCAACTGGGCGAGATTTTTTTTAAAGTTCCGTTCACTTCTGAAGGTTTAATATGAGGAGGGGAGGGCCATGCGTAGCCGATTTTAGACCGAGTTGAGAGGACGCAACCATTCCCCTCTGTTACTGTCTTCTCTTCTGCATTCATTGCAGACAGGAGCAAAAAAAAAAAAAAAAAAAAAAAAAAAAAAAAGAAACGCTCATGAAAGTCAGCCTCATAAATATGCATGCGTCTAAGTCGTGAAATCGCTGGGGGAAATAGGGAGATATTAGACTTGAGGATTGGATGAGAAAATGTTACCGCCCACAGACAAATGAAGACACACAGAGCAACCCTTATCTCTGCAGGCGAGGAGAAAAACATCCAAAACCAACATATTTTTTCTCTGTCTAAGAATCGCCAGAGCCGTTAGCTGTGACATTTAGATTCGTTTATGCTCTAAAAACGTGAAACGTAATAACACAGTTTTATATCACGTTTTATTCTGTTTTGCAAGTTAACAGCGCGATATAAACATTTGATTTGGTTCCAAAAAGTTCATAAAACAGATACTGAAAATAATGACAGAGGCCAGAACTGCCTGTTTCCATTTAAAATTGCTGCAGAAGTGCATAGAATGTCCCATTTTTTTATATTTTCCAAAATCGGATTTATTAATTTTTTTTTTAATGACGCAGCTTTGTCATCAATTTGAACACTTTTAAAAGAGACTATATTTGCCGCAGTCCCTACTGCCTTGAGTTTCAGAAATGTGCTACTTGCTTGCATGTGTGTGTGTGTGTGTGTGTGTGTGTAACAGCGCTAAGCAAACAGCCAGGCTGACATTTACAACACTTGCAAAAGCATTTATGGTGCTAATAATAAAAAGCAGCCAGGATCAAACAGGAAAAACCTCAGTGGATGTGGCTGTAAAAGTGGAAATATTTTGTCAGCTATAGACGCCCTCCACGGCCTTCACACACATTACTACACGACTTCAAAACTCCACTCATCTTCTCACCGAGACCCTTTAATTAGACATGATTCCTAGTTTGTTACGGCGCGCTGTCCTGCTGGGACAGCGCGCTGAATATTCACACGAAGCAACAAGTCCCACTTAGTTCCCGATTTCTCTCTTTTTTCCTTCCCTCCTCCCTCCCAACTCATTCCATGGAATCTAAAAGATAACACATTCTCGGAGGTTTGTTTGCGCTTAAAACGCATTAAAAAGAGAGCGACTTGTAATGGCTGGAGATTTGGACACGTTTGTAAAATTACAGTTATCCCGTGGAGGAAGCCTGGGAAAAAGGTGGGATGATTAGTGCCAAAATGTGGAGGTGGCTCTAACGCCTTAAATGTATAATACTTTCAGAAACCATTTTCAGGCCCATTTATCCAAACAAATGTTCACTCATGAAGTTCTACCCTTAGTTGTTTGGATTTATTAAATATCTGTAGCCAGATGAACACTTCCTACAACATTGCTTCACATGCAGGTGTGTTCGGAGGACATAGTTTTAGAAGCTGTAGAAACACGTCGGCCACGACCGTCCAGATCACCTACAGGCCACTGGCTCGTGGAATCACCACAAATGATGTTTGTCAAATACGGCGACGTTTTCCAAAAAAAGAGCATCCCATTTTTCCGTTCCAGCCACCTTGGTTTCAGGCGATTGTAAAAGAGATAACGGTACCTCTAACAAACTCCTTCTTCTGTTTAGTGAGTATATATGTTATCAGCGTCTCATAAACCAGGAGCGGACTAATTGATTGCCCGGTTTTACTGCTGTGGAATGACATGCGGGGAATAAGATGGGTTTAAGTGAGTTTATCTTGGCATGAAAGTCAGAGCGCATTTAAATGTTCGTTGCATGTGTTGTCTATTTTGCAGGAAAATCAAGAAAATACTAATAATATATGCCCTAGAGAATTTGGGTTATGTCTGAAAAAGACACAGATGTCTTGAAATGTATCCAAAATGAAATTAAAACTTTAATATTGGATTTTATGTGTCTAAGACAATTCTGTCTTTCTTTTGTTTCTTTTATTAAATCAACAAGATGCATTAAAAGGGAAATATTACATAAGTCATTAACATTATAATTTTAACATTATAATTACCATAACTAATATGTACTATTGCAGTTTCTTTTTATTAATTTTGTGTGTTTTTGTTTTGTATGTTTTTGTTTTGTGTATATATATATACATTTTTTTGTAATCTGTGTTTTTAATAGTCGTTTATGTTCAGTTTCAGGTCAAAAAAATATTAAAATGCTTAACTAAAAACTACAATAAACAAAAAAATGAGCTAGATCTGATTTATTTTGCACACATTGACAATCCTTTTACACTGTCAATAAATTAAGACTTCTGAGATTAAAATTTACGACTCTGACCTCAGATATTTTGCCGCATCACTGAAACCTTGAATTTCAGCAGTTTACGCTTCTCAATAAATAAGCAGCAATTCTTTCTTAATTATTTTCATTTAATAAACGACGTCATTTTTGGATTAGGCACGTTTGACTTTCTGCTGACATGAGCCAGACGGCTCACTTTTCTAAAACCACAGAAATTAAAAACTTAAACACATGGAACATTTCTGCCTTTTCACGCGTCAGC
Source organism: Xenentodon cancila (assembly GCA_014839995.1). Lineage (NCBI taxonomy): Eukaryota > Metazoa > Chordata > Actinopteri > Beloniformes > Belonidae > Xenentodon > Xenentodon cancila. The sequence continues at coordinate 10,759,798 of CM026206.1, forward strand.
CGACCCCACACTTTCAGCGTGGGTGACAGCTGGGCATAATAATCGTTTGATCACGTGCCAAACTTAAAGAAGTGTGTCCAAGTTGGATATAAATATATTTTGCGAAGTTATTATCGCATCGTGGAGTGAGTGAGGGGTGATTCTAATAGCGTACTCTATACCACTGCCCCCCTAAGCCTAATCATTAAACACCTTTATCATGCAGCAATAACAAAAAAATAACTAAATAAATAAATAAAACTTAAGTGGAGAGTCGTGGATTGCTGGCCCACCTGTGAAAGCGTACGGGACTGAGATCGTACTGAAGTTTTTGCAGACTTTATCTCGGCAGGGTCCATTAAGTAGAAGCTTATGAATCTGCATTACAGTCTAAACAATTCCGAAGAACGACAGATCTTACCTTGCATGTTCCTTGGCATGTGTCCCTGTTCCCCATACGATCGAGAGAGTCCCAAGGATTCAGTCTCGACTTTGGGCAGCATGTCAGCAGTGCCGGCCTGAGCTGGAGGCTGCGCACCGCTCGGCGGGACACTTGGATGAGGGACACTGACTGACTTTCGCTCAAACGCGCCTCGAAGTGACCCAAACGTATCTTCTCGCTCTCCGTTTATTAGCAACTACCTGTCTCTCTGCTGTCCGATTATCGGACCATCTTTTGAGGTCAGAACCAGATTCTAACCCCTCAGAGTTTCTCTAAATGCCCGGGCTGCACAGACGATAGGTCTGCCTGCTCTGGCTAAACTGATAAATTATTTGAAATTGCATTTAGTTAAAAGGCTAAAAAAAAAAAAAAAAAAAAAAAAAAAAAAAAGATAATAAATAAGGTAGAGGAACAATTTCTCGGATAACTACTAAGAAATAGTTGCGCGCTGAGTTAGAGAATCACTGTCTACTATGTCACAGCTGCGTAACGTCCGGACTGAAAAACGACGGCAAGTTTTCCTTTATCTTTTCCAAAAAGTCTTCGCAGAGCGTCAACAATTAACGTGAGACTGTCAGAGCAACTTTCAACCTTTAGCAGACGTGCACGCGCCGCCGGGGCCGCCCTCCCCTGTGCGTAAAAGTCGGATTCGGCGTGTCGGTCGGACCGTCTGAAGATGTGGAGACCTGTCCTCCTCCTCGCGGCTTTGTTTACTCCGCTCTCTCCAATCCGGGGCTCATGCGGTCGTCTGACATCATCCGTCTGCGGTCCAATCAGGCGGAGAGACGGGGAAACATCGCCTCAAACCCTCCCGATCCAAGTCTAAAATCTCAGCTGTTAAATCTCGTTAATGATGGACTTTAAAAGCGGAGGGAGAACAAGGAAACAAGGAGAGGTGATGCAACTCCGTGTGAGAGAAGAGTCCTGGTGAGCGCACGGAGCACGAAGGCAGAGCGCAAAGGTATGTAGGCTGAAGCGTGTGAAACAGGGATCTATTGTGGCATATGCACGAACATGTGCGTGTTCACACGCTCAGAGGGTTTTTTTTTCTGTAAGTTGATCAAACTAAGTATCTTTATAGGCCTTATAGATATATTGCCTTCATTCATAATTCACTTAAATAATCAATTTTATCATGTTGCCTTTTTATGCTGCAACTCAATTACATTTTTAAAATTGGGGTGTCTGTATTAATGTACATGAAAAGTGAAGCTGAACAGTGTTGGAGTCTTTGGGGCTTGTTTGGTCAATTTTGGGGAAACAATATATGCATTATAAACAGTGTCGGCCTCCCTCAGGCTTAAGTTGGCTTAATGTTCGCATCAAAGCACCATCATATATAATAAATCCTACCTCTGCCCATTTAGATGAACAGAGACAACTTAGTCATCTGAAGTTTGATTTTGTCTGTTTCGGCTTTTATTTCCTCTCTGTGATATAAAATAAAATACATTAAAAGAATGACTGTGCTGGCTGTTTCTGTAGTGCCGCGTTATTTGACGTTGTCAGAATGAATCCTCATAAGCCGGGATGAGCTGGGTATAAGACACACAAAAGTCATCAGGTACACCTGAGTGGCTGCGCCACACGCTCGCGCACACTAGAGCGCGCGCAGTGTCCAGAGCGATAAACTACGTTTTACATCATTTGACACTCAATATAGAATCTTTCATGATAAATGTAAAATAACACCAGTTAAGAAAAAAAAAAATATTGCTACATTTAATTTAATTTAATTTCCAAATTACAGTTATTCACTCACATATTAGGAATATCATCATATTTGTTCAACCCCCACCTTTACTGAATATCTGGAGAAATGTCATATGACCATGTAACAGTGCAAAACATTTATTTCTGCTTAAACAGAAAGACACAGAGGCCTGTTGCATAATGTGATTTCCTAAGTTTGAATGAAAGTGTGACTCAGAGAAAAACATTAGGCCAAGAATTTGGGCAATCAATTTTAAAGTACCCTATAATTCTCAGATTTGTCTCCGTTTTTAAAAATGCTCTTTATAAAATCTCTATGAGTAATGAAAAAAAAAAGGCATTGAGACATTAACGGCTAAAGTTAAGTTTCCAGTTAATACATACTACTTCCTGTAAATGCACTCAACATGACCCAACGGGCTCTTCCGATCCGGTCCCCCCTGTTCCAGCTTTTATTGTGTTTTATCTGTTTATTTTTTCTTTTCCCAAAATGCCGTCCTACTTGCCCTAGCCTTCAGTATGGTCTTCCTGTCTTTGTGAGGACACTCACACATACAGTATTACTTAAACATTAACCTAAACCTTGCTGCAATTTAAATTGAGTTTTCATAACAAATGTAAAGTTGAAGGAGACTTAATATTGGTCCCCAACTTCCACTGTGTGTTTTGAAGCAGATTCATGTCCCAACATCACGAGTGACATCACTGTACACTGTTACTTTAGTGCTCAGTGTCCACATAGTCACATTTACACAAATAAAATGTTGACTTTTACTGTGTCTGGTAATGCTTCTTTCTATTATTCTCTCTCTTCTTCTCTTTTACGTGTGCAAATCTTGTTTTTTTCCTCCTTTTTCCTTAACCATATTTGCTGACCAGCAGATCAACAAACCCCAGTTGTTGTCATACTGCACCGAATAAAATGCAACATGCTGGTGCTGGGATTGGTTAAAACTGGGCTGCTTGAAGGCGGTCTGGGGAGGAGTTAGAAAGTGACAAGCAAGGGAACTGACAAGCAGAGCAGTGAAGGGGGGCGAGGGAGATGGGGGCTGCAGGTTGGGTTGTAAAACGACACAGAGGCTGATAAGACCTTCTCTGGCAAGATAGCTCCAGAGAAATGATTAACCTGTATAGAGAAAAAGGGTGGTGTGGTGAAAGGTAAAGAACACAGAGGCAACAAAAAGTAAGGGAGCATAAGTCAGGACTGAAAGTTTGAACATAAAAGACGTATAGAAGGACAAAGTATGTTAGTGGTTCTTTACTAGTGTACGGATGCTGAAGTTTGCTGTTTGAGGTGGTAAAAGACACACATGTCACACACAAAGTCTCGTCAACAGAGTGGCTTAAACTTTGGACTAATCATCAGACATGGGGAAATGTTCAAGTTTGGACATATCTGATTGGCGCACAAACACAACACACGCTCACCAATACTTTGAGAGACAACATTACTGGCTGTATAAAATTATTTGTCAACGGGCATTGACATTACAACAACACAATATTGTGGCTCATTTCTGACTTAATAGGAACCTTGTTTGCTTTGTTTTTATGTGTCTTGTGAGCTTTAGATGCCCCAGATGAGCTAGTTAGGCTGAGTCAACCTCAGAATGAAGCTTGTACGTTGCCATGATATTTAAATCATTTATGATGCACTTTAAAACTATTTGTTATGAGTTAACTAATGTAAGATTAGGTTGGCTTCAAATTTTCAATACTGCAGTTTTTTTTTGTGTTCAACCTTACACCAAAAATGAAGAAGGTGACATCCTGGTACTACAAGAGTTTACAGCAGTCTTGGTTTCTGTGTTTTCGCCACAAATTAGATGTGCTGATTCATTCATTTACTTGCTATTATAAGATGTGCTTTGTATCCTCAACTTTGTCCTCAAATCTTTTCTTTGGATGGATAGAGTGTAAAAATATCTGTGTGTAAAAAGTGGATGTTATTGTGGCTCTGACTATTTCCTGCAAAAGCCCACTAAAGTTGTGGAGCCTGAGCATGTAGCTGGCGCATGTTTCGAAAGTAAATTTCCACAGTCCATATTATTCATTTGAAACCTTTACTAAGAAACTTTGATGCTGTTACAAAAGACAAAAAAAAAATTAACCAAACAATAGTAGTGCAGAGCAATCACAGTCAAAAACTAGTGTACTCTCTGCTCCACAGCTTCACGTAACGAACTTAAAACGTGCATGAGTCGCATTGTACGTCTCAACCAATCAGAAAACTGCAGTCATTATTATTCTTAAATTAGCACCATGCAAACAAGCTATGGATGTACTTTTCTTCAAATACAATTAAATCAAACACCACAAAATGTGAAATTATTCTAAATAATCAACCACCTGTTGACAATGTTCAAATGGCTCAAACGGTGGAGATGACAACAGACAAAAGCTTATCTCAAAGCCTCAAAACAGCAATCCATTAAACCAATATACAAGGCAAACAAGTTCAATACAGTCTGTAAAAGGACGAATTTAAAGTTCTTTGCAGGACTCAACAGGAAGCCAGAGAAGGAAAGTTAAGTTTGGAGAAATATGATCTCTCTTCTTAATCCTCATGAGAACTCTCACTGCTGCATTTTGGATCAAATGAAGGCTATTGAAAGTAGTTTGGGGATGTTCTCCTAACATATAGACGAGTGACTGCAGCTTTATGTTAAACAATAAAACTTAATGAGCCTTTGCAATTATATTAGTGTCAGCTCTGGGTTGCATTGTACAACCAGGCGTTGATTCAGAAAATACAGAAATATATCCTGTTTTGAGACAAAGTGCATGTTTTTTTTTCTTTTTTGAAACACTGCTGGTGTTACAGTAAGTTATTGTAATTTATTAGAAAATAGTTTAGTCTATTGGTAACTAACAGAGAACCTGCCATCAATACAAATGATCTCACCCTGACATAGACAAAAGAAAAAGCGTTTTCTCTTCTAAGGTAAGGTACTTTGGCAGATCTACGTCTAAAAGGTTGAGTATCGCAATTGACTCTTTCATGTTCAAATGTTTGCATATCAATAACGCATAATAATCACAAAACAATAATGTGATGAACTTTAAAGCAGCTGGATTCTTGGGAATGTTGTAAGATTGAGCCTTGCCAGACTCAAAGCCACGTGTTTATGTTCAATCCTAGTTTATAACAATATGCATCATTGGCACAGCTATTGTGAAGATTCGGAGTGACTACAGTCAATAATGAGGTTACATTTAGACACTTAGAACAGCTGTTATATCAGAGAAAAACAGCGTCTTGATCTGTTTTCTTTGTGCTCAATTATTCCTCATCTATTGAATTTTTTGGGACCTTTTTTTTTTTTTAATTTTGCTTTCTTGACACAAGTTTCTGGTTTTGATGAAACTTTAATCTTGCTCATTACCTTTGTAAAGACCCTTCTCTGTCTTTGGTCCATATTTGGACTATATTCCTTGTTATGCATTCTAGTCAACTTCATTTATGCTTGCAACACTTTGCTTTAATTTGCTTTCTATTTTACTTGTTATTCAGTGTACATTCTGCTTAGATTTAGTTGTACATCCTGTTCTTGATTCACAGCAGGTCCTAGTTTGCTGATTGTCACACCTGTGTTTTGTTAGTCATAACGTCCTTCTGCTTATATTCTGGCCCGTTTCTTTTGTTTTATGCCAGATCATCGTCTCATCTCCCATGGTCTTGCACTGCTGCTCCCTTGGTGTTTAGTTGGTTGCTTTGGCGATTTTCCTGTTTTGTAATTAATACATTGCTTTTAGATTTTCTTCAGCCTGTAAGTTGTTAAAGTGTTTTTTCTCCCTCTCTTCTTTCAGCTGTCCCCTGTGTGTTCTTACATCTGGGTCTTCTTCAGCACACTCCGAGATGGGAGAGTGTTTAAATTAAACATAGGGTTAATTTTCAAGCTCAGTCCACATAACAGTAGATCAGCCAGTTTTAGCACCAGCCTCCATCAGTTCATCAATCAGCTGCTGCCTTTCTGTGCATTTACCTGGATTGTGCTCACAGCTTTATTTAAAGTGCTCTTTTCTGAATACGTTGATTGCCTCTTTGTCAAGCTGGTTTGGAAACTACCACCACCCCAACTCAGTTTCTTTTTGTATCTGACTTAATCGTTGTCACATCTGTCACTAATGCTGGTCTGTTCTGCACTTTGGGGTCCTTTGCTGCTGTTCTCCTTGCCTCAGGCACTCTGTGTTTCTATGTGGAAAGCTAGAGGGCCAAATGCGCTGTTACTAGCTCAGTTTAGGGTTCGAGCTCGGCCCCGCCTTAATCTCACTTGTGACCTCTCAAATCTGATGCACTGTTGTTTGAAACTGCAGCTGAAAGTTAGGAGAGCTCAATTGCTCTGAAAAAGATATCACATCAACCAACAGATGTCTCTGTTTAACAAGTAATTTCTTAAAATTGGCTATTTGCTAATTTTTAGCCATTTAATTTGTACATTTCGTACCTCTGCAAGTGGATTTGAACTGAATTCAAAATCTTAAATTGCACAAACTACAAGAACAAAGACTACAGCTGGATTACTCCAATTGGTAAATACATTCTCAGTACCTGCTGTAACATTATAGATTATACCATTTTTCACCTTCTCATCGTCAAGTATAAATCTACGTTTATAGTTGTGGAAACTGTGGTAAGAGCCAACTAAATAAGAAAATCTTTGTAGTCAAAAATGACAAAAGTTAATTAATCTATTGAAAAAACACTTTTAACTACACATTTTAATTTGCTTTTTATGTGTAATAGTGACTTTTATCTTTATCACAGCAGAAAAAAAAAAAGAATTCTTTGGAGACATCTTGGAATCAAAATCTAAATTCTAGTTAGAAGTAAGCCGATCTCCGTCCCTGCACAATCAAACATTTCCATTTTTAAAATGACCACTGAAGCGTTTGCTCTTGTGGAGCACACTGCCTGGAAAATATGACCATGGAAGAAAATTCTGCCCCTGTGACATCACTAAGAGCCGTTGTTGAAAAAAAACTCTGCTGAAGGAGGCGTTTTCAACATCCTAAAAACTGAATGTTTTGTGCATGAGAGTGCACATATGTTGTTATCTTGTTTATTTTTTGTTTGTTTTTTAACCTCTAAACACATCTAAGATGATAATTCACAGACAAATCCAAAAGAATCAAAATATATATTATTGCCACTTAAATGTAAATGCAACAAAGAGCGTGCACATTGCCATATATATATATATATATATATATATATATATTTACAGTATAACATAGGTAAGGAAGAGACATGTCACCTACCAGAGTTATTTTCACTTTGTCAAATGATGTCAGTCAGATTTTGTCTCCGTGTGGTCCACTAATTGCAGGGTTGGATGCAGTAAGTGTAAGAATCACTGTGATCTTTTTGATTTTTTTTCTATACCATTTTGGGTTGCAGAACTGCTCTGACCAATAGTAAATTGCTGTAAAACTGTGCAGCTACACACTAAAATCATTAAATCATAACCCACACACATTTTCTATATTCATAACCAGGAAATTACCCCTCCACCCCTGCTCTCTTGGCTTACACACACGCTTACACATACACACCTTTCTCTCCCAACTAGCACTGTTTTCTCTATTAAACATGTAAGTAAACAGTCATTTGTTCTAAAAATACTGCAGGACTCCGAGTGCAGAGCAACAAGTCGGAAAACAAAACAAAGAAGGTGGTGGAGTGACAGAGACAGAGCTTGGCTTTTGTAAATAAATCTTAAAAGAAATATGAAAGGAAGTAGCAGAAGTCTTCAGCTGTGTACTTTAAACTGCATTTTGATACAGATAAAAGTACAAAGATACCCCCCCCCCCCGCCCCATCACATACTCAATTCACTTATTTTTTCTGTATCCACTAACTCCTAGTTACACATTTAGAAGAACATTTAGAAGAAAAACATTTTAATTACTTCCTGCTCTTTTTGAGTACAGATGAATTGTTGGACAAATAACACTTATGTATAATGCAAGCAGCCACACCATCATTAAAAAATGCTATCTGCTTTACTTGCTACTTATTTGCAAACATCAGTATTATTTGACTAATTTTATACGTTTGCATGCCTCCTTTGCCTCTTTTCATACTGTCCCTCCATACTTCTCTAATTCATCAATATGTCTCATTTTGGTTTGACTTTCTTTTCTGCTCCCAGGTTAAACTCCTCTTACTTGCTGGTATCCAGATCTTGGATGTAGAAAGTCAATGGATTATCTGATAAAACCGAGTCTGTCAGCATCAAGTGTTGACATTTGGGCTGAGGAGATAAACCTCACAGGGATCAAACAAAGGCAGACTCTTTTGACAGGAGAACGGAGCGCGCATTTGTGTGTTTGTTGCGTATGTGTTTGTAAGTGCATGTTTGCGTAAAGACTTTTTAGTGTTTCAAGTTTGCCGCTTATGACTTGAAGTGAGAGGGCACTTACATTGTCTGGGTGGTTTGCTTATCTATGTGCTGCCTCAAATGTCTGGAAAACAAACAAACAAACAAAAAAAAAAACTTGGTTGAAAGTGAAATGAGTATCACAACAGTTTGTCCTCACACCAACTCAGTCTCCCAAGAAAATGTGTAATATGTACATTTTTTCATCTCTCTAAAACACACAAGTGTTAAAATCCTCAATGGGAACACCTGATTTAGCGAGTAAAGGTGTCAGAAGGGATAAACAACAATGTAGGGCAGGAGTTTATACAGCAAATAACAGTTAAAAATAATTAATAAAAATAATTTTGCAGTTAGTTATGAGCTTTACTACTTTTAATCATCCACCTTACCCTTTTGGGAGGAGCAACGGCAACATTTTCTCCTGGAATGCCCACTGTAGAAAAATTGGACATTACAAATTAGTCAAAGTTGATCAGCTTTAGAGATGTAACATGTTCCCTCCTGGCAGGGGATATACATCATGAGGTTGTTGTGATGTGTAGATTACCCACTATAAATGCTTGCGCATCACACGTTTGAAGAGATTTCTGCAATTTGAACTTTACCAGACACTTTGGGAGATTATTGGACCGCAGTGTTTGATTGTCACTCTGAGCATTTAAATCAATTTTAGGAAGATACTACTCATTTCTTGAAGACTGCTGTAGACTTTATGCCACGTACAACTGAAGCTTTGGTCCAGCCTTGTGGTGACATAACACGGTGATGGGACACGGACTGTAGATATACTAGGTACTTCCAGATACAGCCTTTACTGGTGCTTCACTGGACGGACTTCAAAGTGTCTGCCGTGTCAGAGGTAGATCCATCTTCCTGGTGCATAAATGGCACCATATGTAAAAATATACACACTAAAAAATGCTGTGATATTTTGATCATTCAAATGCTGGGTTCCTCCTGTTGGGTCATAGGATGGGAATTCGTTGGTTTGATGAAACACTGGGTGAAAGATTTTTGACCAGCCTCAATAGCTTTGTCATTTTAACAATTTGCCATTTTTAATTACACGAAGACCTGATCGGACCTCTTGAACCTCATTGAGCTTGTCATGAGGCAGTTCTTCAAACTTGTTTTCCTTTTTGTGCTTCCTGTTGTATTCCTTCCTTGTGTTTCTTCGGTGTCTTGGTCTTCCCCCGTCTGTCTCTGTCTCTCTGAGTGTTTGTAGGCAGGACATCAGGCTGAGTGGGGGAACACCTGCTCAAGATTCCCAATCAACACCACGGCTTCATATTTCCAGTCCTGTTCACCACTACGGGCCTCTCTGTTGTTATCTCCTTTGTGGTAAACAACGGCTGGAGCATTTGCCCGAGGCTACTTTTCTCTCTATCTCCTCTTTGTCCCCAGTTTCCAGTGATTAGTAATCTCCAGGTTTTATTTTTCCTCCCTGTTTTCCATCCTGCTTGGCCCTGTGTCAGCATCTTGCTGCTTTTTCCTCCCTATGGATGTTTTAGGGTACCGTAAATTATTTTTGGACACTGGAGAAATTTTACTCAACCTCTTTTCATAGATGTAGCTCTGTGGTTTATTTTGTTCATTTTTTTTTTTGTTGTTAGTTTGAATAATAAATTGGCCTTGAGAGTCACCTGTGTAAGTACACCAAACCCTGCTTTTTTGTCTTCTACATTTAGCATGTAACAAATTCCTAAGTGAATTAGTTATGCAATAAACTTAAGTTCACACTAGATAATGAACATAGTTGTTTGTTTTGTCCTTCTATGGTGATATTTAGTCATGTAGAAATAAAATAATGATTTTTACTCTGTCTTACATGTCTTATAACCCATCATCTGCTGTGATAAAATACACTGTTCAGTTAAAAAATAAAGATATAGTTACAATAATAGTGCTAAAGTACTTTAAAGCAACATCAAGGAGTTTTATCATGTTCAAATATCATTTTCTATTTTACTTGAAGGTATGTTTGATTATTTTTAGGTTATATCTTCTAGCTTGTGTAGTCTCCTCTCTCTACTTAAAAAATAAAGAGAAAAAAAGACAATAAAAGAAAAGAAAGGGGAGAGAGGTCAGGGAGAGAAGGTGGACAGAAAAAGGATCATAATTCCAAAGCTACATCTGTTTTACCAGCATTCCTCAAACAACTTCACACAAGGTGGTGTGTTAAAGCCATATGAAACACATGATTTTATGGAGGTCATTTTTTTGTTTGCATGCTTTAGAGAAAAAGAGGAGAGAGAGAGAAGTCTGACATTCACTTCATTAGTAATGCATCTCACAGTTTATGAGCAACAGTTGTAAATCTATGACTAAGGAAAATAACGGTGATGTAAGTCACTGTCATCTTATTTAAAAGCACAATTGAATCACCTCACACAATGTTACTCTGCTAATACCTACAAATCTCTGAAACTTGAGATTAGTGTAACAATCGCAGAATGAATAAGTGGAGAGTCTGCTGTGCAAGTCAAGCTGCAGAAAATGTCCATATGGTCTTTCTGTTTATTGCCACCCATGAAGAGATCCCTTTAAAAGAAATTCATCCTGCTTGCTTCCCAAAACAGGGTGGGATTTAAAGAGATCAGACTCTGTTTCATTTACACCTTTACATCTAAGACCATGCAGGACAGAAGCATAAGAGACAAGTCAAACTCACCTGGAAAAATGTGAACGTTGCATTTGACCAACATGTTCGAAACGTACAATAGGAGCATCAAAATCCTGGTCCCCTGGGTGAGAACGCCATCACGTAGCTAGACATACTAAGACACTAAATGCTCATGATAACATTTTGAGACAAAAATGTAGTAACTGCCCAATTTCAAACTTTTATTGTGAAGATGCAACATTGTGCGTAAATCTGGTCCACTGGAGAGAGTTTCGGGGTGCAAGAAAGTACACATTTAATTTAATTTAGAGTAAACATCAACCCCTAGAGGATATCCAGGAATATACGCTGCGGCAACTGTGAGTCACGCAGCTTCACCACATCCCCACCCCCTCCACACACACACACACACATGTCCAAGATAGTAATTAATCTGCCAGCATCTTGATTCTTTTCCAAGCACGTCTTGAGCAACAGATGTGTAATTATGTCCACTAGTGCAACTTTGACCCTTGGCTTTGTTTTTATTGTGTCTTTTAACGTGGGCCATTAAGGATTAACTGCTGTCAGATAGACTTTAGAATAATTTATACAGGAGAATGTCAATACATAAAATGCCAATATCAAAATATGCACATAAAAGCTTCACAATACAAATACCAGACACCATGGTTCATTTCAAGTTATGTCCGCCTGTAAAAGGAACTCATGCTGAGACCTGAGAGCTCCTGCGGGACTTTAGATGCCATATGTTTTCCTTAATCTGTGCAGCGGTGCTCCAAATGTACCGCAAATATATATTTGCATGTGTTAGGGCACCAGAAGAAAGATCATGTATACCCACAGGCATATTCTTTGTCATGTTTGACACTTTTCTATCTCTGCTCTGGTTTCAAAACAGAAATTTTAAAAACACACAAACACACGCAACCATGAGTTAAAAGCGTGGAGCAACTGCTAGATCCATTAGCAGGTCATGTAACAGTCATTGTTCATTGCTTCCTATAAGCTTCTGTTTGTAAGAGGTGACAGAAGAAACAATAGTACTCACCGACACTGTCACATGTTTATTTTCTAACAAAACAAACAGGCCAGAACTTGAAAACTCAGAGTAAATACTGTGTTTATTTGTGTGATACACGGGGGGAGCTGTGACAGTGTTTTTGTAGTTTAAGCCATCTCGTTAAATTTTCATATTCTTATCTAAATACATTTGTTTACAGCAGCGAGCCTTGCCATCATCAGGTGAAATTGTCCAGTGCAGGTCCCCAAAGGAAAGTACAAGTTCCAAAAACATCTGCACCTCACGCTATTGTTCTCTTCAAACACTCGTGGTGTTCCTGTCATGCATATGTAAGCTTGGCCCTTCACCGTAGTGTTAATGTTTGGCAGTGGCTCATCTGAGAAAAATCAGAGGACATCTGTAGTGGCTAAATGTGATGAGCTTTTAAGCTGCCACAGATTAATTTAATGATGCTCGGTTGAGAAAAATAAATGCCTGGGATTAGATGTCTTATGTGACTTGCTCTTCACATGAATGGATATTGTGCCTGATTCAAAAAGGTTTTTGGATTTTGAATCCAGGCACAATGTCCAGCTGAGAAAATATCAGTCCACAATTAAAGAGCTATTGGTGTAACATACTGCCAGCTGTGCTGTCATAAAAATGAAAAAGGATTCAAGATTTTGATTATTCTGTGAGGTATTTACGAGTCGACTCTGGTTTGTATATGTAACTGAAAATCCTGTTGCTGTTATATACGTCGCAGTATGTCACTGGGACACAAAACAGGTCTGTGTGATATCAAACAACATGCCACATATTTGTTTGACATTTACTGGCTTTAGAGCCAGGCAGTAGCGGGGTGCAGGCTATACATACATGGGTCTAAGGTATACAGGCCGAGTTATTTTTGCCAGCATTGCGTGTACCCGCTTAGTTTGTTGGCAAACAATCATTTCAAAATCTCAAAATCTGCGCCTCTGTAGTGGAAAAGGTTAATTATGTTGTGTTGGTCCTCGGTCCTTGATGTTTAAATGTGCAAACACTGCCGATCCATACTTGCGTCAACAACATGTAGCAGGAGTAGTCTTAGGTGGCACTCACAATAACCAAGTCGGACCTGACTGTGCCCAGGCACAGTTAACCTCTAAGCTGTTATATTAAAACAGCACAAAGAAACTTTTTTTGTCATATTTACCTCAATAGGCAGAAGTCACTGGAATTCCTCAATCTCTCATTTGTTCTTCCGTCATGACTTTCCTGTTTTTTAATTGCATCTGCCGTGACGTCCACTGTAGCTGTAGACCTGGATAGGATACAAAAGTCACTTGAAGTGGACGCAGTCTCAGAAAATCAGAACAGCATAGAACAACAGAGAAACATGTTGGAAACGCTGCTGATTTTCTTGGCTTTTGTGTTTTCCTAGTTAAGTGAATTTGTGGCTCATGCCGAACTATTGCATCCACACATCATGTAAACACACTCCTCCACGTAGATGCGCACACCTCATACAGATGTAGGGACTTGAATGAAATGGTGAGTGTGTAGTTGATCATGACAGATGTGCTTTAACTCATACGACACACAGCACAACACACATCGCTCCTGTTTTTCACACTGCTGTTTACATGGGTAAATCTCAAAGACTTGTATGGCATTGTGCTTGCTTTGTTCTTCCATGCCTGAGGGCGGCCGTGGTGTAGTGGTTAGAGTTGCTGGCCGTCCAGCTGGAGGGCTGCTGGACAGATCCCCAGCCCCGTGATGTGCCGATGTGTCCCTGGGCAGGACACTAAACCCTGCATTGCCCCCTCTTGCAAAAACCCATCCACTAAGAAGTCACAAGGGCATCAAACGTAAAACCTATGCCACATCAATATGCGGAACGCAATGATCTGCTGTGGCGACCCCTAAAGGGAAAAAAGGCTGCTTCCACGCCTGAGACAGACACACAAACTCACAGCGACCCTGAGGTCAGTGTGCGGTTGGCTGTAACAGTCTGGATAGTGAAAAAGAAGAAAAGTGTGTGAAGAGAATGGACTACTCCCTCTGCCTTTAACACACATACACACACGCAGCCACACACACACACACACTCATAAATGGCTGGTTGACTGGTGTCTGTGGTCGTGGAGCGGTCACTTGTGACAGACACATTGTATCCCCTTTGGCTGACCTTTGGCCATTAACAAACACACGCGCACACACACACACACACACACACACACACACACACACACACACACACACACACACATTCATACAGCTGTGCCCAGTGGAGCATTCCCCTTTCCTTTTATCCAACCCCTGTCCCTTTCAACAAGACCTGCCACACCATCTAACACTGTGCTAATGACACAGAACAGCTAACTGGCCATCAGTGAAATACACATATCCACCTCTGCCAAACTGCATAACATTGAGATGTTTGCCCCAATCCATTTACATTTACATTTTACACAGTAGGCAGAAAGTCTCAGCCTATGGCTGTCAATGCAATCAATGACACGCAACCTACAGAAGAGCATCGTCGTATATAGAGGATCTATGTTTGTAACTATGTCCTTCTGAAAGGTGCTTTATAACATATTCATATCAGATGGTAAAGGTTAAAATAGTGCTGTCAAAACTGACAATATTAAAACATTTAGGGACTCCTGATGATGCAAACAATTCAGATATTCAGCTGGAAAGGGCAAACACTCTCTAATGTCCCATCATTCACTTAGATCAGCTCTAGTACTGTGTCACTGAAACAATGGCTAATAAAGTCTAATTGCAGGTCTGAGATCCATAAAGTCTGGCAGGTGAACAGTCTGAGAGAGGTGTTTTATAGGTTTAAAAGGAGGAGATGGGGTGAACATTGTTCGCCCGTGATAAAGTCCCGCTCCAGTCCAGTGTGTATACATTCACTTACCTCCCTGGTATAATTTTTGGTGACATGTTTCTCTGTGTGTTTGCCTACCTCTAAGTGACAAGCCGAGAGAGGTGGGTGATGTGCAGGTCACTTGTTCCTTATGGCGGCTTGTGTGCGAGTGTTGGTATGTGTGCTGAGACTTAATGGAGAGTAAATACAACGATCTTAACCATTAACTGTGGCATAATGTTTGGTCATGGAGACACTATAGGAAACATTATCTGTGCTCAGTTCCTGTCTTTGACTGAAGGAATTCGCTCCTTGTAATTTATGTTCTTTTGTTCTCTTTTAATCTCTCAACAAAGAAGGCCAGAGAAGGAAGACAGACAGAGCATTAAAAAAAAAACCCATAAATAAACCATAAATAAGGGAAGAATTTTCATGCTTGCAAATGTTAAACGGTCGCATAAGAGGGTTTTTTTTTAGTTTTTTTTTTTACCTATCTTAGGAAATATCTTTCTCATCTGCAAAAAATACATTATACAGAAATCAATATAGACTGATTAAAGAAATCTTACTCTGCATTC